>PUQB01000002.1:1172500-1727076 GCA_003024785.1 Selaginella tamariscina | reverse complement strand
AATATATAGATGATCTTGAATTTTATTTACAGAGAATGCTAAATGAAGCTTACAATTTAGAATCATTAAATTAAGATCCAAAAACTTTGGCTCTTTAAACGTATAGACCCTTAGAGATGAAATATTGGACCAACCACTTTCACATAGATAGTTAACATTTGAAACTCCATAATGCACTCTTACATTGTTCTTCTATAGTGTGCAATCAATCATTTGCACAACTTTGGCCCATCCTAAAAAAGAGAGTAAATTAATAAAAAAATATAATACATACCTTGAATTTGTTTACAGGAATACTAAAAAGCTTACAATCCAAATATTGAAGTAAGATCCAAAAACAAATCTTTAACACTAGTATACCTTTGGAGGTGAAATAGTGAACCTCATCAAACTTTTATCTTTTATTTGAATCAGATCAATGACACCTCAACAATAAGTATTACAAATTTCGTTGAACCTACACAAGTCTATATAGTAAACCTACAACTGGATAGTGTAAAAAATGACCTTTCTAAATGTGGCTGTAACATTTTTCATATGTGGTAGAGAGTTGTTTGATATAACCTTTGCCTTCAACTTATATGGTACAACCTACAAATAATTAATAACATTAATTAATAATTATTCCATGAATTATTATAAACCATGGAGTTGAGCCGAAAAGACAATACTTCTTCGGATGTTTGGCCTTCGCAAATAGAAAAGACCAAAAGTGAAATAATCATTTCACTTACCAAGTTAGTAAAGAGGCTAGAGTGGCCCATGCAATTCTTCAATAGAAAAACTTGAAGTACCTTGTCACTACCCTGAGCGAGCTTGAAGCTCATATCGTTGACCATGAGTTTGACATTGTTAACATGCAAAACTTTTCTGTGTGTAGAAATACTATTCACATCGCAGAAAAAGCTTTGCTAATTAAAGTATATGGGATTCGTCTAATAGAGAGCTTTTTATATGTACTTATCCTCTCTAGGTTAAGGATAGGATTTTGCTTTGGCCATTGCCATGTATAAACATTACAATTACACCATAATATGCACTTGCATTACTATATGAATACAAAGGATATCAAGTGTGGAGACTTACTTCTCTCCAAAGATAATTTCCTCTCATGCATTGCTCTATAGCCTTCATAGTTTATAGTCTCTCCCCCTTCTTCCCCTTGCTTGCCCTAACCGATCATGTCCTCCTCCAACCGTCATAACTGTCTGCTTCCTGCAACCGTAGAATCCTTCCTACCTGTAGGATTTATCCTACTGTCGTAGGATTTTTCTTGTACACAGGATATTTCATACTACTACTTTCCTACAAGTTATTCCTCCACCGTAGGAAAGTCCTATGTATACAATTCCTACATTGATATTTTTGGCCTCTAACACTATTCCCCACCTTAATCCTTGTAGTGTCCTCACTGCAACATCCTATGCCTTCCTATGATGTTGATTTCATGGTACTCTAGATTCTTCTCTTTGTGCTTTTGAAATTGTTCCTCTCTTCCTTTAGTTCTTGTTGGAAGTTGATACTTTAAGTTGTAGCACTTAATTTTCTTCATGATTTCCTTAGGCTCACTATTTGCTTTCTCTTCCTGTTCCTAATATAATTTTCTTTCCTGTTCCTGAATATTTTCTTTTTGTTCCTTAGGCTTATCCTTTATAACAGAATAGGAAAAACATCCTTCTTTGTGGCAAATTTAACTTCTTATAGTTTACACATACTCTCAACTTTCTATTGTTTAGGAATAATCACAAGTGGTGATAAACCATTGTGCACATGTATAGAATAAATAAAACCCACACTTAAAGCTTATCTATCTCCTCAACAAGCTGTGCATAATTAGGATTCATCCTATATGCTCTGTTTCACATGCTCACTTCCTAGAATAATTGTATAGTGTGTGAACAATTCAGGAGGTATGCCTTTAAGATCTTATATCCAGGCAAAAACATCCTGATATTTTTGAAGCAAGTTCAATCCTTTTCCCAAAATTCTCTATCTAATTCCTGAGTAATGAATAGGTTTTTAGGTTCATTTCTGTACCTATATTCACTTGCTGCAAAGATCTATAGGTATATATATGTACACTCTTAGGCTGTTCCTGTAATCAAATCTCATATGGGATTGCTTTATAGAACTTTTCCTGCAATCCCTACTGAACAGTTTTCTTTCCTTTCAGCACTACATTTAAGTCTATATACTGTCAGGACTTTAAGTCAGGATACGCTTTTAGGATTTCTACTTCTTCCTGATCGTCTAAGCCATTAAACCAGTCATAACCTTCTAAAATAAGGGGTCTGTTTTCCTTTTTAACATACCTTTTAATATGATTGTTATATCACTGATTTTCCTTCTCCTTCTCCCAGTGTCATCTTTCCTGTTCCCAATCCTGTATAACTTTGGCAGTTTTCAACCAAGGCCTACCTATATAACATAGTATATACAGTGTCTTTTCCTTCCATTTGGAGGACAATAAGGGACATTTATATTTAAGACCTTTATAGATATAGTCACTCCTTACTTGTAGGCTAACACTTCTCTGTCTTTTTTAATTAAAAGAGCAGGCTCAATGGTCCTAAACCCATTCTTCTAAGCATGTTCTTCAATAAAGTTAACTCCTGGTCTCCATTCATAAGGACTTCTTTTATCTTTTTTACCAATATATCAGTAATGTTGGGCACATACCATCATGATCACCTTCTTTTTCATAATATTTTTCTACTCGGTGAATTTTCATGTCTGTATATGTAGGTAAAGATTTGTGAACAATGTTCAAATTTCCAAGATTTGATTTTTAATATATGGGCAATATGTATATTGTCCCAACGTGATTGTAATTTTTGGCTCAATGCACTTTGAGCCATTGATTCTGCATGTCATCCTGAATCTGTTTCATAGGAATGCTTTGTTTTCTAGGGTTACTCAGTTTTATAAGAATATTCTTTTTCTCTTTAATATTCCCCCTAAAATGAATTAGTTATTTTTAGATCTTTAGTAATATCCGTCGGTTGTGTACATCATCCGAGATATACTCAGGGAGATCTCGTTCTTGGAGATGAGTGTCCATTTCTCCCATGTTTGCGTACTATCCCGCAAGGATTCACAGAATTTCCTTCTTCTGCTGGAAGGTATTCCTAGTTTCTGACATATTTTCTTTTGTACAGATTACTCTCACGGCAGGATGGTTTCTAACTTTCTCTTGTCCACTATCAATGAACCGAGCTCCAAGCTCTCTCTTGGGAGCATTGTTTGAGTGGAAGGCTGATTCTTAGGACAATTTGGATAATATGTCCTTTCTCTCCACATGTATAACAAGTAAGATTAATAGAATTCCTTTCCTTGTACTTGTCTTTGTCTATAGTTATTTTGATCTCCATACTTTCCTTTCTTGATATCTTTTTGATCCTCTATAGGACATCTCTTTCCTTCCCATATTAGGCTTATATGGTGGAGCATATCTAGTTTGATTCCCCTCATACAGCTTATCATCTCCTCCTGTATAAGGAACATTCCTTTTGTTATCAAAAGGGTTTCCTATTTCTTCCTTCTTCCCAACTCCCAGGTTTTCCTCATAATAGAGCTTTCTATTCCGAATTGGAATGTGGTAAAGGTGGTTGTCTCACAGGAAATGGCCTATTATACCAGCCTTCATTTCTTCTTTTCTCCTTTCTTTTTCCACACGTGCCACATTTTGATTAATAAAAACTATTTGACATTTTGGCAACTGTAGTCTACACTCATCTTAGTATGTCCAGGATTTTTACACTTGGCACACCATACTTTGACATTTAATTCCTTATACACAGGATTACCTTTCAAGGACTTAACTAGCTGTAATAACATTCTCTCATCAGCCTTATAATCCCGAACTTTGATAGGTTCATCTTCATCATCTGAACTATCCTCCTTTTCCTTGAGGATTTTATCTTTCCTTCTGCTATATTTTCTATTTGCTCCTCTTCTTCTCATAATCTTTAAGATGCTTTACAAGATCTTTCCTGTCTACTTTCTCAATTGTCATTTGCATAATGCCTATATGGCTTCTGCAATCTTTGCTTATACCATTGAAGCAAAGCTTCTTCTTTAACATATAGTGAGCATTTCTTTTCATACTTTTTAAAACGGTGTGTATATTTTCTAAAGTTTCAGTTTTTTCTTGCAAGATATTTCTGACTTCTCTAAGTGCTCTTCAGCAACTCTTCCTTTTTAAAGTATTCTTTAAAAGCTTCTATAACTTTTCTCATAATCTTCTCTTGCATCCTTCTCCAACTCATAATACCAATCAGATGCATTTCCTTTTAATGGAAATATAAGCAACTTATCTGCATTGCTTACCTTATACAACTTCACAACTTCCTCAACTGCAATAAATGTCTTTTAGGATTTTCCTTTCTTTTATGCGGAAAATATTGGGAACATCAATGTGCCTCCTAACATTCCGGGGAAAAGTGTCATATTAGACATTCTCTGGGTTCTCTACCACCTTCCTCCTCACCAAGAGGGGAATTTCCAGGAGATACTCCTCCTGGTCTAATAGGAAATTCTATTCTCCGATGAGTTCCTTTCAACTCCTTTTCTCCTGCAGTTTGATAGTCACCGTATTGTATATCCTTCACACCTTTAACAGCACTTTCTCCTATCTGATCAATGGTTTTATAAGAGCTTCTTGCTATTAGCAAGCTCTATTTGCTCCGCTCGGGCAGCTCCTGCCTATTATCTCTCTCTCTTGCTAGAGACGAGTTAGGATTATGATGCCTCCAAGGCTCCATCCTGTCACGACCGATACAGAATAGGATTCCGGATACAGGACATGGGTTGTAGGACTTTCCTACAGGATTCCGGATACAGGATATGGGTTGCAGGATTTTCCTACAGGATACTCCTACCAGGATTCCGGACACAGGATTCGGTTGCAGGATATTCCTACAGGATATGCCACAGGATATGCCTAGAGGATAAGGGACATGTGGACTCATCTTAGCCTCTGCATGCATGCAATCACTTTTGCATGCATGCAACCACTTTTGCATGCATGCCTAGATTAGCTCTTGGAGTTGTGAGCATAAAAGCTCCGACCTAATTGTTGTACAATCAGTTACTATCAACACCAGTCTTACTACGATCAATCTTGTCTTGTCTTGTTTCCTGTCCTGTTCCTGTCGCTCCTTTGTCCTGTCCTGATCCTGTCCTGCTCCGGGATCCTGTCCTGTTCCTGTTTTGCTCCCGGATCCTATCCTGTGCTTTCCTGTCTCCCGGATCCTATCCTAATCCTGTCCTACTCCTAGATCCTGTTCCTATTCCTGTCCTGCTCTCGGTCCTGTTCCTGAGTCAAGCCTTCATGTCCTTGGAATCCTGCTCTCTTCCTGTTTCCTGGATCGTGGCTTGACAGTTTGATAGTAACTGCTTCATAGTTCTCCGTTTTCCAGCTACCTTTTTCTTGATTCCTTTCCTTCATTTTCCTCCTTTTTTCTTTCCTAGATCATGGCTGATTTTGAGCATTTTCAACACGAGCACCAAATGCTACTTCATGAGCTGGCCACTTTGCGCCAAGTGGTCACCGACCTGCAAGGTTCCACCACTGCGGCACATGCAGCTGCTGATGCATCCTCCAAGGCTGCTGCGCAGGCTCTCTCCCAGGCATCGGTGGTTTCCTCTTCATCAAACTTTTCTTCGGAGCCGAAGGTTAGCATGCCAGAGAAGTTCAGTGGTAATCGTGCCGATTTCCAAGGTTTCCTGAATCAGATCCGACTCTTGATCCGTATGCAACCACGGCGCTACTCGACTGATGCTCAAAAGGTGGGTCTTTTGGCATCCTTACTAAGTGGATCTCCACGGGCTTGGGTTGCCCCCTTGCTGGAGCGTGACGATCCACTGATGGAAGACTTTGAAGGTTTCGTGGCTGCCTTTGAAGCCTGTTTTGGAGATCCTGATAAGTACCGTTCTGCATGCACGAAGTTACGGAAGCTCACTCAAGGATCCCGACCAGCTTCCGTCTATGCATCCGAATTTCAGCAACTTTGCACGAACATTCCATGGGACGAGACTGCATTGATCGAACACTTCCGTTTTGGGTTGAGGGACGACGTGAAGGACCTTCTCCTTACGTTACCGGATGCCCAAACATTAGCGGAGATCATGCAACAAGCTGTTCGTTGCGACAACCGTTTGTTCGAGCGTCGTCAGGAAAGATCCCGTCAACAGTTCCTGCAAACCAATCCTACAGCTGTGGTACATGTTCCTGCACCACCTTCTGGAGTAGTTCCTATGGAGGTTGAGAAATCCAAGCGTGGCTCTCTTTCCGCTGCCGAGAAGCAACGTCGTCGCAGTGAGAACCTGTGCTTGTATTGTGGTGGAGCAGGACACAAGGTGGCAGATTGTCCTATTAAAGCCAGGAACTTCAAGACGCGTGAAGTCGAAGCCGAAGTTCAGTCGGAAAACTCCAATGTCCACTTCGTCTAGGAGCCGCGAAGTTGGACGTAGGTGCAGGCTCCATTGGTGCTGCTCATACCATCCCGTCACTTAAGTTTCCTGTACACATTCATCTTAATAATCGAGAGCTCATGGAGTTTGCCTTGTTAGACACTGGTGCAAATGCATGCTTCATGGATGACACGTTTGCAACTCAACATGGCATTTCGGTGGTGAAGTTGAAGCGTGCAGTTCCTGTAGAGGTGGCCGATGGGCGTCTAATTGCTTCCGGTGCAGTTACCCATGCTACCGAACCTCTCTCCTGCAGGTATGGCACATTCAACTGTTCAATTTCCTTCAACTTGATCAAGACTCGGTCGACTCCCATCATTTTGGGCATGCCATGGTTCGTTGTTGCAAATCCGCAGATCGACTGGAGGTCTAGGACACTCACGTTTTCCTCTCCAACTTCTAGGATCAATCCTGTACCTTCCTGCGTGCAGGATACATCCTTAGTATCTGAGGCAGTACAAGCTACAGGATTGACCGTACCTGTTCCTGTACCAGTGTTGAAGACTCCTCCTCGACAGGATTCACCTCATGGCAGTTCCTCAGCACATCCGCAGGCTCTCCCCATTCCTGTAAGTTTGCGGTGTCCTGTACAGGGTTCTTCCAATCCTGTATCAGTGTCGAAGGTTCCTCCTCAACAGGATCCACCTCCTGTTGATTCGTCAGCACATTCGCAGGCTTCTTCCACTCTTGCGCAACCACGGACTCCTGTACAGGATTCTTCCAATCCTGTACACTCACGGTGTCCTGTACAGGATTCTTCCAATCCTGTACACTCATCAACAACCACACAGGTTTTTTCCAATCCTGCTTCTTTCTGTTACCCTGCCTCTGTTCCATCCCCCAAGATCCTTCCTCTTTTTCAGTCACAGCTCCCTCCTTCTCCTCTCCGAGTTCTTACCACTACCATGCATGAACTCGCCACTGATCCTGCCCCCTTCCACCTTTTTGCTTTTCAAGTAACTCCTACGTCCTCTCCTACCTTTCCTGTATCCGACTCCCCTTTTTTTCTCCTTCTCCTTCTCCTTCTCCTCCTTCTTCCCTACCATCCAAGTACCACGACTTTAAGGACGTTTTTGACAAGCACAAGGCTGCAGTTCTTCCTGTTCACAGGTCCTACGACTGTCCTATTGATCTTGCGGAAGGAAAGACTCCACCATTCGGACCGATCTATGCATTGTCACCCACAGAGTTGGAGGTTCTTCGTCAATACATCGAGGACAACTTAGGATCCGGCTTCATTCGTCACTCAAAGTCCCCTGCAGGAGCTCCTATCTTCTTTGTCAAGAAGAAGGATGGGAGTTTACGTTTGGTGGTGGACTACAGGGGTTTGAATCAAGTCACCATTCGGAATCGGTATCCGTTGCCATTGATCCCGGAACTTCTCGATCGGCTGCGAGGGGCAAAGGTGTTCACGAAGATCGACTTACGAGGAGCCTACAACCTTGTACGGATTCGTCCCGGCGATGAGTGGAAGACTGCCTTTCGTACAAGGTATGGACATTTTGAGTACACGGTAATGCCTTTCGGCCTTACCAATGCCCCAGCTGTATTCCAACACATGGTGAACGACATTTTCCGTGACTTCTTGGACCAGTTTGTGGTGATCTACCTCGACGACATCTTGATTTTCTCCAAGGACCAGGCGGCACATGACAAGCATGTACGACTAGTTTTAGAGCGGCTTCGCGAGCATGGCCTGTACGCGAAGTTGGAGAAGTGTTTTTTCGATAGGGATTCGGTGGAGTTCTTGGGCTACATCGTCTCTCCTGCTGGCGTTTCCATGGACATGCACAAGGTGAAGACCATCGTGGAGTGGGAGAGGCCCAAGTCGGTACGAGATGTACAATGTTTCCTTGGCTTTGCAAACTTCTACAGGCGGTTCATACAGGACTTCTCCAAGCGTGTACTTCCACTCACAGAACTCACCAAGCGCACAGGACTTTTCTCTTGGTCCGACAAGGCGGAACACGCGTTCACAACACTCAAGGACGTTTTCACGACAGCTCCGATTTTAGCACATCCTGACCCTTCTCATCCTTTCTTCATTGAAGCAGATGCCTCGGATTTTGCAGTAGGATCCGTCCTATCGCAAGTTGGAGAGGACAAGTTGCTTCATCCTGTAGCCTTTCACTCTCGTAAGTTCCTGTCGGCGGAGATCAACTACGAGATTCATGACAAGGAACTCAAGGCCATTGTGGATTCGTTTGAGGAATGGCGGCATTTCCTGGAAGGTGCTGCACATCCTGTACAAGTTCTTACGGATCACAAGAACCTGGAGTACTTTCAAACGGCTCGGGTCCTCAGTCGGCGACAGGCTAGGTGGGCAGAGTTCCTATCACGTTTTGACTTCGTCATCGTCTACAGGCCCGGCTTTCGGAATGGCAAGACGCATTGTCTAGCGCTCTTACCTTGCACCAAGCCCGGGCGATCCTGCATTTGACGGTCAAAGGCAAGTGTTGTTGGGTCCTGATCGTTTCCGGCTTGCGGCACTGCAGGTTCATCAGGCTCCAGCAAATTCAACACTCCTACAGGACGTCGTTCGCAGTTGCCTACAGACGACTTGGGAAAGAATGTGTTCTCACACATTCATCCTGACGTTGCAAGTTCCTCTTCCTCCAGTTCCCGTCCAGACTACAACCTATTCACCATACGATGGACTCCTGTACCGGGAAGGTCTCCTGTACGTTCCTGTTGGTATTTCTAGGACTCGTGTGGTACAGGATTGTCATGATACCCCGGCTACAGGACATTTTGGGTGGCCAAGACAGTGGAATTGGTGACTCGCAACTATTGGTGGCCTGGGTTGCGAGGTTTTGTGGAGAGGTTTGTACGGAGTTTGTGACACTTGTAGCAGGTCGAAGATGCCTCATCATGCACCCTCTGGTCTTCTTCGTCCTCTTCCCGTTCCGTCTGCTCCTTGGAGATCCATTTTTTATGGATTTCCTCACAGATCTTCCTCCTTCTCGTGGATTTGATGCAGTTCTTGTGGTGGTTGACCGTTTCACCAAGCAGGCTCATTTCCTACCCTGCAACAAGACAGCTACAGGTCAGACAACTGCCGAGTTGGTGATCCGCGAGGTGTTCCGACATCATGGTCTTCCTGAGAGCATTGTTTCCGATCGAGGTCCACAATTCATGTCCAAGTTTTGGCGAGAGCTTCTTCGGAGTCTACAGGTCAAAGCGGATCTTTCTTCAGGATATCACCCACAAACCGATGGGCAGTCCGAACGCACAATTCAGACCTTAGAACAGTATCTTCGTTGCTTCATCAGTTACCAGCAGGACAACTGGTTGGACCTCCTTCCAATGGCAGAGTTTGCCTACAACAACTCCATCCACGCATCTACAGGACAGACACCTTTCTTTGCTCTTACAGGCCACCATCCACGTTTTGACTTTGCTCCTACCGCTTTTCCTTCTTCCGCTCCTGCAGTACAGGATCGTCTTCAGCATCTTCGGCAGGTACAGGATGATCTCCAGGTTCATCTTCAACAGGCACAGGAACGATACAAGCATCATGCTGATGCTCACCGACAGCCGGCACCTGCATACAAGATTGGTGATCTCGTGTGGCTTCTTCGTCGACACATTCGCACCAACAGGCCTTCTTCTAAGTTGGATTTTCAACGATTGGGCCCTTATAGGATCGTGGCGGAGGTAAATCCTGTAGCTTTCCGACTCGAGTTACCGTCCACGGTGAAACTTCATCCTGTGTTTCACACTTCTTTGTTGGAGCCGTATCATCCTTCTTCTCTTCCCGGTCGTGTTTCTTCTCTCCCCCTCCTGTGGTCATTGACACGGAACTTGAGTACGAAGTCGCAGCCATCCTTGACTCTCGTCTTCATCGTCACCAACTCCAATACTTGGTGGATTGGAAAGGGTACCTGCCTATTGATCGCACTTGGGAACCTGCAACTTACTCCATGCTTCTTCCAAGGTTGCTGCCTTCCATCGGCATTATCCTGCTAAACCAGGTCCCAAGACTCGTGGAACTCGTCTTTAGGGAGGAGGTGCTGTCACGACCCGATACAGAATGCAGGATTCCGGATACAGGACATGGGTTGCAGGACTTTCTTACAGGATTCCGGATACAGGATATGGGTTGCAGGATTTTCCTACAGGATACTCCTACCAGGATTCCGGACACAGGATTCGGTTGTAGGATATTCCTATAGGATATGCCACAGGATATGCCTAAAGGATAAGGGACATGTGACTCATCTTAGCCTCTGCATGCATGCAATCACTTTTGCATGCATGCAACCACTTTTGCATGCATGCCTAGATTAGCTCTTGGAGTTGTGAGCATAAAAGCTCCGACCTAATTGTTGTACAATCAGTTACTATCAACACCAGTCTTACTACGATCAATCTTGTCTTGTCTTGTTTCCTGTCCTGTTCCTGTCTCGCTCCTATTTCCTGTCCTGTTCCTGGATCCTGTCCTGCTCCGGGATCCTGTCCTGTTCCTGTTTTGCTCCCGGATCCTATCCTGTGCTTTCCTGTCTTGCTCCCGGATCCTATCCTAATCCTGTCCTACTCCTAGATCCGTCCTGTTCCTATTCCTGGTTCCTGTCTTGCTCTCGGTCCTGTTCCTGAGTCAAGCCTTCATGTCCTGGGAATCCTGCTCTCTTCCTGTTTCCTGGATCGTGGCTTGACACATCCATCATTATATATACACACTTCTTTTTCACTTAAGCTCTACTTCTCTCAGAGCTATGTCACTTCTCACTTAGGAATTCAACAAATTCCTCCACAACAATGGCAAAATCCCTCCGTGGTCGCCATGTGTTAACATACAAAACTTTTCTGTGTGCAAAAAACACTGTTCACAGCACAAGAAAAGCTTTGCCAGTTAAAGTATATGGGATTTCGTCTAATAGAGAGCTTTATATATGTACTTATCTCATCTCTAAGGTCAAGGATAGGATTTTGCTTTGGCCATTGCCATGTATAAGCATTCACAATACACCATAAATATGCACTTGCATTACTATATGAATACAAAGAGATATCAAGTGTGGAGACTTACTTCTCTCCCAAAGATAATTTCTCTCTCATGCATTGCTCTCCATAGCCTTCATAGTCTTCATAGTCTCTCCCCCTTCTTCCCCTTGCTTGCCCTAACCGAATCGTCATAACTGTCTGCTTCCTGCAACCGTAGGATCCTTCCTACCCTGTAGGATTTATCCTACTGTCGTAGGATTTTTCTTGTACACAGGATATTTCATACTACTACTTTCCTACAAGTTATTCCTCCACCGTAGGAAAGCCCTATGTATGCAGTTCCTACATGCTATATTTTTGGCCTCTAACAGACATGTTCTTCAAGAGAGAGCTGCAACATGTGAGAGATGAGAGCCATTACTATAATAGGCCTAGAGTTTGTCGATTCATAAGAAATAGGGTTAATTTAAAATTTTTAGTTTCTCGAGGCTACGGTGTAGGGTTTTCCTTAAGACCAGCAATGAGCAAAAGGTGATTGAGGCAAGGTGATCAAAGCTAATCTAAGGTTTTCCCATGGTGATTTTGATTGATGTAGGGAAGTTGATAGTCTTTAGTTTAGGGTTTAGGATTTCTTTAAGGCCAACAACTAGGACGATTATGGCGGTGAAGTGAACATGTGAAGGTTCATGTTGGCATTTTCAATAAATTTGTAATCACTATATTTTCTATAAGATGAGCTTAGCAACAATACAACGCTGATGTTGGAGGTGTTATATGCCATCTGAAGATGTCCTATTATATCCAACCCATGGAATTTGTAGCCAGCTACTCTAAATCAACATCTAGATAATAGGGAGATTGTTCCTTCCTTCATATAGTTTATTTTTCTTTTCTTTTTTTTTTCTCAGTCGACAATGTTATAAAGTGAAGTTAGATGTGGGAAGAAGTGAAAATAAGAATTGTCATTCAATAAATACCAATTATAAAAGGTCATCTCTCCTTAAAGTTCTCTCAAAGTCTTTATGCAGTGATTGAGGAGCAATTGCACAAAGATGATTTATTGTTGCACAACCTTTTTGAATGGAAAGAAAAAACTTATCAACAAAGCAAACAAACACATGGAAGATGAAAATTTACAGCATTTGTAAAGATGGAAGCAACATTATAAGATATTGTTACTTAAAAAAAAAAATTGAAAGGCAAAAACGTGTTGCCCAATGCAAAAAAAGAGATTTTAGAGATAATTATCTCATTTATTCAAAGTGTTATTATTGTTTCATTTGAAGAGTTGAAAAGAACAAGAAAAAAAAAAACAAATGACAAGAGGCGAGCACACAGCAATTACAGATGAAACCTAAGGCATAGTTAATGGTATTTGCTCTAGATTTTGACCATTAACAAAGTTAATATGAAAATGTTCTTATTGTTTCTTTTTAGGAATTAAAAAGACAAAAGAAAAAACAAGAAAAAAGCATAAGAATGGCAGGAGAACGAGCAGAACAAGCTACAAAGGAAATTCAAGGCATGGTGCTTAAGATTTTGACCATTAACAATGTTAGGGTGCAAAATGTTCTTATTGTTTCTTTTTAGGAACTAAAAATAAAAAGAAAAGAGTAGGAAGAAAATCACAACAAACGGTAAAAGGCCAAAAAAGAGGACAAGCAAGAGGGTGAACAAGAGCATGAGTTGCAAAAGAACATAAGAAACTTTTGATGTCATAAATGTTTTCTTCACAATTAAGCATTTTAAATCCTTTCAGATAGTATTGAAATAAGGGCCATGTCACATGTGGGCACTTTAGCTAGGTTGGCCATATTAGACACGTTTTTGGTAAGTGTCACACGTACTTGCTAATGGTTCAACCTAGCTGAGTCGACTAGATTTTTCACACCCTCCATAGCTGCTTATGTGGCCTTACCAACAATAGGTTATTGCCACATGGCAAACCTAAATTCAATTTTTTTGGTCTTGTTCAACTATATAGGAGATTTGCACAAGTGATTATCTTTGAATTTACACTTGGGTATATAAAATTTATAAACATTTTTAAAATAAATTTTAACAATTTATTTAATTAGGGCCAAGAAAGTGACAGGTTTTTTTGCACATTTATAAAATCATTTACACTTCAAAATTAGGTGAGCAGATAAATTAAACAAAATTTATTTATAAAAAAGAACAATAAATTATTGGATAAAAAATATTTATTATAATTTATTTTATATAGGATATAATGCAATTGTGGAAAGGCTCACAAGATATTACTAATTCAAATGGTAATATTTCAACAACTCCATCATTTAGTGTTCATTTTTAACATGATAGGATATGGAGTTGGCATGATATTAAGAGACTCAAAGTTACACATTTTGTACTTCTTCAGCAATGGGAATCACTTAATTCACAATCATTTCTTATTGCAGTAGCATGATCATACTTTATGTATCCTCCATGGCCTTTTCACCAACTGCTGCTAAACCAACACAACCAACGTCTATAAGTCAACCACAAGCACATGTTCATTAGCTACCACAAAACCACAATGATGGAAATGTTAAAGAGATCTTAATTATTGAAGTCATGTTCAACACAAAAGATTCAGTTTGGATAAATGATGAAATGATCAAAGCTGCAATATGAAATGCATTTGCAATGAGAAAAACACTTATAAGGTGGAGCAAGGAAGCATCAACATATTGATGTAAAAAGATATAAGAAAATTAGGAAAAAACTTTGAAACCTTGGTGTTTGTAGAACAAATAAGTAGATTGCAAGCAAGTGGTGCGACTTGTGTCATGACTAACGAGCTTTATGGGATTTTGTGAGCAACAGAGAAAAAAGTTAATGGCCTGATTTTTTATTTGGAAAAATAATTAAAAATCAAAAAACTAAAGCTAAGCAACTTGTTCAAAAAGCTATTTTTAAAGCAATAACCCTATGGATGCATGAGTCTAATGCTAATAATCCTAGAGGTTGTGTCACTTCATCATCCTTTGGAAAGCGGATGTGTCCAAAGACTTATTCAAAAAACACTTTTGCTCCAATGAAGAAGATTCATGATATGTGATCCATTTTAGCTTTATAGAGAGAGAGAGAGACTTGTGTTTAGGTTCATAACACTACATGTGATGCGTTTTAGGGTCGTGATAATACACACAACACACACACACACACAACATATATATATATATAGGCACGTCTATTCATGTATAATACAAGTCTTGGACATGCAATGAAGATGATCCAGATGTAACACTTGAAGATCTAGATCCACGTGATGCTAGTGCTGATTTATAAAAGAACATGACTACAAAAGTTGCTGGGAAAAAGGTTTTTGTTGCAACTGGAAAGAAAAAGAAGCTTAGTTTTAAGCCAAACAGCTTGAACATCAAACTTTATTGTCCGAACGCATTCAACAACTTAACTCTAAAGCGAGGTGTTTAGAGCAAATAACTATAGCAAAAAAAACAAATTCTATTTTATGTGAGGCATCACAAGAAGTAACTGCAAGTTTGAAATCATTAAATTTAACTTTAGAAATAGTTTTTCTTATATCCGCATGTATGTGTAAATTATTATCACATTGAAGTATGTTTTTTTCAATGGACACAAAGAAGAGAGAGAGAGAGTTAACATGGTAATATGTTTGATTAAAACTAAAAAATATATATTTAACTTGTAGCACATGTGTGCTTAAAATATGTATATATGAGTGGATGTACACGTGTGTATGTTACTTGTATATAGCTACTACTTATACACATGTGTAAATAGTATATCTTATATTGTTTTCAATAAAAGATGTATGCATGCTTTTATAAACACGAATACATAGTGTGTACATGTAATATAAATTCAATGTTAGCGTCAAAACAGAACAGAATGAATCTTGTAATGAATATTTGTGTGTACGTATATGTATATACACACATACTATATGTAAGCATCTACATAGCATAACTGCTTAAGATTACAATTGTATCCTATAATACATACTTATTGCAGCTTATTATTTGGGTGAAAGTTTCATACTTAGTGATGTATACTTAAATGTAATGATTTTAAATAAATACTTTATGTATATATGTTTTATTTTATGCAATATACGCAATGAGTTACTTTATCTATGTTTTCCATTATACTTAACGTTATTAACATATGTTAATTAAGTTTACTAATCTTGTAGGTTGTGTGCATGGTGTTGTATGGTGAAGCTATATGTGAATCACGATCTAGGTACTTTTTAGTTGGTGCTATTGATTTTTAATTTATAAAATATAAGGAATATGCTTTGTTTTAAAATGTGTGTAATATATACGAACTTAAAATCATTGCACACATAATATAAATGCCTGCAATGATTTTATTTGTAGGATATTGTTCCAACATGTAACACTTGTTTCTTTTAAATAAATATTATATTAAGATTAGATATATATATTAAAGGTGAATTACATGTGGAATCATCAAGGCATAAAAAACAAATTACATAATAAAATCTATACAAGTGTATTTTATAATAATGAAAAAGTATTATTCATTTCTCCCTACTCCATTGTACAAAACAAATAAATAAGTCACAAATACAACCATACATATACCTCAAGAGTTTTTTTATACCCAAATCATCCTTTGTTTTAACTCGAGACTTTTAAGGTAAGTAACTTACATCATTGTAATGTAATGAATTAAACTCTTTATAAAACTTTTTATTTTTATTAATAATGATATTGTGGAATAAAAAACAAACTTGAACATTATTTAATAAAAAGCTTAGTTTTCACCTGAAAGAACGTTTACAAAGTAATTACCATTGTGCATTTAATAAGTCAAATGCCCGCTCAACAGTAATACGTGAGGATGAATGAAGAAAATTGTATCTCTATTTTCCATGATACATATATAAATATTTAACTAGCAAAGGTCTTGAATAATCGTATCCTTCATCAGTAATGATGTATTTAAGGATATTTCCAAAAGGAGTCTGGTACAACTCACCATTGCATATGATATTGTCAAAACTTTGTCTAACTATTAATAATAACTTGCACAACGAAAGTGTAATGTCACTTTGCCCTAGCATACCAATACATTAGGTGGACATTCAATTTGTATGTGGTGTAGTCCATTGCATTAACATAATTTAGAAACTCTTGCAATGCTTGAAAACCTACCTTGACTTTCTTTAAGTTTCCTTCATTTGGCCACTCCAAATGCTTATTTCTTATATATAATAATGTTATAAATTTTCGAAAACATTTCTGAGCTATAGATGTTGCAAGTCTAAAGTTTGTTGCAATAGTGTTTTAATTATCTCGAATTACTAAACATTTAAGTACAATAACTAGTTTTTTTACCTCATTCTTATGTCCAATAATATTTCTAAGACTTAGTGGAAGTTTAATTTGTAAATTACAACATACTAGATTATAATGTTTCATATGAAACCTTGATTAACAAGAACTATCTCATTTTTATATTGTAACCACCATTGTAATGACCTGGCTTAATATAATAAATGCATACTCTTTAATTAATTAACTATTTTTTACTAATAATTCTAAAAGTAAATAATGAAGCAAAGAGTAACATTATCCTAATCATATTATTTTTAAAATCATTAAATAAAAGTAATAATAAAAAAAGAGATTCTAAATCTTCAACACACATATAAGTTTTACAAGTGGAAAAAAAAAAAAAAGAATAGGAAGAAAAGCAGAAGAAACGACGAGAGAACATGTGTGTGTCTCTGTAGTAAATTCTTAACAATGTTCTGATGATCTTGGAGGAAACTTTACTCATGCTGCATTATATATATATATTTATGTGTACCATATATAAAATTCAGTACCTGGACACAACTTAATTATTTAAACATATGTTTTATTACTGGGGTTCCAAGGCTCAGTTGGTTAAAGCGTTGTTCTTATAAGCCAAATGTCTTGAGGGTTCAATACCATTTATACAATTAAACAATGTAAATCCGTTACATACATATCATCCTCCAGCTATAAGTAGTTTAGTGATATGTATTTCTATAAACTACTTGGTATACATATGATATGTATGTATATAAACTACTTTGTACGTCCGTTATATGTTTATATATTAAACTACTTGGTAGACGGACGACGATACACATACATACATAACATGACCAACGCAATCAAATTATTTATTTAAATGGATAGCTACCTACAACTGTATGTCAGTCCATTATGCATGTATGTAATGTCGTATATGTGTGTGTGTGTGTGTGTCTGTATTCTTATATGTATATGTTTGTAGAGTCCCCACAAAAAGAGGGCTTCCGGGCTTCCGGGCTTGGACCCGGAATATTCTAAAGAATCTACCAGAATATTCTTAGAATATTCCTAAATATTCTTAGAATTTAGGATTTTGGCTCAGTCGGCAATTAACAACAAAAAATATTTAATCATAGCCATGTTTATACTGTATTATTAAAGTTTTATTTCAACACCAAAGAGTACAATTCAACACTTGTCACTTCTTCTTACGATTGAGCAATGCTGCAATTCGTGAACCACCAGTCCTACTTGACGTCGCTATTGTTGGGTTGGGATTTCCTCTGGCTAGATGTTCTCTTTAATCCTGTTCATAGCAATTCTCCCGAGCTCAGGGTTCTTCTCAGTCCCAACAATGTTTCTCCCCAGCTCGATAGCTACAAGCATTGAGGACCCCGTACCACTGCCTATATCCCAGATAAGATCACCTGGCCGGGTGAGTCGTTCTATCACGAGCTGCATCAATCGAGTGCTCTTCGGTTAGTAGTCCATCCTGCATGTGAAGATAATGGTAAATACTTAAATTGTTGAAATGAAATGCCTACCATGGTTCTTGGAACCGCTCAGGATTATCAACAAGAATTGTTGATGACAAACGCAGTGGATTATCGCGCAATCCTCTAGATGCATCTTGGAAGACAAGAAGGAGCAGGATGCTCTCCTGTTAAAACATCAAAATCATTAATGAACTTCATGAATAAAGAAAAAAGTACCTTCATCTTGTTGCGGTAGCCCCAACCACGCCCTCTGTAGATGTAGTACGTTGCAGCAAGTTGAAGGTCCACCACACTTGCAGTTCGGACAACTTGATCCCAGGTGTTTGCTGCAGCAAACACAACCAACCAACCATTTGCAGCCATATGCATACCTGCAAACTGGAGTGCTTCATCGAACTTCACTGGATCAAGGTAGAGGTATGGCGTATCACTCGTTGTATTTCCTGGCAAGGTCCCATTTGGAAGGTCGAAGATCACCAAGTTGAAACCATATTCTCCCGCAATATGCTGGTAGCGAGTCTGGCTGTCAGCTGTATGGTACCTGGCCACTGTGTCTGAACTTTTCTATAAGGAACCAGTCTAGCGTCAGGAACCTCCTCTTCTTCTCATCCGTGAGCACGGCCTGTTGCATCTCCTCGATGTCATCAATCGCCAAGAAATTATCACCTCGAGTTGTAGCAAGTGAAGGGACGAATGTGACCAAGTCATCCTTGATGTCCATGGTTCCCTGCGATGGTAGCACTTCAGATAAATTGAAGAAGGCAGCTGGATCGCGAGTAGTGGAGGTGCCAGCTACTGTATCTGAGGTCTTCTTTGACTGCTGCACAGGCTGACGCCGCTTTGCCTTGGCCTTTGTCTTCTTAATGAAGTCGACCTCTGCCGGATCCCATGAGATGCATGGGAGATCTTTTGAGTGTTCATTGTAGAGATCCTTCTCCCATGTTGGTGGTTGCCCAGGTGGATAATCAAGCCAGAACGGTACGTGTACACGCTCGAACTCTGTCAGGCCAGATCTTGTCTTCGACCACATGTGTGGTGCTTCCATGTAATCTGACCAGAATACCATAGTCTGTGTGTGAGGCACCTTTCTCGCTGCGACATACCTGTAATGAACATATAGTAGTGTCAGAATGTAACAATGTCAAGAAGATCATCCTTACCTCCAAATCATCCTTCTTGCTGTCTCTTCGTGTTCGAGGAACTCTTTCGGCTCTATGGAGTAAGTGAACTTCACACACTCATGGAATGGCTGGAACATCACGTTCTTGCATTTTACCCGCACTTCATCGCACCAAGTCGTGAAATCTGTAACCGGCCTGCTCCACTCGCCATCCTCGATGAGTCCCGTGAGAATCTGTACTGCCTCCTCTCTGATTGCCCGCCAATACAAATCGATAGTAAACCACCTTATCCACTCCTTATCCTGAACACCCGGCAATCCAAGTGTCTCTTGCTCTCTCTTCAGATCGAGACGTACCAGTTTATTGAAGTACATGATTCTCGTCTCGTTTGGAATTCTCGCCCTTGAAAGCGCGTACAGCTTTTCCAACCCCATCCATCTGCATTGTTTCCATGTGATTTGGGTCACCTTGTCGAACCACTCTTCACCCAATGCAGGATCGATGATGGCTAAGATCTTCATCATGCGCTTGTCATGCTTAATGTAGACCTGTTGTTGCTCCTGGTATTTGTTGCCTTTGGATGCCCTTGCAGCCTTCTCAAGATCATCCTCAATCTCACTCTGTAATTCACAGACGTAATCAACTAAGTGATATAAGTGTGAGACATGGTACCTCAAAAAAGATCTTTGCACAGATCAAATTCGGAAGTGGATGCCAAGCTTGTTGTCCAGTCGCGCTTTCCTTCCACTTTCTTATGTCATCTCGTTCCTTGTCACTGAGCCTGGCCAAGATCTTCTGTGCCCTCCTCACTGGTGCAACATGTCTTCACAGATAGCAGAAGATGTGGCAGTGTGGTTTGCACTGCCGTTGCGGAGGAACTGCATATTTGAAAAGCTCGAAGTTAGTTAATCCTATGATCTAGAGGTCACTCTGTTTACCTATTAATTTGCTGAAACATTGTCACAAGCTGAAGATTATCCATGACCCCAGCACGGATGAAGCCTGAACGCACTCTCACTGCCCACTGAATCTTATCTTCCGTGTCTTCTGTGTACAGCTTCTGAAGCACCTTTAGCCTGTGATTACCATCCCAACAGATGAACTTCTTCATCGAAAGCATTGGTGCCCATTGCCGGAACATGTCGGACTGAAGCTCCTCCTCAAAAGCCAAATGCTGAGCATACATCGCTTCATCGCTTCTCAATGCTGCCAGATCTGCATCTGTCATGGGGTCCCCAACTTGAAGGATGAACTGAGTGGTGTTGCGCAAATAACCAACTGCCTTCTTGAAACTCCTAGTCAAAGATTCCAGATCCGCTGGATTGACTCTCCGCACCTGCTCATTTCCCAGAATTCGGCAAATAGGGACATCCGGTGCCTCTCCATATTCTCGGATTGTGATCTTCGCGAGAAGACGCACTGCACTCTCCGAATGCATGCTGGCTGCAATGTTGTAAACTTCCTCATTATCTGGCACTTCTGCTTTCCCCTTCTTCTTCTTCTTAGCAGCCTCTGAATCTCCAGCAGCTTTGCGTCGTCTCTTCTTGCTCTTGGGTTCATCCTCTTCGTCACTCGACAAAGTCACTGCGCATGAGGCTTGTGTGCCTTCTGTCTGCTCCTGTGTCTCCTGTGGTAAGACATCATCCTCAACTTCTTCAACAAAGTCTGATTGTTCTTGTTGGGGTTGAACTACATCCTCTTGCTCTCCTGACCAGTCCTGCTGGCTTGCCTGTTCAACTGGAGCATCACTTGAAGGTCCTTGTTCCTGAACCACAGCCAGCTTCCTACTTCCTCTCCCACGACCCCGACGCCCTCTCTTGCAGCTCTAGCTTCTGCTTCTCTCTCAGTAGGCTCCTTCATCTTCTTTTCTTGTAAACGTTGTGAAGAGCGCATCTACAAAAGCAATAAGGTTTAACAAAAAACTGTAATAAATGTTCAAAGATGTTTAATAAAAATTAAAAAAACATACTAGCCCTCACAGTCGGCGTGCCGACTGAGAGAGCAGTTGCTGTAAGTCCCAGTCGGCATGCCGACTGGGACTGGCAAAGGGAGTCCCAGTCGGCATGCCGACTGGGCCTGGCAACAAAGGGAGGCCCAGTCGGCATGCCGACTGGGACTGGCAACAAAGGGAGCCCAGTCGGCATGCCGACTCCTGGCATCAAAGGGAGTCCCAGTCGGCATGCCGACTGGGCATCAAAGGGAGTCCCAGTCGGCATGCCACAAAGGGAGCCCTGGGACTGGCATCAAAGGGAGTCCCAGTCGGCATGCCGACTGGGCCTCGCAACAAAGGGAGGCCCAGTCGGCATGCCGACTGGGACTGGCATCAAAGGAGTCCCAGTCGGCATGCCGACTGGGACTGGCAACAAAGGGAGGCCCAGTCGGCATGCCGACTGGGACTGGGAACGAAACAAGGCCCAGTCAAAATGCTAGGTGGGACTAGAACAGTCAACCCTAGTCAAAATGCTGACTGGGGCTGGAACAGTCAACCCCGGTCAAAATGTTGACTGGATCTGGAACAGTCCACCCCAGTCGGCCTGCCGACTGGGACGGACAACGAAGTCAGTCCGAGTCGGCAGGCCGACTCGGATTTCTTGCAACTGTGAAGAGATGTAAAAAGATGAACAGATCATGAAAAGATCATGAGCAGATCATGAAGAAATCAGAAAATACTCACCCCCTCAATGGAAGCCTATTGTGATTAATCCCTGGAGCCACACTTGCTCCACGCTATGCCCCCAAATGCGCCGCTGCTCCACGAAAACCTAGCCGCCCTCGCTGCCCTAGCCGCCCTAATTGCAAAACCCTAGCCGCCCTAAATCAATTAAAAACCAACCTAATTTCTGTAAACATATTGCATGCATGATCGCCACTTGTACATAGTAAAACTTTTTAATTTACAAAAAACCTACCCAGACGCAGTAAATTAATTTCACTCTTCTACCCAGACGCACGCAATTATATATTATTTTTAATATTTGTCAATGAAATGATTGCCTCACGACTGACAAACACATTAACCATCGTGTGTAATATGTTCATTGTTTTGAATTTTTTTTTTTGTTCCATTTTTGCTACATGGCAAGAATCAGCTACAATGGTGTTGACAAGGACTTCCCTGCAGATGAAGATGGTATTGCATTTGTCTTTGAAACAGATCTCAGGTCTGCATTTGACATTCCACCTTGGCAATCTTTTAAAGTGCTGCATTTGATGTCTGTTGTTGGTGGAGATGCTGCGAATGTTGAGGTAGAACCAGAAGGGGCAAGAGCTAGCAGTTTTGTGTATTACACACTTCTTCCTTCCAAAGGACCGCTATTCCGGTTGGAGACAACAGATCGGGACAATTCTATGGTAACAATACTTCGCAATAGTCAGAGATGTAGGATTGGGAAGCAACTGGTGGTCTCGTCATCGATTCAGCAAGTTGCTGAGGTCCCAGAAGATTGCAACGGAAATGTGATTTACGAGTTGCCAGCACACGAAACAATGAAGGACAAGTACAAAGGGATGAATAGGAAGGATGGGTGTGATTACTGGACTCAACGCTGCACAACACATTGGAATGTTCCAGCTCGTGTTAGTCGCAGTTCATGTATTGGCCACATGAAATGCGTAAAGGAAACATGTCCGTTCATCAGCTTCAGTAAGAAAGCAAATGACTGCCAATTTAAGGGCACCATTGATAAAGTCCAGTTATCTTCAGATGGTAGAGTGCTTGGAATGAAGTGTGTGCATTGCAACAATGAGCCCCTTCTAGTGCAGACATGCTCCGTTGTTGCATATTACATAATTCCAGATGATATCACATGCACGAGGCTTTTCATCCATCTTGGAGAACATCAACACCCACGTAGACCACCCGAATCCATGGTCTCTAAAGACAGAGCTAAGGAGACAATCAACAAAGCAGTCGCTGCAACCCCAAGAACTAATCAACGTGTCATAGAGTTTCAAGCAGCACGCAATATAATTTTGGAAAAACTGGTAACAGATTCTGGAGATGTATCATACGACAAGGTTCTGTCAGATCTACTACCACTCACAAATCACCGCCGGTAAGCAAAAAAATTATTATTTCCTTTTGGAGATGCTTAACCTTTCCAATGTAGAACAAGAGAATGGATATCTCAGGCTAGAACAACAGACACTCGTTTCAAAGAAGGTTACGAAGGACTTCTGCAGTTAAAGAAGAAGCTATCAATCCCATTCATACATGTTATCCACATACCCGGAATGGACCTCAACGGAGCTGAAGAGCAGCCTTTAATCTTCAAAATGACAGTTGCCGGCCCAGGATCCGGAATAGACTACATTAGAAGGTGTCAATCTGGAGGTGATCTCGAACAGCAGTGGGTGGTGCTAGACCACACATATCGTATTGATGATTGGTGTACACTGGGAATACATCTCTATGATCCATTGTAAGTATTAACATATCTATGTTTTAAAATACTTACTAATATAATGCACTTATGTTTGTGCAGTTTAAGGTCGATGGTGACACTTGCTTATGGTGACATGATCAGGGAGGATAGTGTGGCGGTGATCAAATTTTTGAACACTATGCTTCAAGTGTGCAGCAAGCAAGGACTTCATAATGTGAACTTTGCGGGGTTCATGTCAGATGAGTCAGGTGCAATTTGGTTAGCATTGCGTCAAGTTTTCAACAATGGGTCAAAGATGAGAGGAAGAGAAAGGAGTTGTTTGTTCCATTACATGCAGTCAGTGCGTCAAGTTACAAAGAAGTGGATACTTGAGGAACACAGGGAGGAGCACATGAACCTTGCACGCTCATGGCCTGCAGCACTAACCAACCAAGATAAGTTGGAACGACGAGTAATGTTGGAGTCATTTTGGGAAGGCAGGTCCAGTAACGTTAGCGCTTTGCAAACATGGCTGTCATGGTGGGCAAGACATGAAGATCATATTTCCATGACAGAGATAATTGACTTGACAGAAGATGGTGTTGCGAATGTGCCTACCACTAACAACTCCGAAGTTGTTCATGCAAGAGCACGAAGAGCAAGGCTGACGAAGCGTGTTCCTTTGTTGGAGGCAACAATGTTAGATTTAACAGATGCTGTTTTCCAAAGTGCAAAGGTCAAGGCATCATTTGAAGGGAGATATTCAGGCACAGGTCCTTCCATGGAAACTCTTCTGAAACGTGCACAGCAGAAACTTTCAGCGGGAAAATCAGTGTCTCCAACAACTTTTGCAAATCTTGTTAGTGATGAAGAGCATCTTGCAAGTCCAGAGTTTGCCTCTACAACAAATGTTCGTGTTCGAACCGTTCGTCAACCGTCAACTGGGGACCATGGGATTGATGCACTTCGTACACATAGACATGACACACAATATGCAGAACAAGTCATCCCAAATGCACGCAGGAAAAAACTCAAGTTTCAAGATGTCAATGTCAAAGAAGAGAGACGTTGATGACTCAGTGGGCCATCAGACGCATTGGGGAGGCAAGTCAGGTGAAATGTCTAGGTCTCACTCAGGACGGTAACAGCAAGTGTGGCAGACCCATAGGATATCCACATCGTGTACCGGCACCAGGATTTCACGGTAGACGGCAATATACAAATGCATTTGGGAACATTGAGTTCACTCATCAGATGCTATGGTTCTGCCCACGCGATTCTTGTTGCTTCAGACGACCATATGCAGGGATTCCTCCTGAGAGTATTCCAGAAGTTCCAGAGGTTTGGCCAGTTCAAAAAGGAACAAACTTGAATGCAAATGAGGTTGAAGCTCTTCTGAAAGCAGGATTCAAGTTGGAGGGATTTGAAGAAATGGTAGACGACAGTAGTAGCCGAATGGATCGAACACCATCACCACCAAGAGGAGAGGGAGCACATAGAGTACCAACATACCATGGACGGAGTGTGCGAACACCAACAAGAATGTCCAAGGAACATGAGAAACATTACAACCAGGCAAAGATTCTTCAAGGTCGGATCAACAACGTGGAGGTGGTTCAAAGAGGGAAGACTGAGGCCTTCATTGTCTCTGCAGGCATGCAATCTGCTAAGGTAACAATTTCTGCTGTTCCGTCATGCACTTGTGCAACTTTTCAGAAAGCCAAGAACTGGAGCCCCTGCCAACACATGTATTTTGTGTACACTCATGTTCTTGGATTAGACCCAACGATTACTTACTTCTTACAGAGGCGGACCCTTACTCCAGCAGAAGTGCATCGGTTATTGGTTGGTTGCAAGCGCAATGTCGAACCTGCGACTTTTTAAGTTTAGTCGGTATAGTAAAGTCTAGTCGGCAAATAATTAGTTTTTCACTTGTTGGTCGGCATTTTATAATGAAAGTTAAAGATAATCTACTTGGCAGAATATTCTAGAATATTCCCTTTTATTTGACAGAATATTCCTGGATATTCGGGAATATGCAAAAAGCCCGTTGTACGAAGTCCGGTTTTTGCCAATCCTCTATGTTTGTATACATGTAATGTGTGTGTGTATGTGTGTGTATATATATATATATATATATATATATATCTGAGGATAAGTTTATAAGTATTCCAATACTTATAAACTCTGTAATAAACACACACTATCTTGGATGCAATACACACAGTACAAGATAGTGATTACCATAAGGCTCTCTTTGATAATATTATGTGATAGAGTGAAATTACAATATCAATATATTAATATAAGTGGTTATGTGTATGTGTATGTGTATTTTGATATATACATATGTATCTATCACAGTGTGATGTGGTTACATGTTGCTAAAGTGTATTCTACATTCAGCTTTCTATTACTGTATAATAATGCAGAGTTGGTTGTACATATGCATTGTATATGCATTAGCATGTTATTGCTGTGTATCAACATGAGACAAAGGTTTATATATAGAGAGGTATAATGCATATGTAGAGATGTGTTTGCTATATATGTGTGTGTGTGTGCGCGCTCCATTACCTCGGATCTTCAGTGTTACATAAATAAAATTTATAAAAATGGAGTTATGCTTCATTACCTCAAGCTAATAAGTATCCTTAATGAATAGCATATGTTAACTAATTTACTTATAAGTACGGTTAATAAATTAATATTGATTTTATTAACTAATTAACTCTTCAAACTAGAAATTAGCGCCAAATGTGTAGCAATTGTACCAAGAACAGCAGATACAGTATATGCAGCAGCTACTATATGTACTTCTTTCATTCCCAGGTGCTCCAAATGGTGATGAAATGGTGCCATTCTAAACAGCCTCTTTCCACTTCCGTATACTCTCTTCGTATACTTGAAATACACCACCTATATACACATGTACATATACCATACACATGGTGTATGTGTGTTGTTGTATGACTGAATGTGCATGTCAAGAGCAGGTTTTAATGCCTGTGCGGACACACACACACACCCCCTCTCTCTCTAGAGAGAGAGAGTATAAACCACACACAGACCCACTTGTACACATGCAGACGCGTGCTTCTTACCTGAAGGATAACGGAGACAGTTTCGATGACAAACACACCCGATGCGATGAAAAGAGGGAGAAAGAGGCCAGTGGAGGCAGCCATAGCCGCCAGAGCTCCTCCAAGTGCAAGTGAGCCTGTGTCCCCCATAAATACCCACGCTTTGTGCCTGTTGTGTAACAAGAATCCCGCGCACGCCCCACACATTGACGCCCCAAACACACCCAGTGCTGCATATATGTATGTATGTAAAGCATATGTGTACATATATTTATAAGGATATTGGCTGCATGAGTATGAAGCTGTGTGTGTGTGTGAGAAAGAGAGAGAGAGAGTAAACGCACATCTATAAACGGCGTGTGAGTACATGTGCATAGATCTTTATGTATGTGTCCATTAGGTGTATTATGTTACCAGGATATAGACTAAGGACAGCAACTGACATGCCGGCAAATGCTAAAGCGGCAGTACCACCGGCAAGTCCGTCAAGTCCGTCAGTTAGATTGACGCCGTTCGCCATTGCCGCAAAACAAAACGCCGTCAATGGCACATACCATCTGCCTACGTGTAAACCTCCCAGTGGAGGAGGCAAAGGCAGAAACCCCTTACTGTAGTATAGTAAGTAAATAATAGTTATAATAGATGCTTATAAACTACACACACAACACACACACGTATACTTACGTCTGATATGGAGTAGACTCCAGCCAGAAGAAAACCAAATACCAGCAAGCATCTATAATATCGTTAATCATATATATGCCTATATAGGTCTGTGTATATAATACAAAACAATGGAAGCTTATACATTATAATTTTGATATGAAAACAATCTTTTTTTAATGTTAATATGAATATCAATATTATCATATATATATTTATAAACCTCAAGCAGGAGTTTAATAGGTCCAGGAATGCCGTAATTGTGTTTTTTGAAGATGGATATAAGATCGTCGAAGAGTCCAATAGCAGTAAATATCATAGTTACAGTGGCAATCCCATTAAGTTCCCTGCCGGTTAAAAACCTTGCCACGGTAATCCCAACAGGAACAAGGAATACTCCCCCCATCGTTGGTGTCCCAGTCTTTGATACGTGTGATGCTGGACCTACACACCACACACACACACACACACATATATATATATATATTCAACTATGTGTTTTTGTGTGTGTGTGTGTGTGTGTGTTTATGCGTGACATCTATATACATACACATCTTCATACGTACATGTGTATGAGTATGCATACATATAATATTAAATACCTTCTTTCCGAAAGATCTGCTGAGCTTTCAGCTTTGATAGAAGCGGCACAGAGTATATTCCGAGGAATCCAGTGATAACAAATGAGAGAATGAATGGAGTTGTTAAATAAAATGCTGTAGTTTGTCGATGGATTAGCTTAAACATGCTTAAATCGATGCTAAGAAATGCACAAAGTAAACTCGTTGATAAAACTGTGGTGATTATAATACCACCAGTCTCTCCTAAATTTTTCCTGCAAAAGTATATCAATATGTATGTATACGGACATACATATACGCTTGTGTAATGCGTACAAATACCTTGCTTGAAGAGGATATTCCGACGGCATATCTTCATGGTGCTTCGGAAGTTCAGAATCACCGGAACGTATACAACGGCAATAGAGTATTGTCTGTATTTATATAACTGTTAATACATCTATACACACGCAAATAAGACACACACCCACAGAAGTATATGTATGTATGCATATGCCCATTCTGGGCATATGCTCCGAGTCAAGTAGTTTACCAGACTTGTGCCATGGAAAGCTTTCAAACTTGAAAACGGCGTACGAAATTCAAAATGAAAAATGTAAATAAATATATTAAATACTAATTTAAAAAGAAGAATTATATCCATTAGAAGATAATCGGACATAGTTTACCCCAATCAACATCCACTTTCTGGGCATATGTATATACATATATGCTCAAAGGCTAACCTTGTTATGTATTGTGTGTCTCATGCAGGGTCTCCTCTGTGGAAGCACGCAATAGATAACAGGAGTATTCCTCTGGGGTAAAGACATTTAGACACATATAGACGTGTTGTGTGTGTGTTGTGTGTGTGTGTGTGTGTGTGTGTGTGTGTGAGAGAGAGAGAGAGAGAGAGAGAGAGAGAAGATTACCTGGAGGAAAAGATAGCCATCAACAAGCCGCTGAGCTTCCATGTTCTCAAATAGCCAAGATTGAATATATGTTGTATATACTAAGAATATTCATCTTATGCTCTCATCTGGCTTCCATGTACACATAGTTAATTACACATGTTTTTCCCTTTAATTAAATGTGTATACTTTTACTTGTTAAACGTGCATACTTGTGGAATGAAAGAAATACACATACATTCTACTTTGGTTGTGTTTCCAATTACATTCCAGTAAACATGTTCACGCACGCGCGCGCGCACACACACGCAGTAGAAACGGTCATTTATACTTATAAAAGTCTAATGTATTATTCTAAAAGAAAATAGCAGGTTGCAAACTTAGAAGGCAACCTCACGGTTGAAGATCCAACTAAAAGGCCCTCTTTGTGGAACATTCTTGTGAGCTTTGGCATGAGCTCTCTCCTCTAGCTTCCTAAACCTCGCCCCCAACTTGCACACGTACTCCTGTGCCTTTAAACCTACATACACACAATCGTGTATATATGTACAGCGCACACACATACACACACACACGCGGGTTACCTCTTGGGGAAAGTCCTTTCATTTCTGCAATCTTCCACCTCTTAACAAAATGCTCCATGATATCTGTGTAATCCGTTGCAGTATACACTCCCAACTTCTGTGCAAGTACAGTGTAGTGCTCAAACAAGTTAGGATTCTCACCATCACGCATGAGATGTGCAGGCATTGATATCTTCTTCCTCATCATGTCCTCAAATCCCAACAATGCACCTTCGGGATCCTGCCATAAACAATGGTACGTGTGTGTGCGTGAGCGTGTGTGTGTGTGATATACGTAAGTATATACTGACCAGCTCAAAGAGCTTCTCCACAATTCTTGTGTAAGCACCCTCATGACGCTTCTCATCAGAGGCTATGAGACCGCAAATCGTGGCAAGCTTTGTATCACCATATTCTTTCGCTTGCCGAGCAGTGTTTCCATGTGAAATAAAAGTTGCACGCTCTTGGAATGATGTGTAGATGAATCCCAAGTAAGGATTGTTCTCCGTTTGTGGATCCTAATATACACAGTTCACTCTCTCTCTCTCTTCACACACACACACACACACACAATACCATGCCAGAGCCAATCAAGTACTGGATAGTGAGCTCGATCTTTCTCATATCCACACGTCCAGTTAAGTAGAGATACTTGTTCAAGAGATCACCATGCCTGTTCTCTTCAGCAGTCCATTGACGGCCCCAACGAGCCCATGAACTCGGACTTGCACCTGTCTCGTCTTTGGTCCCATCCAGAGTGTTAAGCATTGTCAAGTACGTTGGCAACGCCTCCTCTGTAATCTGCTCATACACATGCAGCGTTTGTACATGTGTATGTATATGTGTACAAAATAAAACATACCATATCTCCAACAAGAACCACCAAGTAATCATCAGGTAAGCAAGCTGCTCGAGCTCTCAGCTCCTTTACTTCATCCATAAATTGCTCTGAAGCTGGCTCTGGAAGGTAGTCCTGTAACATATAATGTTATATACTCCTACGTACACCACACACACACACACATAATATGTATATTTGCCTGTGGTTGCCAACATTTCTCTACGGCTTGAGAAAAGTGAGGATGGTATCTTCTGCCCATTTGTCTAAGGACTTAAACATCTCAATCTTTTCTGGTGACAATGAATGTAGAATTTGCTTCACTGGTGCTTTTGACTCACTTGTTTGTTGCCTGAGAACAACACACATCTATATGTACACATGCAGCAATTGTATGCATATGAGTGTATATGCATGTATGTATATACAACTTACTGGGTAGAGACGGCAGCAGCCTGGTGAACTGTGTTGTATCGAGCATGCCCAACCTTGGGTTTTATACTTGCCCCAAAGAAAGAGTGTGGTACCGCAACATGTGAATCCATAGAATAACCTGTACATAGAAAAAAAAGAATATGTAAGGCAAAAGCAAACATGATTTGCATTGCCCTTATGGGGCACATGCTGTAATTCTAAAAGATTAAGTGATAAAGCATCTAATTGAATAGAGAGAGAGAGGAGAGAGAGAGAGAAGGAGAGAGGGAGAGAGAGAAGGAGAGAGAGAGAGAAGGGGAGAGAGAGAAGGAGAGAGAGAGAGGAGAAGGGAGAGAGAGAGAGAGAAGGAGAGAGAGAGGAGAGAGAGGAGAGAGAGAGAGAGAGAGTCCCATACCTTTTGGTGGGTGATTACCTATAGAGAGAGAGGAGAGAACCTGTGTGTCTTATAGACCTGTCCTTGGTGCTCACACCATGCAAGATGGTATGGCCATTATGGTATTTTGTGAGGATATTATTAATCAGATTTAAGTTCGTATTTATAGGATAACTACATATACACAAACTATGTACGTTGTGTGCGTGTATGTAATGTTGAGAACATGAATGATGTGTATGAGCTACATATTCTGTTTAATATAATTTGTACCTGAAGAACCCTAAAGCATTATGAATGCGGGTTTAGGACGAGAGGAGCTTCTGGCGAGGATCCAAGGTATCGATTTCACACACGCACGCACGCACACACACGTACACGAGTTCCGGTATCTGCTTGCAGATCTAGTCAAGGAGCTTCTACATGATGTAATGCGCAGATCTCTTCCACAATTTCCATTGATAAATTCCGGATTACGAATTTCCCAAATGAGCAATCCCCCAAGTATGAAGAAAAAGAAATGTATGCATTGTGTGTGTGTGTGTGTTGCGCACATACATGCATCCACATATCAACTACATAGATACCACACATATACACACATAACTATGTCTATACATGCACACACATACAAGTGTATGTATATACACACGCTTGTATTCTTTCCAGAACCATCTTTGAGAAATGCAAGCAGGAGCAGATTTCTATAGCTACTTCTGCTGGTGCTCGTAGAACCAGTGAGCCTTGTGTGTGTGTGTGTGTGTGTGTGTGAGAGAGAGAGAGAGAGAGAGAGAGCATATATCTAAGCCGTAGAACCAGTAAGCTCTCCAACCTCTTGTGTTGTGTGTTGTGTGTGAGAGAGAGAGAGAGAGAGGAGAGGGAGAGAGAGAGAGAGAGGGAGGAGAGAGAGAATGCATATATGTAAGCCGTGATCGTCTCACTTTATTATGTCAGCTGCAATGCTGAGGGTTCTTCAAATAATACAAATACTACTTCAAGAGGACAAGCATTCAACAAAGAGGGACATATATTACACTGATCCTGCATTACTCAAGGGTAATGTAGCATTAATGAACTTTTAATAAGTGAATTTCTAATGTGATCCACACAGATCAAGCTACCGTAAACCAGGCTCTGATTGATATATGCATCAAGCTGAAGTGCACAAGATCTTCCATTCACGTGGTGTGTGGGTGTGTGTGTGGCATGTACAGAGAGAAATGCATACATACATGAATATCTACATAATACATGCGTTCCTGTGTGTTTGTGAGTATATATAACACTAGATACGGTGCTACTCTCTCTCTCTCTCTCTCTCTCTCTCATATATAGACAAATATATGTACATGTGCATATACATGTGTGTGTGTATGCATATAGAAATTGTTTGTTTCTGACATGATAGTTTGCAGGTGTCGGTTAGTAAAGGGTATGTAAAATGAACTTGAACATACTTCACATTAAATTCATAGTCATTATGTAGTCTGGTAATGGGAGCTTTGCGATTCAAAGAATCTGGCCGAATTACAGATTGCTGCGTATGTAAAACTCGTGTAAGTGTATTCCTTGTGTGTGTGCGAGAGAGAGAGTGTGTGTAATAACTTCGTTTTACAGGGGTTTCCCGTCCCACCGGATATAAACCAAGTGAGACGTATCTAATTGTCTATACGCATACACATACACATGCATGTTTCTTAACTAGTAATAGATATCAGCAGTTCAGCAGATTACATACTGGTAGTCGAGAAAGAAACAGGTGTGTTTCTTTTTATTTCCTTATATATAATATATAATTGATAATATATGTTTATATATTGTGTTTTGATAGTATTTCACCGGCTTGCAAATGATGGGTTTTGCATCAAAAACAACTGCATTTTGATCACCGTGAGTGCTGTGTGTGTGCTGCGTGCGTGCGTGCGTGTGTGTGAGAGAGAGACAGACTGACTGATAATTATACTTTACAGGGAAAAGGATATCCAGATATTTCTACTAGAAGGTAAATATTATCTTAATTATGTCATTAAAATGGTATTAAAGAATTGTGAAATGAGATCTGAAATGGGATAATATTAAGTTAAAGTAGTTTACTGATGTTTCTTCATTTGGTAGTTTTCTAAAGCTTCTCGTGGAAGAACTGCGTGTGCCTGCTTATATATTGGTGGATGCAGATCCTTATGGCATAGACATCCTTGCCACGTACCGCTTCGGTTCTCTTGTAATCTCTCTTTCTCTCTCTCTCTCTCTCTCTACACACACACAATATGTGTGTGTGTGTGTGTGTGTGTATCTCTGTGTGTGTGTGCATGTATGTATGTACATATCAAAGGTTTGTTTAGACCATGGCGTATGATGCGGAGGCCCTTGCCACGCCGAGTGTCCGATGGCTAGGAATGTTTCTATCAGATTGTAATGAGTATAATATTCCTAACAGATGCCTTCTTCCACTTACAAGCAGAGGTAAATTTTGGACTTGTACATGTGTGTTGGTATGCGTGTGTGCAGTAGGTAAATAACTTTTGCTTTTGTGCCTGTGTGTTGATTTGTGTGTGCGTGTGTGTGTGTGTGAGAGAGAGAGAGAGAGAGGTGTGACTGAAATAGCTCACAGATAAGGGGAAGGCGGAAGCAATGCTGAAAAGGGAGTATTTCAAACATTTGGTACCATTGTGGAGGTAATTGATATGTATATGCCTAGTACTGTACATACATGTGTGCGCGTGTGGGCGTTAACTAATGCGTGATGCAGTGAACTTGGAGAATATGCTTGAGAAGGGTGTGAAGCTTGAAATAGAGGCAATATCTGCAACGAAGTTTTCTGCACTCACAGAAGAATACATTCCAAAGAAAATCAGTAAGAAATCGTTCTTATGATTCACGTTGTTGTTACACTCTCTCTCACACACGCACGCACGCATGCACACACACACACACCCACATACACAGACACAACACAAACAGACTGTCTATACGACAGAACACTCGTGAGTTTTGCTACTTTATACTTGCCTGTGGTGAAGCTGATGATTAAGAAAATCAAATTTCAGATATTTTCATACATTGATTAACAATTATTAATATAATTACTTATTCTACAGATATATTTAACAGACAAATAAATTAAAATCTAGATATTATTTATGTTTTAATTTAGTATTGATTTGTATTTCATGTGATTATTTTGATATATAAATATGTTTGTCTAATTTATTATTGTACACAATATATACAGAGTGCACATTTTGTAAAAGAAGATATTAACAAGCTTGACTGCTCACACTACGTAAATTAAAATAGTATCATAGTTTAAAAATTAATGTGCTATATATTAAAATTTATATGTATATATAAATATGATTATGCTTATGTACACGTGTGTGTGCAATGCATATATATACATTTAGTGTGTTCTTAATTAAAAAACAAATAAATTATATATGTATATATAAATATGATTATGCTTATGTACATGTGTGTTGCAATGCATATATACATTCAGTGTGTTCTAAATAAAAAATTTCAAACGTCTACAAAAATATAGACATGTATTTTATAATATATAATGTTAATTTATATTAATATTCTCATTGTAGAGTGCTATATTATGTCAAACATATTTAGTTTTCTAAAATAAAAAAGAATTGAAAATAATGAAAATATGATTTTATTGTTCACTATAAGAAATATGAAAAAGAACAATATTAGAAAAATTAAAAATAATCTTTAAAACATTTTATATCTATCTACTTATGTAATAAATAAGGTCATATATATATAATATGCTTTCTTATTAAACTCATAATTAAAAGATTATTTAACTATTAGTAAAGTTTCTCTCCCTTACAAATTTTTAAGAAAATTATATATATAGATCTTAATATTTATAATTTCTCTACAAAATGTTTTAAATAATTATAATTATAATCTATATTAACTGCAACTTATATATATAATATGGCTTTTCTTTGTGTTTTCTTTATTTTTTATTCAATATTTTATTTTATTGGAAGTGTACAATGTTAATTTGATGTAGGTATTTATGTAGAAAAGTGCAATTTTGAAATTTTTATTATCATTTTCAAGCAATAATGTCTTACATTGTTACTTTCATCTTTAATAAATTCTATATTTCTCATAAAACTTTATATTCAATGTGTTTATTTGCTTTGTCAATCAATTTTTTCTTCATATTTAAAAGGATGTGCAATAGTGAATTATATGTGTCGAACGACCTAATTTTTGGTGGGAGGTGGTCCATCCGATAGCTTGCTACCCGGGCTGCTACGTGTCGCCTTGGCCCTACACTACCGCTTTGGCCTGGCACAACCCAACCCCTCAAATTCAAATTTAAATTGAAAATATAAAATAGTGATGTGTCATTAATAAAATTTAATTTAACTTATTATTTAAAATTAACTCTATTTATTACATATTACTTTAAACAAACTAGTTGAATTTATATATTTTAATGTGTAGATTGTAACATGAAATAAAAAAATTCTAGTTATACAATTACCATTATTTAAATAAAATTTATACACAGGGTTATATATAACTTGAATATCATGTCGGCGAATGATAAAGCGGCAGTACATCAAGTCCGTCAGTTAGATTGACGCCGTTTTCTTGCCGACGGCATATACCATCTGCCTACGTGTAAACCTCCATAAACTCAAGCTTTCATACCCACACGCACACACACACAAGCCACCAAATACCAGATATAATGTCGTTAATCATATATATATATAAGTCTGTATAAATAATACAAAATAATGAAAGCTTATACATTATAATTTTGTTAAAAAAAAATTATTTTTAATGTTTATATTATATATTTTTATATGATTAACATATAGGTCTGTATAAATAATACAAAATAATGGAAGATAATCAATTTTTTTTTATGTTAATATAAATATCAATATTTTTCAAATATATATAATAAACCTAAGCACGCGATAGATAGCAAGAGTACTGGGGTACACATATGTGTCTGTGCGCGTGCGTGCGCGTGTGTGTGTGTGTGAGAGAGAGAGAGAGATTACCTGGAGGAAAAGATAGCTATCAACAACCAAGATTGAATATATGTTGTATATACTAAGAATATTCATCTTATACAACATGTTTCACTCTATTACAAACAGATCATATTATGAAGATCCTTGTCACATAATCTGGCCCATGTACACATAGTTAATTACACATGTTTTTCCCTTTAATTAAATGTTATTTCTTAACAGTGCTGTTAAACGTTACATATATACGTGCATACTTGTGGAATGAAAGAAATACACATACATTCTACTTTGGTTGTGTTTCCAATTACATTCCAGTAAACAGTTCACGCACACACACACTCACGCAGTAGAAACGGTCATTTATAATTATAAAGTATTATAAAAGACTAATGCAAACATTCATTATCAGTAAATACGTCGTAATTAACTCTTAATAACTTAAATATATATATTTCATTTATTAACTCAGCTGGTCAGAGCGTTGCTCTGGTTCGACATTTGAATTATAAGAACAACGCTCTCTCACCAGCTGAGCTAATCAGAGCGTTGTTCTTATAATTCAAATGTCGAGGATTAATCCCTCGGGAACCACGAGAGTAATTTTGCTCTGAAATCTCATTTTATGTTCATTTATAAATAAAAACCGAACTATTTAAGTGTAGTTGGTTACAGCGTTGCTCTTGTACATAGGTTGTTCCTTTGACATAGGTGTTATTACATAGGTTGTTCCTTTGACGGCAGCCGTGATAGTTACAACTCCACAAAAGCTTGCATTTATTGATGTTGCTAAAGGAGTTAGAATGTTTTCAAAGCTCAAGGTAAAACCTCGAAAGCTTTAAATGTGTATAAATATATCATCTAATACACATTTTACATAAGGTTCCATGTTTGGCTGTGGTGGAGAACATGTGCTACTTTGACGCAGATGGCAAGAGATATTATCCATTTGGAAAAGGCTCTGGGAAGGAGGTAAACACATATCTTAACAAGTATGCATATGCATACATACACACATTTGAATATGTGTCATATGTATGTATACACCTTAATATGCATCATGTTGAACACAGGTCGTTCGACAATTCGGAATTCCAAACTTATTTGAGTTTCCCATAAGATCTGAGGCAAGTCTATACACACACTCACACACACCCATATATATATATATATATATGTAGTATGCGTATAACTTCTTTTGTTCAGCTTTCTGCAGCAGGAGATAGCGGAAGACCTGAAGTTGTACGTGATCACAAGGGGAAATTGCGAAAGCATATTCGGATCTTGGTATTCAACAGTGTTCTAAGATTCGGCAACAAGTTTCTACCGCAGTTGTTACGATAAAACTTTACGAGCTATCGTAGTTAAGGTACCTGGTAGTAAGGAAGAGTTTTACCTTCACCCTGCTACACTCGTCGAAATGATCGGTCTGCCAAAGCATCGTAAGCATTGTGTGTGTGTGTGGAGAGAGAGAGATGTTTATTGTGTCTTCAACAGGATGAATGGACTGGTGAACAACGTTATGGAGTTATTCCCGAAGACATAGAACCCGAGTCCATACAGCCCTTAGGAAACTATGCAGTTATGATAAGCTGGCCAAATGGATTCAACCAGGTGTGTGTGTGTGTGGGGGGGGGGAGAGAGAGAGAGAGAGTTATGTATATGAACATATGTATACACGATTTAACACAGGTTGCACCGTATGACCAACTGGAAGAAATGGAGAGGCTTATGGATGTCAAAGGCAGAAAAGAAGCACCAGCATCCAAATGTAAAACGGAGGGAATATTCTCTATGAAAGCAGAGAGTGCGGCTGCAGAAATACTGGAGCACGCTAAGGCTCTTAAGCAAATCGCCGGGAAGAGTTAAAACAAATTTACATATACTGATACTAGAGCGTATGCATAAAAATCTACATTTATATTTGTACATATATATTTGTCATGTACTGTTAAAATGTGCTAAGCAGATGGTTATTTTCAATTTTTAAATTTATCAAAACATTATATATTTCATTTGACACTGCTTTGTATATATGTTTTTTTATACACATAGGACATATAATTAGCACATACATATATCATACAGACACACGCATACACACGGGCACGCATGTTTTGAGAAAAGGGCTGCACCATTGTTCGCACGTATTCTGCGCATTTCGAGAATATTCTAAAAGGTTATGTGGGGAATATCCAAATTAAAAGGGTAATGAATATTCTAGACAAAAAGGTAGTGCATAAGGGTTTGCTATATATTATGTGCTAGGGTTTCCTTTTTTGTTACCTAGGGAGGAGATGGCTGCTGCGACAGTAATGTCTCCATGGATGAACGCCCATTATGAGTTGGGGAAGTGTCTAAGTCAGGGTGCGTGTGGCAGCATTTATACTGTGCGTCCTAAAAAGCATGGATTGTTTCACTGGTTACTTCACAAACCCCACGATTACGCTTGTAAGGTACAAGAAGATGAAAATTTATTTACTTAACAAGAGCCAAAATCATGAAAATTTTAAAGAATATAAAAGGTGTGGTTAATTTGAAAGAGTACCACGAAGAAATCATTTTTTTACATTATTATGGAAAGTGTAAGTGTAACTTGGCTGATGCAATCAGACGTACTTTTATGATACGTGGTGAATTCAAAACTGCTAGCCTTTTTAAAGAACTTTTAACGACCGTGAACAACATACATTCGAAAGACATCATACACAGAGATTTAAAACTGGAGAATGTACTTGTAACCAAGGATGAACACTTAAAGTGTCCGACTTCGGAACTTCTGTTCAATGTAAACCAGGGGAGCGACTACATGGTGTTGTGGGTAGTGCAAGATATATAGCTCCAGAGATTACAGAGGAGAGCCTTATGGGAAGCAAGTGGATGTGTACAGTTTAGGGATTATACTCTACTACTTGGTGGAGAGACATAGTGAGCCTTATAAGCTGAGTGGACTAGAACTGGGACATCTTCTAATGATGGAGGCTAACAGTGGTATTGATATTGCCAAGAAACACTTAAAGTTCACGAGTTGTTCAGAAGGACTAAGGAACTTGTGTTGAAAATGACACACCCGATCCCGAAAGAGGATAACTATTGAGGAAGCACTGAAGGATCCTGGTTGAAAAAGAATGCCAAGGCATATAAATCCGCAGCATATCACGGCTTTGATTAGATCATATAAACATTCTTCATGGTACTTAGTGTGTATTTGCTAGTATACATTGAACTGCCAAAACAAGTTTTACTTACTTGTGTACTCCATAAGTAGTTTCCTAGCAAATGCAAAAAACAAATAGTTTTCATCACGCGACGTTAACCAGACACTTGATATGTCCGATACATCGTCCAAGTTAATATATAGATAAGCGGAAGTTCATTCTAACAAGTTTAGCGATGCTAACAAGATTTAAACAAGAGATTTTGTACTTATTAAACGTTTGAAACTCATTCTTGTTCTATTCTTTCTATGGACGCCTCAACAAATGCTAAAGCTCGAGGAGGAGGTATATTCAAGCGCTTGGTATGTGGAGCAAACCAAGCAAGTTGTACAAAGCCAGAGACCACCGAAGACTTTGTTTCGATCAGTTTCAGTATTCCGGATGTACCCAAAGGAAGTGTAGCAGTTTACGTCGGTAAGGACCGCGAGAGATTCATCATTCCCGTGAGTTACTTGAACGATCCAAGATTCAAGCAGCTGGTCAGCAGTAACACGGACGGGCACTTGGAATGCTCCGCAACGTTTTGTTACAGAGGTGGCCTTGTTATTCCTTGCACTGTTTCTGCATTCACCACTGCAGTTGAACAACTAGGTGGTTCATAAACAAACAGATTTGTCGTTCATCGTTAAGATGAGAGTTTGTTGTATGTACACACGCACACACATGAATCGTATGTGTGTATGTTTAGTACTACTACTAAGTGCTCCCTCTGTATATGTTTGACATCAAGACATGACCAGCAGGATCGTCTCCATCCAATCTTAACAAGTGTTGATAAGCAATCCTGCCAGCAACCACATTATCCCACTTCCGAGCTGCACTGAGCACTGATCTCCACATGACAGCATCGGCTTCGCAACTCATCTTTCTCATAATCCTGAGTGCTCCCTCCAAATGGTTTCCTCTCGCCAGTAAATCAACCACACAGGTATAATGTATAATGTTAGGAGTCATCCCATACTTCACCTGCATAATCTCCAGATATTTCATCCCTTCACCACACATATTCGAGTTGCTACATACTGTCAGGAGATGAGTGAAGGTGACCTCATTTGGAGGCACTCCTTGCCTCTCACAATCCTTGAAAAGCTCAAAGACATTCTTCTCGCCTAGTTGGGTATATACACTTAACAAGGTGTTCCATACACGTATATCTTTAACATGATTCGAGTCGAAGAGCAACTTAGAAACATGCATGTTTCCACATTTCCCATAAAACTCTTCCATGGATGCCAGCACCAGTGCATCTCCTTCCAAGCCCAACCGAAGTACCTGAGCATGAAATACTCGACCATTCGGAATAGCATGGAGATTACCACATAGTGAGAGTGCAACTGCAAAAGTCGTCGAATCCGGCTTAACCTCCATGTCCTCGCTAATCAACTCCAAAGCCATCTGGTTCTCCCATTCTCCACACATCCCTGAGTAAGACAGTTCCAAGAGATAACGTCGGGCTTCACCATGTTATCGAACACAGTAAATGCGTGTTTTATGCTCCTACAAGTCGCATACATGTTCATCAGTGTGTTCTCCACATAGTTATTCATGCACCCACGCATCATTGCTCGAGAATGCACAGCCTTGCCCCTGAGTAACCATCTCTGCTCTCTCGACTTAGCAGCCAGATCTGTACAAGCAGTTAAGGCTGCAACAAAAGCTCTGGCATCTACAAGCATATCGAGCTCGTTCATAACATTGTACAGTTCTAAAGCTGATTCACTCCCTCCGTTGTTTACGTAACCTTGCAACAAAGCCGTCCAGGAAATCGTATCACGTAGCTCGATCATGTCGTCAAAGACAAAACGAGCCTCGACCATGTTTCCGGCCTGACTATACATGTTGATTAGCAAATTCAACACAACTGTATCACAACAACGGTTTGATACAACTCCAGAATGAAGAGCTCTACCCTTTTCTATCCATGTGTTCACATCTTCAGCTACTAACGCACCACATGCTGTAAGAGCAGCAGCAAAACTTCGAGCATTTGGAACACACCCGTCCTTTTGCATGTCCTTAAACAACTCCAAAACAAATTCATGCTGCCATTCTCCACATATCCCTGGAGAAGCGAGTTCCATGAGATAGTGTCGTGTTTAACCATTTTGTCGAACACAGTCTTAGCGTATGACATGTTCCTGCATTTTGCATACATATCCACCAGCGTGGTTTGCACGAAAACATCACTCGAGAAGCCACTTGATACTGCCCGAGACTGAATATTTTTCCTGTCTCTAACCATTTCAAAACTTCACCATCTCTGGCGCTGGCCAAAGTAGCACAAGCTGAGAGTGCAACAACGTAAGTCCTAGCGTCTGGAACACAACCATCAGGTCTAAAGTCCATCCCATAGAGAAGCTCCAGAACGAGGGCTTTCCCCATTCTCCACGTATCCTTGCAACAAGGCATTCCAGGAGACTATATCACGACTACTCATGCTGTTGAACACTCTACAAGCATCTAACATGCTTCCAAACTTGGCATACATGCAGATCAGTCTGCTCTGCACAAATAAGTCACATTTACCGTTCTTCACTGCTTGGTCATGTATATCCCTTGCCTTCTCTAACCACTTCATATCACGGTTCCTTGTGTTTGTCAAGTTTAACAAGCCGTGAGTATGAAGATGTAAGTTCTAGAGTCTGGAACATAGCTACATTTCATAATATCAAAGAGTTTGATAGCCACTAGGTTCTCCCCATTCTCCACGTATCCCTGAAGGAGACAATTCCATGAAACTACGTCCCGCCGGGGCATGGTATCGAAGACTCTGTGAGCATCTGTCATGCCACCACATTTCGCATACATGTTGATCACTGTGTTTGCGACGACTATGTTTGTAAACAACTTGCTTTCAATAGCTCGGCGATGAACCTGCTTTCCCGTTGCTAAGTCCTGAAGCGACCACATTGTTTCAATGCAGCAACCAAGCTTGGAACAGTGATCTTATCATTGCTATTCTTGTTCTGCATGGATTGAGGAGAGTTATACATACAGACTTTACTTACATCTCTGGCTGGTTTCCCTGTCGATGACGAGAACGAAAAATTGCAGCGTGTTATTTCATAGTTCATGCACCCTACAGAGAGGTAAAGATAGAGTATCTTCAATTAAAAGTTCAGAGTTTATTAAATTAAAAGATTTAAAACCTGTACAATTAGGCAAATTTATTATTTTCATTTTAAATTTGAATTTGGGGGGTTGGGTTGTGCCAGGCCAAGGCGGTAGTGTAAGGCCAAGGCGACACGTGGCAGCCCGGGTAGCAAGCTACCTGGTGGACCACCTCCCACAAAAAATTAGGTTAATAGCATTGGGAGACGTGCCCCCATATCAGCTATTAAACTGATAAGAACAGATACTACACTTGATCTTAGCCAAAAGGCCGAGAAAGGTATGAATTTTCTCACCCCAGCCCTTCCATTATATACTGCTTGCCGGACATGAGGCTGAGCTCTTGCTTGTGGGATAATTGACCCCAACACGTGGCAGCACGAGAGCGCCGAATAAAGAATATGCCATCTGCAATATCAGAATCTTCTCTTGCATATATACGTATATATGTATAAACATGTGACTGTGTATGGTAGAATGCTAGAGGCTGGGCGTGCGAATACACCTCTTGTTGTGTATACACAGATTTATCTCCCAATCACATATTACATTATTATTCATTAGCTAATTCACTCCATATTTTCTTACTATATTAACCGATTTATGTTTCTGTAACTTACAGATAGTAATTAGCTTAATGCAGCTAAAATTAACTGTCGATGGAGCACTTGTTGCTCGTATAAGGATCTAAACACTTTATATTTGGCATCGTGGTACTTTTGTACACTCGGTTCCTTCGAAGGTTCCACAACCTGCAAAAATCATATATATCATGCGTACACCCATACAGAAACACACGCACATTTATGAAAGACAAAGTAGCTAAACATCCATATATAAATGCATATACACATGCACACGCACGCACGCCTTCATATTTAGATCCACATACATACATCCACACACACAAACACACGCACGCACAACGTATAACAGTTTGTACTCCAAGACCGCTAACTAAACATTTAATATATAATTTTGTGTGTGTGAAGTACCAGCCCAGGGGCGTTCAAAGCTTGCATTGCATCCCTCACATCATGAAACTTCTTTGCAGCAACTGCTCCAAGGATAGCTGCCCCAAGAAGGATGGACTCCTTTTCTCGAGGTAATATCACAGAACACCCTACACAGCATTGTGTGTGCGTGCGTACGTGTGTACAGAGAGAGAGAGAGAGAGAGAGAGAGAGAGACCTGTAATGTCTGCATGCTGTTGCAAGTAGACCTTGTTTTTAGATAAGCCCCCGCATGCTAAAAGAGTTCTAATCTGTACCAGAACATAAGTCATTCGTTTGTATGACATATATGTATGGATGTGTGTGTGTGCTTGTATGTGTGTGAGACATACATACATACCTTCAAGCCATGTGAGTTGCAATGGTCAATAATATGCTTTGTTCCATAAGCAATCCCTTGAATGGCCGCAAGATAGAGCAAAGCGAGGCCTTGCGGATCACTATCCAAGTTCAAGCCGCTAATAACACCTCGTGCTTCAGGATCCGCCAAGGGAGATCTGCAGCCACACACATATGAATATAGGTACATAGATACATGCATATACAAACACTTTGTGTGTGTGTGTGTGTGATTATTATACATATATATATATATATATATAGAGAGAGAGAGAGAGAGAGAGAGAGAGAGAGAGAGATCACAAATTATTAACAATATGTCTAAAACGTCCGTGTATAGAGAAAACCTGTTCCCATGGAAGTCTACCAATATATGTAAGTCCTTTGTTAAGGCACCCTGGACAGGAACTGCTAGGTCCGAGGCCATTCTGTCGAGGATTTCGTTGAGCAAATCGTAAACAGAAGTTTCTGCAAAAAGCACGGTATCAAGCGAGTGTACACACACAAACAGACAGAAAGAAACACACACAAACACAAACACACATACACACACGCGCGCACACAATGCAGTGGAATATCACTTTGTAAGATCGCACGCTAGATAAAGCCGGAGCTGCAGGATGACTCGCAATTAGATGATCGATTAATGCGCCAGTTGCACTCTGGCCACCTCAGTAAGCCATAGCCCAGGAATCATGGCTGCATTTATAATATAAGACACAACAGGTAGCCAGTGTATCTCACAGAAAAGTTGTACATGCGTATGAACAAGCTTAATCTCTTATATATACAAATCTCATGTGTGTGTGTGTGTGTGTGTGTGTGTGTGTGAGAGAGAGAGAGAGAGAGAGAGAGAGAGAGAGAGAGAGAGAGAGAGAGAAGGAGGGAGGGAGGGTACCTGACCAGTATGGGCCCCAAACGCCCGGAATAAATATTTTCTCAGGTGAAACGGCCATATGGCATGTGGAAGTTCCGCATACTAGAACCATCCTATGTGTGATATCCTCTTCATCTTTAAAAGGAACACCGTCCATCACACCGACTCCACCAGCATGTGCATCTATTAGTGCAGATCCAACCGGAGTACCCTCCGCAAGCCCAAGCTCCTGTATAAACATGCATAACATATAATAAATGTATATTTCATGCTTCAATGGATCCAAGAGAGAGAGAGCGCAATATACAGTACATTGTCTAAAATAAGATATTTAATTATGTGCATGCATACTATACTCATATATAGATGATAAATACAGGCTGCTTTTCTTACTTGCCTTAGCAGCTGCTGCAGTTAGACCACATCCGAGAGGATGGCCTGGAAATGCAACTGACCTCCCTGTCAAACAATTTGTTAGAAAACTGTAAACGAATGACCTGTGGTTGCTTATATGAATTATACATATACGAGTTATTAACTGTCTGTATACTTTAATACCAATTTTTGCATATTGTCCTTCCACCAGGTCGGACAGTCCAATCTCTTGCCAGAATACATCGTCCCACCCGTAGGCGTCCATTGCAACATTCTCGTTATCCGACACATGCTGCATATGTGCATGCCCTAGGTAAGTCCATTTACATACTGTTGTACACAAGCTTCGTGTGTCATCCCCAGTAGCTCTGAAATTGTCCCGTTTCAGTGTTGTATGTATACATGTATAATTTACGGTATGCACATATATATACACATATATACAAACGTTTCTATGCATGTATATGTAGTTGTGTCGCATACATGTATGTAGCTGACGTTAACATTTGATGTACACATATATCCAACACATATGCTTTTATATTATGTGCACATGTATGTATATATCTATCTTGTACGTATGTTTATACGGTTATAACCTGTAAGTAAGCCAGTCACTGAGGTCCATCCACCTAAATGCAATAGCCCAAGACTCTGGAAGATTTTCCTTGACCCAGAGCAACTGAAAAGAGAAAAAAAAAGATCAAGTTAAGTAATAATAACTCTAAAGTTTTAATACTTTAGGGGGTTCCATTTCAGGAGATAAGCCACCTCCAGCGTACTGTAGAACCGGGGACTGAGTTGCATTTATACGTTTAGCTTGATCCACAGCTCGGTGATCCATCCAGACTATCACATTTCTTCGAGCATCACCACTCAAAGAAACTGATACAGGCGAATCATCTGCCCCTATTGCGACTACAAACAATGTTTAGTAGTCAGTAAATGACTGTGCATGTATGTAATACAAGTAAGCCGGAGTTACAGAAAATTATTAAGATAACCATAGATTTCGAAGCTCATAAGTAACACATACGTGTGTATTGTATATATTAATGTGTCATCCATGCTGTGTGTGCGTGTATGTCTGTCAGTGTGTGTGCATCTGTTTTTGTTTTTTTGTGATGCCCACACAATAAGCTGATACATACAACCTGACACATGTGAGTATGTACGTTCCTCATCTCTTCTGTGCATGTGTATCTCTTTAGTTACAGTTTCATATGCATCTATGTGTATAGGACCAGAACTACAGTATATACACCATACACACGCACACACAAGCATAATATATGCGTACATGTTTTTGCATGTATATACTGTGTACACACTCTTATATAGAGTTGCAACGAAAGTCAGACTTCAAGTGTGCATGTATACATAACAAACTATATACACGCAATCCCAGAATACACAGATTTACGTATATCACACACACACACAACACCACCCGCACATGATGGAAAATGAATATATATATATATATATATATATATATATATATATATATAATATATATATATATATATATATATACACACCACACACATATGCATATGTTTACATGTACACAACTCATACCAAGGGAACAAGTGGCTGCAAATCCAACACTGCAAATCTCGTAGTCAGAAACAGCGGCATTTTCACGGGCCGCTTTGACGGCTGCACAGACAGCATGCCATATATCTGTCGATGATTGCTATTCAGTCAGAAAACAGATATCAAAATCAAGGATTTTATATCAACACTACGCTTACCTCCACAAAATCGCCATTCCTCCACATTTGTATTGGACTGCTCGCCGTCGCCAAAAGCCTGCCGGAATGGTTGAAAATCCCTATAAAATAGAATTTATAGTGAAGAAAATGAAAGATTGAATAGAGACAATGCTCAAATTTTCAGGAAATGCATCATTTGTTGTGCAGATTGTCATCGATTATGTGTAGATTTGGAAATGCATCGATTTGTGCAGGGAATGCATTGATTTTCTGCAGATTTTCAAAATAATGCATCGATTTTATGTATAAATGGCGATTTTATGAGAAAAACATGGAGAAATCTTACCAGCGCGGGCGCTTCCAGTACCGACATCGATCCCTAAGTAGACGCTTCGCATGATAGACGATCGCGGCTCGTAGCCGCTAGGGTTCATCCTTCCTCTGAATCACGAACATGTTTGAGCGCAAGACAATCTAACCGTCCGAGTTACCGAAATCCATGCCCATCATCACCACACGTGTCAGAAAAAGGATAGGGTAAAGGAAAGTTTAACGATAAGATTACGTAGGTGCTGATTTCAAATCTGTAACAAATTTATTAATTCATAATTAGTTTAAATACATTTCAAAGGCCCAGCTGCTGTTCGAATCGCTGGAGCTGCACTAGAAATCCTGGATTCGGAGAGGCTTCAGGACGCTTGCTCCTTACAAGTTCCAGTGCTTGAGACAACCTCCATCTATGGGACTTCATCAAATATGCAACTACCACTGTTACACTGCAAACACAAAACACTATATATATAGTGTGTGTGTGTGTGTGATCTCTCAACACATACACCATTTTTGTTATCGCTATCATACAGTATAGGAGGAGAAGCTCTGGGAACTCTTTTGAGACGTGTGTGTGTGTGAGAGAGAGAGAGAACTGGGTAAACTAGCATAAATGTACAGCAGATGTAATAAGAGGATACTAGAAACACAAACCTCCTAGATCTTCCCGCAAAACAATGTACTAATACACTTCCACCAGATGCTTTGGCCTCGTCTATAAATTCAAAACAGGACTCGAAATGGTGCGCTAAGTTGGAGTCCGCACTGTCAAGAACTAAAACACCAACGCATATGTATATACACATATGAGTTAACCATGTATATATATACGAATTATTATTCGAGTATATTCAGATAGTTTACCTTCAACACGCTTGTAGTTGAATTCGTTGGGGAAAGGCATCTCAACGGCGTTGGCAATTGTCAAAATGTGAGTGATCTGCAATTGTATAAGTGCTGCTTTGTGGAATGCTGCACCAATTGAACCAAGATACAACCCCTACATAGAGATAAATAAATTATTATATAAAAAAAAGAATTAAAAATAAAATAAAATGGAATTTACCTTCTCGATTTCACAAGGGAGATTGTCATTCCGGAGATACTTAGCAAGGAGAAATGCTCGCAGGAATTTTGCGACTCGTGGTTGATTCAATTGATTTGGATCCATAGGAACAAATTGTGACCTAGAAGTTTCACTTGTGAAGAAGAACCCTAAATTCTGTAATAATTTCTTTTATTTGGATAAGCAAAAACCCAAAATCTAACAAGTTATATATTCGCTTGCGTGTGACATCTATGAACGCGACGTCGTAACCACGCCACGCCACGCAAGACTCCGAATCTGGCCATTATTTTTATGACATATCACTAACATGTTATAATGACATGTGGCATGTTATACAGTTGAGTTTACTTTACTATATCTGCCTATCCATACGAATGTGCAGTTTATGCAAATTAATTCGAATGTATATCTTTCTGCCACGTGGACATGTAAATTAACCTAACCCTAGGGTTGCCCTCAGGTTAGGGTTTGGGGATTAATTAGGGTTTTCTTAGGGTTCGCGGAGCAATAGATGTGTTTGTGATACCGGGCGGTACACAGCCGAAGCCGATGAGGAGCATCCGCTTTCAATTTCTTCAGGTCCGGCAGAGTAGATATGGCGGACGCTTTCCCTGGTAAGCAGGGTCTTCTCCAGTGCAAGGGCAAGAAGAAGAGAGGATATCGATCTGGAGCAATCCTATGGAGCATGGAAGTCTGTAAGAAGCGGGAGCGAGCTCCGATGGTACAGTCACGAGCAATGAGAGAGTTCAAGCTCACGCAGTTGTTCTACTATACCAGAGCTCCACCTCGTGAGGAAGAAGGAGATTCTCCACATGGTACCCGGTAAAGCAAGACGGAGAGAGGATCATATCCACAGACTACAGATTAACACCGGTAACTAGAGGTACATCGTGAAGAGGATGATATTGTGATCAATATATGAAAGCTTATATGGTGTGTACGACATGGCGTTAGTGCATCTCTCACGTGCGTGTGTGTGAGAGAGAGAACACAGTATTTTGTATGAAAACCGCACTATGGGCATTAGATATCAATTGGGTTAAAAATTCATATGAATGTTAATACATTATATTTGTAATGATATTTGCTTATATTCTTACCTGTTCTCTTTGCCAAGCCTTGAAACCACTTATGTTTTCCCGGCTGTAAGTTGTCCAATGATGACAAAGGGGACCTTTCTTCGGCCTCTTTTGACGCTCTTCTAGGCGTATTGAAATCCTCGTCAACCTGTACCAATATACATATTATGTTTATGTGTGCGCGCGTATTATATTAAGCAGAAATAGAACCATCTGTGTTTTATGGCATGCACATATATCACATACACACGGACCCACATACAGCATACATTAGCATCATACATAAATAAGTACATACGATCAAAGTACAAAAAATAATAATTCAACTACCAAGCATGCACTAAACATAATTATATACACGCTCAAGAAAATATGTATCTTGTCTTTGTTACCTCTTTTAGTTTCTTAAGCTTCGAAATGCTTGCCTGCAACGATGAATCGGACGGCTTGCGCTTCGTACTCGTAGCCGTTTCTAGTTCAATGGGTTGAGACTTCATTGTAGATGTTTCATCATTTTGAAGTTCCTGTTTAAAAGGAAAATGCAAATTGATTAATTTGCATTGCTTAAAACAGTAGAACTTAAGGAGAATATAAATTATATAGCTTTAAGTGTGCTTATGGGTGTGGGTGTATTACAGTAATAATAGTCTTATAGATTAATGTCTAACCGTGTATTTACCATAGCTAAATAAATGTAGCTATAGGAAGTTGCAATAGTCAATTGTTACTACATACGATATATAGTAATAAAATGTCTTAATATCCTCGAGTACCTGGAGTTCCTGTACAAGATGAGCATCCCTCTTTAGGTTCTCCAGCTCCACTTTGAGTTCCACAATTTCCAGCTTAGAAGCAGCTAGCGCGGCCTGTAGCTTCTCTTGTGCTCGTGCAGCCTTGTCCCTGAACTCATCAAGTCCAACGTGCGTCCTCCATTCGTACCTCGAACACTTCAGCTCTCCCACTCATTGCATCAAATGCCACTTGTAGCTTCGTGTTTGACACCAACAGCCTCTTCATCTCCTGCAATTGAGCAAGCAGTTAGTATAGAGCTCCACGTGCGTGCGGGCGTTCTCTCTCTCTCACACACACGCCGCGCGCGCGAAAGAGAGAGATGTCATTGGTGTGTGTAATGTGTGTGAAAAAGAGAAAGCACTTTGCGTGTGTGCGTGTGTGTGGTGTGCTTGTGAAAGAGTTAGGGTGTAGGTGTGTATATATTGGTGAGACTGAGTATGTCTGGGTAGGTGGACGTGTTTATTTACTTAACTGGCAATGGATTAATTACATAAAAAAAACCCTATCACGCGTGCGCGCACACACACACACACACACAGAGTTATACATACGTTTTTTGATTCTCGTCGATCTTTGTAGCTTCCACAATGTCTCTAGTTCCTTCTGACGCACTTGGAGTTCCGATAATCTGGTAAGAAAATCACATAAATATTTATTAACATTTTACATTATTTGTTAAAGAACACGAAAGCGTCAGTTTTGATACAGTTTGTCTATGCGATATTGTATATTTATACGTCTTCTTTATACTATATGCGTACACGGGTGTATAGAACTACCTATCTGTAAGAACGTTGTTTTGCAAACTCTGCTCATGCTTAAAACGAGCATATTCCTCTTCCAGAAGCGCATATTGGTTGTGTGCAGAAGTTAGTTCTTCCGTTAACTTTGTAATCTGTCGAAAATAATTGTTTAACAAGGTAAGATAACAGACATTATTTATATTTAAGTTAAGCGATGTGATAAATCATATGAATGAATAAAATCAATAATTGTTTTAATTTTATAAACAATATACGTCTTTACTCAAATTTCTTGTGTGTGTGTGTGTGTGTACGTGTGTATGAAGTACCGTCTCTTTTGTCTTTGCCAATGCGTTTCCAAGTTCCTCCACTTCTACAACCATTTGCTTTGCAGATTCGAGTTCCTGTGTAGACTTGTATAATACATAGTATCCATATATGTTATGCAAAAATTCTCTACACAATATCATTATTCCTATAGTACTATTAATAGATAGATAGATAGATATAGATTTAGATATAGATATATAATGTACAGTTTCCTGGCCTGTTGATCGTTGTAGCTTCTAAAATTGACACCAGTTCTTTCTCTCGAGTTTGAAGTTCAGAAATTCTGCTAAATCACGTGTTAAACGGAATGTGCATTGGATACATAATAATGCAAACGTGTCTATCAATATGATAAACACACACACACACACACCACACACACACACACACACACACACACACACCAGATAGTGCTGTGTGCATGCATATAACCATTATATATAAATGACGGTATGCATACAGTGCGATATTAATCTGTACTTGCATGGGCAGTGTGTGTCTATATGCCTACGATATATACATCCATATGTATTGTTATGCATTTATGTACCTCTCTGCGAGAAAGTTCTTTTGCATACTATGTTCGTTCTTAACACGAGCATAATCCTCTTCGAGCTGCTCATATTTACTGCGTGCAGAAGTCAGTTCGTCCGTGAGCTTTGCAATCTATTCACAAACAGGATATTAATTTAAAATACTAGTGTGTATGTGCGTGTGTTCAGTGTAAAGCTCATGTAACGGCTCGCTTAAATTATGAGTTTATAGTTATAAACTAGCATATGTTTGTACTTGTGTATGCATACCTGACATATATACTGATTGGTCATTTAATACATTATTAGCGCGTATGCATGTCATATAATCACTTACTGTTTCCCTATACATGGTGCATGTGTCCTTTGTGCCTTCTAATGCCTTTTCCAGCTCTTCGACTTCTTGCTCAATTTTTCTCTTGGCAGATTCAAGTTCCTGATTTGCTAGTTATGTAAGTCACTTAATATACATATATTGACAGCATTTATAATGTCACTCACATATATATACCAACATCATAAAGTGCTTGATATTGTGTGTGTGTGTGTGTAGTGTGGAGCATACATACATGTTGACCGTCCTCGATCTTGTGGCTTCCAAAATTTCCTCCACCTTCATTTCTCGAGTTTGCATTTTTGAAATCCTGATAGAAAAGAAAAAGGTAAATATACACGAGGCATATCCATACACATAGAAATACCTTTCTTCGAGATATTTATTTTGCAAACAGTACTCGCTCTCGTTCAGCTTAAGACGTGCATAATCCTCTTCAAGCTTCTCGTACTTGCTGTGTGCAGAAGCTAGTTCATCCCTCAACTTTGTTACCTATTTAAAAACAGACATTAGTATATCCAAACAGCTCAATCGTGTCCTCTATATACATAGTATTATTAATTAAGAGCACATATGTAGAAGCTAAATACCGTTTCCTTGTATGAACCGCATGTCTCTTCTGCGCCTTCCAATGCCTTTTTAAGGTCCTCAACTTCTTCTTCAATCGTTCTTTTTGCAGATTCAAGCTCCTAAATTTCACATGCATAATAGATGGCATAATTCATAAGTTCTACATCTTATATATTTGTGTGTAGCTACATGCATCCATATAGCACACAGAAAAAACACAAGCTATAGTCATATATGTATCAAGCATGTGAGGGTCTGAATCTGTACATACATACATACATACATACATACATACACACACAGACATGCATGCATATGTGTGTATCTCATACACACAGACATGCAGATAGATACAGATGTAGCTCTACAATAACGTGTGTGTCTGTCTGTGTGCATGTGTGGCTATATACGTGCGTGTTGCCCATGCTTAGCTAGCAAATCAAGCACACGTACTTTTTTCTGGCCATCGTGGATCACAGTAGCTTCTTCGAGTTCCTTTTGACGATCTTGTAGCTCACAAATTCTGTAGAATAGACGGAAATAAGAAAAAATTAGATATACAGTGATGCCTAAATATAATAAACGTTGTATAATAAAGCACCTGTCCATGAGAAGTTTAATTTGCAGACACTGTTCGTTCTCGTTCAGCTTAATAGATGTATACTCTTCTTCCAGCTCTTCGCATTTACTTTGTGCCGTAGTTAGTTCTTCCGTCAGTTTTGCAATCTATTAAGAAGAATGTTTTAGTTGTCTATCTAAACACACATGTACACCTGTACCTCTGGGTGTATGCATGGATGTGTGTACGTATTATATTGTGCACTTACATAAGCCTATACATATGTGCGTGCATGTGCGCGTGTGTTTACGTGCGTATCTGTCAATGTGTATGTACGTGTGCATGCATATATATGTAGTCTATATCAGAAAACGCACCGTTTCTTTGTACATGGCACAAGTCTCTTTCGAGTCTTTCAATGCTCTTCCAAGTTCCTCTGCTTCTTCTTCAATCCTTTGCTTTTCACACTCGAGTTCCTAATTTGTTAACACTTAGTGATTCATTATAGTCAAGAACACACTCGCGCACACACAGTGATTCTTTATAGTCAAGAACACACAACACACACACACATACATACAAATAAAACGGTACATACATGCACATACGTACGTACGAAGACATACATACATATGCATATATGTATATATATATATATATATATATATATATATATATATATACCTGTGATTGTTGTTTGAAGGTCTGTGCCTGTAACAACTCAAGTTTCTTTGTCTCGAGAACTTGATCTAACTCTTGCATAGTTTTCATAACCCCAAGCCTAAACACACAAAAAATAATATTTGATAAATCTGTTCTACATTGATATATGTGTGGTGTGCATCTGTGCGCAATCGTGTTTGTAAAATACTCACTCCATCTTCACATATACCTGTCTTCTATTTCCTTCTGAATGGCAATCTCTGCTGCAACAACCTTCTCATTCAATGAATCCATTTGAATAATTTGCTGCTCCACCTATCCAATCGAACAATTAAAGTACATGGAAAAAATGCATGTTAACATATAAGTACAGAACAGTTCAACAGTTACGTAAGGAAATGAAATAAAGTACCGTTTGACGGAAACAAGCATCGGCCTGGGCTTCTCTGTCTTTTGCAGCATGTTCTACTTGATTTAATTTTTCTTCAAATGTTTGTTGTAAGGCTTCAAAGTTTGTAATCACCTGAGAATAAACACACATCACAGGGGAATGTACAATCAAATTACATACAAAGACACACACACACACACACACACACACACAGATATATATATATATATATATATATATATATATATATATATATATATATATATATATATATATAACATGTATTGTTCAGCTGTGTACATTACCATAATGTCTGGCCTAAGATGTTGTATTGGACTAATGAAGAGTATACTATATCAAAAATGTACCTGAATGAATTTGTCCTTTAATGAAGCACACTCGGTTTCTTTTTCCTCTATTAAACCTTGTCGCGATGCTGAGACTGCTTTCTCTTCTTCTAGTCTATAATATACGTCCGTAAGCTCCTGAAAATTGGAATTAATTAATAGCTTACGACAGATGACTTAATACATGCTCAATAGACATGCAGATACATAAACGCACAAGACAATCGGCTGTGTTATTTACATATGATAAAAACACACGCTCTCATGCGCAAACACTTACCACCGCTAGATCTTCTTTCACCTTCGAGAGCTCTTTAGCAAGTGCCTCGGACATTTGTTTAGCAGTAATACATTCCTCAAGTTGGTGAGTCTGCAAAAGTTCAAAATAACAAATTGTCGTGTATCATGTATACAAACTTCTTACAATATTATATTCACATATAGTGTCCGTTATGTACTAATGTAACTAAATAGATTAACGTGTTGCGTGTGCGTGTGCGTGTGCGTTAATATTACAGTCTTTACACACATGTAAAGTATTATTATAGTATTGATACAGACAATTATAATCTCTATACTGTTCATGTTTACTATGCTACTTATTATATTCTACTTATTATACACAACCAGCAGAAGTAGATGTCAGGTAATTTATATAGTCGTCCGGAAGAGTAAAACATGTACGAGCTATTATGTTAAAAATTAATTATGTACTACTTCATAGTCTATCCTAGAATAAATAATTGAGACATTGCTCTGTACTTGCTCTATACTGGTTACTAGTGTACTTTTCTACGCTGTTCTGTCTTATATGTCAGTATTTTATATAACGCTACCACGCACATACGCATATCTATCTATCTGTCTATCTATATTATGCATTGTGTACGTAGGGTATGCATACCAGATTGTCACGCTCTTTTGAAGTTTATCTAGCTGATGTCTGCTTTCTCCCCATTGTTCTGTAGCAGCTTCGAGCTCGATAGCAATGTTATTTGCGTGATTAGCTGCCTTATCTTTCTCCCCCACTAACTTTGTAATTTCGCTCTCTGCTTCAACAAGTCTATTTTGTAAAGCTTCCACGGCCTCTCTAGACTCTAATAAAGACACCTCGAGTTCTTGATATGCACCCTGACAGTAACATAATTAGTATACCATGTATACAAAGCATATCTAGAAAAAATGTATACGAATTTATGCTATTGTTATGTTTTACGGACTATATGGAATACCTATAAGTGCTTTCTAGTACCGTTTTATACATATACAGACAACTACATAATCGATAGAGTATCTAAATGTACATGGACATATTATAGTTACAATATCTTCAAAATGTTGTGGGTGGGTTATTAAAACGCAGATTGAAAGTTAAATTGTAGATTAAGTTGAAAATCTACACTCAACACCTACGCCTCTACATGCATAAACAACGTACATCCATATATGTGAATACAATGTACAATTCCGCTATACGCCTCCAGTGCTGATACCATACTAGTGTGTGTGTGTGACTGTAAATATATACATACATACAAATACCTGCAAAACTTGAAGCTCAAAGCTTGTTTTTTTCTAAGTCCAAAGCTTTCTGTTGAAGTGCATGTTCTGCGGAGCTAAGTTGGTGTTTTGCTTTGTTAAAACATGCTAGGGAATCACGCCTCTGAAGAGACTCCCTTTTGTCTATGTCCCTTTGAAGAAGAGTGCTTTGCCCACGCACCGTTTTTAGCTCTCTGTCTAAGTTCGCTTTCTCAGCCTACATAAATGAATATGAGTATTAGCACATATATTCACTTACGTGCTAAAAGTGTTATATTAATTACTAATATATTGCATATCTGCTCTCGTATAGGCAAATGCATCCATATACACCTACAAACACTCATTTTACAGGTGTTTACACATAGGAAATATGTATCCGCATGTATTGGTAAGCGAACATACATTTTATAGCCACTATCTGTAACAATCTATGAATGTGTCGCTAGCTTTACTATACGTGTATGCATGATATATCAAAACGAGAAATAAACAGTTACACGTATCTATCTGTACATGTGTATAATATGCAGACGTATCATGTCTACATTCTATTAACACAAACAATATCTCACCCTTGTATACATAGAGATACTAATGTATAAGTACTAACATCTGTACATGTGTATAATATGCACATATAGGCAACAATTGTATGAATACATCCTATTAACGCAATACTATGTTGTAGTATAAGATACATATACTTTCAAGGTGGCATATACTCTATTATAAATAGTTCTTAATAGATCGAGTATGCTTTATAACTAACACGACAACAGCTGTTAATAGATAAAACACTCTAGTTTATTCTAAAGTACAGACACATATGTATATGTGTTCAAATTCTATACTCTACGAAATACCATAACTAAGACTCGGCATTACATCATTTGGAGCGCATATTGTATAATGCGGTTACTAATATATATGTACCTCGAGCTTGCTTTTATCTTGCAGAGTTGTTTTGAGCTTGGCTTCGATGTCTTTGAGCCTGGTTTTAGTTTTCTCAAGCTCCTTACGCATGCTCTCTTTCTCTTTCTGCAATGCAGATGGCATGGCTTTCGCATTAGAGAGCTCCTTTTGCAGTGCTAACAATTCCGTCTTCAGCCTTGACGATTCATCCTCGCAAGTTTGCTGACAAATAAAACGTGTTAAGCACTATACGGTTTGTATGTAGTAATATAAAAAGCATATTCTCATGTTACAATTGTATACAGATGTGTGTGTGTGTATGCGCGCTCCCTCACACACATATTTGTACTTCTCTCACATATTGCAACGATACAATAACGGATGTAGGAGAACAAGCACCCTCTTGTTACACTTGCTATAATTGAACTTCTTGGCCTGGACTCAAATGTCTTAATAGATAACTACGAGTGTGTTAAGAACAACTATTTCATGTATTTAGCATACTCTACTGTTTACACATTGTCTAAGACTTATATTATACATTCACCATAGTAGACTGTCCTCTGTATATCACATGTATGTACCATATAAATACAATATGGTGTTCTCTCCCCCTCCCCCCCTCCCCCCCCCCCCCCCCCCCCCCCCCCCCCCCTCCTCTCTCTCTCTCTCTCTCTCTCTTGCTTGCCTCAAACTTCTTGGTTGCTTGTTCGAACGCAGCTTCCATTTCAGCGATACGAGCTTCTTCAATCCGCAATTTGTCCTCTAGAATACTCTGATTACAAAAGAAATGTCGCATATTAAATACAATGAACGTAATAATTGTGACATTAATATCACCATAGAGATATAGATTCGGGATTTAATTGTGTCTGTGCTCTCTCTCTCTCACACACACATGCATACGTAAAAGAGGCATACATATATGACTTTATACATGTATACATGCTTATATATGCGTACATATAAAGCTCGCAAGCAAATATATATTACAAATATACATACCTTTTGAATGTTTAAATTGTTGCAATGCTCAGTGAAGTCCGCTAACAAGGTTTCGTTACGATCGCTCAAAGACTTAACCTCCTGCTGCTCAGAGGATTTTAAGGAAGCTTTGAATTCTCTCACTTCAACCATATGGCTTTCCATGCATGTAAATGCGTGTGCCATACTCTTGTCCACTTCCATGTTCAAGTCCTCAAATGCTGTAGAAAGTTGTATATATGATCTACTCATTTCATCTTTTTCTAGCTGCAATACGAACCATCAGATGGACATGAATACATAATACAGAACATAGTGTTCAAATTAAGGCAACTATAAAAATGGAACACAGTACATATAGACATCACAAACATAATTGGGTATTATATGTATTTTCATGTGTAAGATGGATTCTGTTATGTTGTACTAATCATATTATTCTCTCTCTCTCTCTCTCTCTCTCTCTCTCTCTCTCTCTCTCTCATATTTCGCTAATACCTCTAACTGCATATTGCGCTTCGTCAGCTGCTCAATCTGCTCATTAGACTCCTGTAACTCTTCATATAGCTGGAGAAAGCTGTTGTAAGTAAAGCACAGACGCACGCAAGCACGAAGGCAGGCATAAAAACAACAACTCTTATACTCACCCCTTCCAGAACTTGTTTTGCACTGTTTGCTTGGCTTTTTGCATGCTCTATTCTGCTATCAAGCTCCCGTTGCATATAATACTTCTCCATTTCCAGAGTTTGGACCTAGATAGCATAAGCATTTCATACCATTATCATATGAGTATGAAAATCATGTTGTGTGACTACATATATACAGAAATGGTACAGTTCTGTATGTACTCAGACGTATCATACAAGCATGTATATGTAGATATAGTTGAATGCTTAATATAAATGCGTAAAATTCGTACATGAAATACTTACTTGTGCTTCAAGTTCTGATACAATTCCAGCAGACATATCGGTTTGGTTACCATCTAAACTCTTACATCTCCTATCGCCATCGCTGGGCTTCACTCCAGATTTCACACCGGCAGCCTTCAGCTTCTCGTTCTCGTTGCGTAACTTCTCTATCTAGAAAGACAGATTTTACAATCTGCTGTTATATATATAATTATACATCATTATATATGTACTATATATCTATATCTATATATCTATATATATATATATATATATATATATGAAGTGTCTATATATATAGGAGAGAAGATCCTATGAATATATTCATGTTACATATCAGAGGAATGTGTGTATGTGTCTAACAGCCCTGGTATGCATTTTTACGGTATAATAGAGGGAGCTACATATACGTACAACAGACATGTATGTAGAGAGAGCCCAGGGGAGGGGGTGAGGTAGGGAGGAAGGATAGTATATGTTACTTCTGGGTTATGATAATTTCAGTGTATTAAGTATCAAAAGCTAACTAACGGTAAAGGCTTATAACTTATAGACATAAGGTATTACAAATATATATTTAATATACACTCCTGTAACATATATGTACATAGCGGATACAAATGACGAATTAATCAGTTGAATACCTCTGAAACTGCTACTTCATAGTCGCAATGCAGACCCTGATACCGCGCTTGTAAATCCAGCAATTCCTGTCATCAGACAATTTACTATAAATATCTGCAAACCAATAACCATGCTTATCTTTTCCGCTATACCATGCATGCGTGCATGAGTGTGAGCGTGTGTTTTATATACCTCGTTTGCCTGTAGCTTGTGCTTCCGGTCTGCTACATAAATTGAAGAAATTGTTTGGACTGGAAATTCTGGTTCAAATTCTTCCTTCATAGGAGAATCTTCTTCTTCTGCTAAACTTTCAAACGGAGGTGGTAAAGGTATATTCCTGTCCCGTTTAGTCGATACTAAAGACGCATTAGGAGTTTTCAGATTTCGCACCTAATAGGGAAATAATCATTAGTACATACGTGTATATATGTACTCTCTCGCTCTAGTACGTATATTGTGTGTGCGTGTGTGCACCACAGACAACCTCTCTCTCTCTCTTTCTCACCTCTATTTCAGTTTTCGACGACGTGAGCCGTGGGCACCAGGTTTCTCGACGGTTTGTCTGGAAAATAAATTGAATAGAGAAGTAAGTATATTATTATATTTGTGTATATATAATGACAACACATTCTTAGTTAATTAATGGCTGACCTTCTTAACGCTCTTATCAGTATGTCGATCATCAACTGCAGAGTTAAGCACCATAGTACTTAGATTTTCTATCTGTTCTTTCATACGTCGTTCACGCTCCACTTTATTCTGCAACTCCAATGCCATACGTTCTCGCTCCAGCTCAATCTACATGGTGTATAGCAAAGCATCATTAATGCATGCGGGCACATGTATATATTTATATAAAAGAACACGCACACACATATATATTCCTATATTATTATAACCAGTCGAATATGATGCTTTTAGTTATATAAGTGTACCTTTAACATAGCATTCCGCAGATTAAGTATTTCCTCCTCCAGGTGTTCCGAGTGATTTTCCTGCAGGAGAACAACCGAGTTAATTAGACTCAGACTCAGACACGCAAATATACTCATATATTTATGCACATATGATATTTGTGTCTATCTGTGGCCGCGTGTGTGTGTGTCTAAATATATATATATATATATATATATATATATAGAGAGAGAGAGAGAGAGAGAGAGAGAGAGAGAGAGAGAGAGAGAGAGAGAGAGAGAGAGAGAGAGATCATATGTGCATAAATATATGTTTTGGAAGTATGACTCCATGCATCCATATGTGCGTAAGTGGATGCATATCTTGTCTACATAGATATAGATTTATAAATATATGCACACATATACATACATACACACAAATAAACGTTCACGGATGCATGTATAAATGACCTGAAGCTTATTTCTGAGTTCCTCGATCTCTCTTTTCTGTCGTTTAAGTAAAGCTGCATCCGTCATAATCTGCAATACAAGCAGAACGAATATAAAACTAGCTGTAAACTAATATAGAAGTAATGATAATATAGTAATACTATGATTACCTCATTCACTTGAGCACAATTAGTGACTCTAATAGCTCTGCTGGCAAATAGTAATGTACCTTTCGTCTCGTCTACATGCACCTGTGATTGAAGCTTCTGTAAGTACAAATACTCCAAAAGCTTCATTTCTACATAAAATATATAGTGACATTTCAAAATTCCGCATGTATGTCTATATACACCGACACAGACGGCCACGCACACACGAGAGGAAGTGTGTGTGTGTGTGCATGTGTGTGGAGAGTTGTAAATGCATACCAAAGCTGGTGTAACGTTACAGATGATCACTGTCCGAGCGTTTCCACCAAGTGCTGGCTGTAATATTCTTGTTAATTTGCTGTCCCGGTAAGGCACGTGACCTCTGCAACATATAAACTGTTAAGAATAATCTGGTAGTTTATATGATATGTTTACAACTGTATCATAAGCAATAATACATATCAAGTTAAGCTCTTATAAATGTATTTAAACTTGCCCTTGGCTCTCAATTCCTTCACTGAGTTTGTTGATCACAGTTCCTAGAGTCATCAAGCTTTTATTGATGTGAGATCCTTCTTTCAAACGTGCTCCTTCTGCCCCCGTTTTAGCAACTCTTTCCGAGCCAGCCAAGTCCACCAAATTCTAGCAAAGGACCAAGTTACATATACATATGATTATGTATGCACATATATAAGTGTGTGTGCGCGTACCAGAACTGAAACACGAACAGCGTCACAGGCTTGTAATGTTGAAGGCTGTGTAGGATCATCCTGACTCCTGTCCCTGCTTTCGATAACCTGCAAAAACATCGCTCTTTAAGGTCATCTTGCACTAATAAGCATACAAATACTCGCCATTCGAAATATTGTGTGAGATCTGCTGCTGTAGAGATTCATGTTTGTCTCCCCAATGTGTCGATGTGCTGTTAATTATTTACAAGTAAAGCAAGTGTTTGTGTACATGCACAAGTACATGACAAAAATCAAGTAGAACAGGTACCTTCCCCAAATTCCAGGAGCTGCAGAACTTGTTCTGGACAGGATACTATCTCTTCTCTTAATCCAGCGACAAATATCCCTCGCTGCGTATAATACACCATTAAGAATATATATTGTAGAAGTAATGAAAAGTACAAGTATAGTAATGATCCACCCACACACACGAGACACTTGCCTCCAGGTTCTCGTGGACTTGAAGCTTCCGATTTTCCGGGGCCAAGAGATCGTTGATTTCTTCGTTGTATATCTCCATGTATGAAACCCGCAACAAGAACTCCCTGTCTTCCGCCTAGAAACTCAATTGTCTAGTCTTCTATCCCAAAAATGAATTGAGTATATGTACACTAACCTGTTGAATGTTGTTAAATATATCCCTGACAGATAGTGGGACTATACCAGGCTCAGTTAAGGAGCCTCTCATGGTAAAGGTTTTGCCACTGCTGGTCTGCCCATATGCGAAAACCGTTCCTGTGTTTGCAACAAAAGGAGATATATATATATGAAGTTCGCATTGTACGGTGAAAACAGCAAACACATACCGTTGATCCCTTTCACGGCAGAGCTGATGATAGCTTTCGTATGCGCCTCATACAAGTCCACAGTTTTCTCCTCAGTTCCAAAAACGCTGTCTGCAACGAAAACCATCAACTAATCAGAACAATATTCGTTTGTTGACATATTGTTATATTGTGTCATATTGATAACGGTAAGTGGATATTATACAACCTGGATGATTTCGTTGTCAACTATATGCTGTTTCTTTTATGCCTAAAACCTGGTAATTCGTACTACATTTATGTGTGGAAATCCTACATTTTGTTAACAGCTATATAAAATTGTACATGGACCCAGAGATTTTGCACACATTATTCCAGATCCTGCGTAACATAAATACAGTACTAGGTATGAACCCACATACAAAAGCAGAGACATACTATGAACACTGGCTACATTACTGAGTGTGAACCGATCATTTTGCACATGAATAGATGAACCCCATAACTACATTACTGTGTATGAATCCAAGAAGAGATTTGCACATACCGAAGACATAAGATTGAAGAATAGCTCCAGTGTTGAGATTAGAGAGAGAGATGGCATTAGATGAGATCTTCCACGGGCTACCTTTGGCCGCCTCCTGCTTGTTCAACGGCCGGACCCGAATCGACACTACGATCTTCTCCATACCTGCGCGGCGCCGATCCGTGCGCCACTAAAGCCCCATCGGCATCGTTCTAGCTCGCCGTGCTCGCCCTAGCTCCATATCTTGTGCGAAAAAAACCCTAGCTCCTTCCCGCCAATGCACACCTGAAAGATTTGGGGAAGCTACAAGCGGTATATTCATTCATTAAGGATATTCCGCTTGGAAGAACATAACGTCAGCATATTCCTTCAATTTCTCCACATTTTTATTTAGGGTAAGGGTTTAGGGTTCTTGATGCGTGCAGGAAGGAAGGAGAAGCTGCCGGCGCTGCACATAATCCGCCGGCAAGCCGCACGGATTCTGAGAACAGTTCTCAAGGGGAACGCAGAGCACAGAGCAATCGCCTCAATCAAGTCCCTCATCTACAAGCCCTCCATTGTCTCCAAGAAGGCACATTCGCCCTTGTCTGCCAGACTCTTAAATGTAAGTGTGTGTGTCCGTTTCATCCAATATGTGAATTTTTCATTTTCTAGATCTTAATGTGATAAGAGAGGTGCTAGATTCTACAGATTTCCTCCAAAAGAAATACAAGGTAAATGAGATTCACCTTCACCATCGTTGAGTGTGTGTGTGAGAGAGAGAGAGAGAGAGATACATAAGTTATTACATTATGCCCGATATACATGATTTGTGCAGGGCCAACTCGAACTGTTTTATGTACTTGCATATGACTTGCTATTTGAGCAGGTAATTTAAGCATGTAACCTCAGGCACAGTAGATATTGTCATTTATTATTGATATTATAGGAGATTTTACCTTCTGGAGAAGCAGAGGCACTACTGTTGTCTAGAAAGAGTGCAATTAAAGCAGGGTTAGTTCGGCTATTGTTAAAGAAAAATGTTACTGACATCTCCGGGTTGTTACCTTCTTCTCACGACGGTATGGTTATAGTATATATATTCATTTTATCGTATAGCCTAGTCTATACAAGAAGAAGATGTAATTTAAAGTTCTTTTGTTTTGCAGCTGTTGATATGCCAAGATATGTCCGAGTTAACATCTTGAAGATGTCTATGGCTGACGCTCTTGAGAATCTTAAGACGTTTGGGGTAAGTCTCTTCACTCTTTATGAATGTCTCACACATCGCACGCACAGACATGTATGCATGTGTGTGTGGAGCTAAACTATCTTGTTTTGCAGCCGGAACGTGATGTACTTATACCTCATTTAATCACGCTTCCGTGTGGTACAGATTTGCATGATCATCCTCTAGTGCTACAAGGTAGCCTCTTCTTGCAGGTGTGCTCTTCCCAATTATTTGTTTTTAAGTCAAACGTACATCGTTTACAGGGAAAAGCCAGTTGCATGCCAGCACACGTTCTTCAACCGGATCCAAACTGGGAGGTAACTGTGTAGTACATACATATATACATGAACACAGACATACACAGATAATATCTAAATATGCTAGTATATATAGATGCGAACATATATCTCGCTCTGTGTGTGTGAAAGAGAGCGAGAGAGATGATGACGATGATGAGTTTGTACATTAACAACAACGGACATACATACATATACAGATACCATAAATAGACAGACAGATATATGTATATACACTTACATGGTCAGCATTTTTGCAGGTTTTAGATGCGTGTGCTGCCCCTGGAAATAAGACTGTGCATTTAGCTGCTTTAATGAAAGGACGTGGACGAGTGATTGCATGTGAGTTAAATAAGAAACGGTTAGAAACTTTGCAGCAAACTGTAGAACGCGCTGGAGCAAACAGTATCCTCTTCATTATCCCATATATGGCTCATGCATATATTGTGTGTTTGCGTAACATACATGCAAGCAGAAGATAACTGCATGCACATACATATATGAAATTCAATCAGACACACACTCACACACACACACATCTCTATAACTTGTTTGGCTTGACAAAATCGAAGATGTTGAGGTCATCCGTCAGGATTTCTTGAAAATTGATCCCAAGTCGTCTAAATATTGCAAGGTCTGTATTTCTACATATTTTGATCATATTATTATAACACAGACGCAATACAACGGACATATAATACACAGATACGTGGAATATTGTTGGATCCATCTTGCTCTGGTTCAGGAACTGCAGCTCAAAGACTGGATCATCTTCTTCCTGTATCTAATGGTATTCCTTATCTGTTACATAATATATATCAAATGAGTTTTGTTCTTTACTGTAGGCAGTTCGGACTTGGAGATGAAAAGAATAGCGAGTTTGACCAGCTTTCAGAAAGCTGCTCTTCATCACGCATTATCCTGTAAGCTTTTTACATTTTCTTGTAGTTAACATCACTTTTTGCTTAGTTCTCTGAACGCGTTAAGCAATTTTATAAAGCACACACACACACAAAATAAGTTTAATGTGCAGTTCCGGCTGTGGAGAGAGTGGTGTACAGCACATGTTCTGTCAATCGATCTGAAAACGAAGATGTGATCCTGTCCGTGATGAAGCATGCAGAATCCCTCCATTTTCAGCTGGAGACTGTCTTCCCAGAATGGCCTCATAGGGGGCTTCCTGTTTTCGATGGAGGTACGGAAGCATCTGTGTGTGTGCGCGCGTGCGTGCGTGCATTTATGTTTGTGTAATTATGGTAGCTATCGTAGTTGAATAAGAGCTCTTGAAATCTCTAATACCATTCAAATCATCCTGCCACTATATCTAATCATTGAAAAGCTTAAGTTCATTAACATTAATGTATTCTCTCGCGGGCAGATTTTACTAATCTGCTTCGAGTCATACATAACCTTTATTAAGCTTCAATTCTTATTCCACTAGTTGTGTAGTGCACGGACGCGCACGCAGACACCACTTTTTATATACTTGAGTTTACTCTTGTGTGTGCGCCAGCTGTTATATTTGATCTCTCCACCTTAGTTTTAATTATATATTAGACCATATAGTCACTTAAGTAGCTATGTTAGGTGTAAATATATGTTAGCTATGTAAATAGCTATTCACTTAACCGTACGGTTTTTCTTTCGTATGTAGCTCAACATCTCCTGCGAACGGATGCTTCACGAGACAAGACTGATGGGTTCTTCATTGCACTCTTCACTAAGAGTCAACAGAGGGTTGACTTCACTGTAGAGAACGTTGACTTGACCGCAATGAGTGTGGACTTGAACGAAAAGAAATCTGGAAAGAAAAAGAGGGAAGGGGAAATCAAGAAAAAGAAAAGGAGGAAACGCAGTAAGAAAAATATTTAAAGAATTTCTTATGAATTTATTAAATATATTATATAAATTTTGTAATATCTTTTAGCAGATATCACCCATGCAATAAATACTGGTAGTCTTAGCATTAAATAGTGGAGTTAAAATCTATTTAATGGAGTTAAAATTTTAAGATATAATGTTATTTAGAATATTTCATTGCATATTATGACTCATTGACCAGAATATTTGAGGTACCTGAAATTTATGGTCGTGTTATTGCATTATTAACTTATTATAGGTTCCCAAAACAATGTAGCGTATCTGTGAATACAAACAGTATAGCAAGGTTGTAAATAAGTATGTATTAAGCAGCTAACGGAGGGAGACAGATTTATAAGTGTGTACATAAAACACATAAGGCATACCTTGAATTATATAGATCTACACAAGCATAGATAATACTGATATACATATATATATTTATGTTTAGGACTAAAGACGTGTAGTTGCACCAAATGTTATAAAATTTATTGGTCATGTAACAGTTACATGACCAATAAATTTGGCGTTCCGTGTTCTCTAAACATTGGGAACATTAAAATATTTTAATTAAAAAAATTTAAATATTATTTAAATAAATCATTCATGTAGAATTTAATTAAAAAAACACAAAATGTTCTCTATGGAGTTTTTCAGCTCAAGTATTTTAATGTTTCCGGTACTTCAGAAAACATGAAACGCCAAACCCTGACTCATGTTGCGTGAGGATAAATATATATAAAGTGGTGTCTGCGTGCGTTATTTATATAGGATCCATTCAATATTAGTTTATAAAGGGTTTAGCAATAAGTATTTTATTTTGATCTATAGAATAATTTCTAAATATATCCGGAATTTTGGTCCATAATATTAAATGTAAGTTGGATATTTTAAAAGTGTAATCATAAACTTACGTTGTTAAGAAATGTCAGGCGTATGTTTCTTGACGTATAAATGAATCTTTTAGATACACTAATTTATAAATTAATCATTATGGTGATGTACATTCGGAGAACACTCTTTCATTGTCTATGTCTCATTTCAAATTCACATCAAACGGCAGCGTTGCAATGTAGTACGTTTTGGATTACAGTTATGCATCAAGAATAATAAATCACTACAATCCCAATGCACCCAATCATAAACTATAGTGTGATTTCGTTCTCTTTTACATTTGTATTAATTTTAATCTGGATCTCCCCATGATGAGTTTATCAATCCCATGCAAGTTTGTGAATCATAACGTGCAAATGAATCTGAATTATGTATTAAGCAGTTTTGAAGAATCAGATTGAATACACTTAATATTTCTGTGGAATTAAAAATAAGTATTGTGCATTTACTATGCAGACCATTCTGGATTATGTTTCTAATAAGTTAGGCAAAAGTATAAACATGCTGAATGCTATCTCCATTTACCCAACCCACAAGAAAACCATGGTGATACGCAACATGACCAATGTGATAACTTATATATTGGTCTAACACAGCACCTCTTATCACATTGGTACAACATGTACCAAAAATCAAGGCTGCCTCCATCATTGACCTGAATGAGAATGAAGTTCCATAGGAAATGACATGCCATCATAGAGAAGAAGAGTTATACATTGTGATAAGCAATTGTGAGTGTTCAACATGCTTACACTCTTGTTTAACTTACCAAAAACATAATCTAAAACGTTCTGCATAATAAACACACAATACTTACCTTCAATTCTACAGAAGTACTAAATGCATTCTATTTTATTTTTCCAGTTGGGAAAGCTTCTTAACACATAATTCATGTTCATCTGCATATTGTGATTCACAAACTTGTACAGAATTGATAAATCCATTATGGAGAGATCCAAATTAAAATAAACCAAATGTTTTAAAAGAAAATGAAATCACACTGCAGTTTGTGATTAAGTGCATTGGAATTATAACGGTTCATTATTCTTGATGCATAAATGTATTAAAAATGTACCACACTGCAATGTTGCCATTAGATGTGAGCCCGCAATGAGAGACGAACAATGGAAGAGTGTTCTCCAAACATACATCACCAAACAACATCTGAATGTCACCAGGAGCTATAGCTACACAGCAGGAAAGGAAAGTTAAAAAGAAGAATGATAACATGGTGCCTAATCTTACAAGCTAGTGTATAGGGAGGTCATTTATATATCAAGAAGCATGCATTTGGCATTTCTTGGCAACATACTCAAATGTTGTTCTATATACAATGCATACATACAAAGATTGTTTTTACGATTACACTTCTAAAATATCTAACTTACATTCAACACTATTGACCAAGACTTCGGATGTATTCGGAATTTATTCCATAGATATTTTGAATCGGTAGTCTCCTAAACCCTTATTTTTGTGGTGGTAAAGGTTTGGAACAATGAGGCTGTCTAAGTGTGTTATTCCTAATCTATATGATTTAGAACTATGGACAGATCTAGAAACTTGCAAGTTCCAGGGGGCATTGAAGATTCATGTGGATATTCTAGAGAACACATCTACTATAGTATTTAATATAGCAGATCTCATCCTCAATGAAGAGTCAGTTTATCTACAGTGTTCAGATGAGGTAGGTATCATTGTTTTATATTAACTGTGTTACAGGTAACACTATCTCTGTATCCTGTAGATTATTCGTCCCAGATCATCCACCATTGATCGAGACAATGAGCTTTTGGTCCTCCACTTTGAGACGGATTTACCACTTGGTAAATCTATTTTATGTCTTAATTACCATGGCTCTCTCAATGAGAAACTTGATGGCTTCTACAAAAGGTAAATGAATTAACTATAATATGTAATTATAGTATTACTAATACATATTATGAGTACAATTTCTTTTAAGTACATACGAGAGTGGAGGTGAAAAGAAAACATGGCAGTAACTGTTTTCGAGCCTGCCGATTGCCGAAGTTGTTTCCCATGTTGGGATGAACCAGATTTTAAGGTAATAAACTAATTATTTATTTAATTAATTAATTTAAATTAAACTAATTTATTTCTATAGGCTTGTTTTAAGTTCAAAGTTCATGCTCCTTCTGATCGTATGGTACTGTCCAATATGCCTTCTGTCAATGAGTTTACCACTGGAAACACAAAGGTCGTAGAGTTTCAAGAGTCTCCCCCAATGTCAACTTATGTAGTTGCCATTGTGATTGGGGAGTTTGAATATATGGAGGGTGTATCCGAAGATGGTTAGTGGTTTACATTATTAACAATAATTATTAGTTTACATTATTAATTATCTTTGACACAGGTATTCTTGTTCGAGTTTACACAGCTCCTGGGGAGCTACACAAAGGAAAGTTTGGGTTTGATATAATGCTCAAACTGCTTCCGTTTTATGGAGAGTAAGTTTATATTGATTTAACTTATATAATTAATTAGTTTCTACTGTTTAACTAATTGCAAGTTAAATTATTTCAGGTATTTTCAGTATCGCTATCCTCTTCCAAAGCTGGATATTGTATCAGTTCCGGTGTTCAAAGCAGGTGCACTTGAAGAATTTGGTCTCATTGTCTTTCGGGACGTTGCTTTGTTCGTAGATGAACATACATCGGCTACTAAAAAGCAAGAGGTGTGTGGTGTGTGTGTGTGTGAACATTAATATGAATTTTATTTACAGGTGGCAATAAACGTGGCACATGAAGTGGCACATATGTGGTTCGGTAATATTGTGACACTGGAATGGTGGACGCATATATGGCTTAACGAGGGCATGGCCACTTGGGTAAACTTAAAATATAAATAATCCTATTAATATATTATAATAATTTCATATATATATATATATATATATATATATATATATACATGTGTTGCAGATTAGCTATATGGCTGTCAACTATGTATTTCCAGAGTGGAACATTTGGATGGATTTTCACAAAGAAATTATGTATGGGTTGATGTTGGATGCCTGTGATGAAACACATCCCGTTGAGGTACACACACACACACACACACACACACACATACACACACACACTCACTTGTGTACGTCGATAGGTGGAAGTAAAGCATGGTCGTGATACCATGGAAGTTTTTGATGCTATTGGATATTGTAAAGGTGCTTCAATAATCTATATGCTGCAACATTACCTTGGTTTAGCAGATATTCAGGTGATTAATTAATTAATTAATTTTAAGTAATACTAAATTAATTTTTTTTTTTCTCGTAATAGAAAGGGTTGATTTTGTATACACAAAGGTTTGCCTTTGGTAATGCAAAATCTGACGACTTATGGGACTGCTTTCATGAAGTAACTGGAAAGCCAGTTAAGGAGTTGATGTCTTCGTGGACAAAGCAGAAAGGATATCCAGTAATAAAAGCCACCTTATACGATGGTAAACTTCTCTTTGAACAGGTATATATAAATATTAAATAATAATACTATTTCTATTTAATGTTAATTAATTATAACTTATTCATTTTTATAAAACTTCTTTTATAATTAGTCACAATTCCGTGCCAATGGCCAAGTTGGAGAAGGGCAATGGATAATTCCTTTTACTTATTGTTCGGGGTCGTACGATTTTAATCAAAGTATGTTATTAAAGGAGAATAAGTGTGAGGTTTCCGTACCATCACGGAGCGTCAAGGTCAACGTTGACCAGAGTGGTTTTTACCGGGTTAACTATGATGAACAGCTTTTAACTTGCTTGAAGGACTCTATCTCTTCAGGCTGGCTAAATGCTGCTGATAGACTAGGTAAGTAACATAATTAATGTATTAAATATAAATAATATAAACAATATAAAATATTTAATTTGTTAAATGTAGGTGTCTTGGATGATATGTTTGCATTATGTAAAGCTGGAAAACAACATCTTTCTGCATTACTCTCACTGTTGGGGGTTTACCAAACAGAGGTTGATCCTTCTGTGTTGTCAAAGATGGTTGAAGTGAGTATATTATATATATATATATATATATATATATATATATATATATATATATTTATTTATTTATTTATTTATTTATTTATTGCAGGTTGCTCTCGGTATATCGAGTATCATGAGTGTTGCAATCCCGATCTTGTCACAAAAAACAAATTCCATTCTTTCTAAACTACTGGAAATACCTGCTAGGTAAACTAATGAGTTTTCTAATTAAATATTACATTTAATTTTTTTTAACTCATTTAATATAAATTAGGAAACTGGGATGGGAAGTTGTAGAAGGCGAGAATTTTTTAAACTCTATCGTTAGAGAAAGTCTTCTACATGCTTTGGTGGTGCTTGACCACAAGAAAACAATAGTGAAAGCAAAGAACCGCTTCGCAAACAAGTCTTTAGTTCCATTGAGTTCAAATATACTTAAGGTAATAATATTAAAAACATTAAAACTAATACTAAATATTTTTAATATTAGTTTTAATATTTTTAATTAAGTATGTTTTGAATTTTACTAAAATCTTTTTAATATATAATATAATTTGTTAAACAGGCAGTCTATGAAAGTATCATGAAAGATACGACAGCATCTAGTAGAGATGGATACAAAGCTTTACTTGAAATCTACAGGTCTTCAGATAACGTTGAAGAACGTCAGAATGTATTGGGTATGTTAATTAATATATTATATCTACATACTAATTTATTTTCCTCTTCTATAGGGATAATAGGAGCATCATCCGACCCAGAAATGGTTATAGAGGCTTTGAACTTTTCACTATCCTCAGAGGTAATTAAGCTTTTGAATTAGTATTATAATATTGCATATACATCTTAATATCATTTAGCATATATATCTTTTCATATATTTAAAATTTCAGGTCTATGCTCAAGATACGAGCGAGGTTTTCCGCGGTATACCTATAAAGTGTGGTTCTACTTGTTGGAATTGGCTCAAGGTATTTTATAATTTAGGGTTTAGGGTTAGACTATAAACTTGCTTTTCAGGAGAATTGGAATATGGTACATGACAAGTTAGGAGAAGGTTTTATGCTACAAAGAGTTATAAACCATTCAACTTCAAAGGTAATTATAACATAATTGATTAGGAAAATAGGAAAATAGAATATTATATTTTCGTTTATAATAATTAAAAATGGCAGTTGTGGAGCAATGATATGGTAGACGAAGTGAGAGAGATGATATCTTCTAATACTTTAAAGTATAAGCGCTTGGCTAATAAATTTAGTGAGAAGGTTAAACTATCTGCCTTCTGGATAGACTGGATAAGAAAAGACCAAGCAGAGTTAGAACAACTTATTAATATCTAATTCTAATTATTCTTTAAAATAAATAAAGACACCAAGTTATCATTTTATTTTTATGGCACGAATTTATTTTTTTTTGAAAAGGTACACTAGGTTTGGGAGAATACATGAATGATGATGTAGATTAATTTTAAATATGAGGTGAATTCAATTTTTTTCAGCTTTAAATTTTATTTAAGAAATATTTAATCACTAATAATTTTCTTAGGTAAAAAAGTAAGAAAACTGAATGGAATAAGTTTTATTTGTTTTAAATTATGTGTTTAAAGTAAAGTAAATGCTCCATATACATTTCACTTTTGAAATCTTATAAATCGACCTAATGTGTAAAACATGGAGTTTAATAGAAACTTGTTTTTAATAATTTGATTTATAAAAGAATTTTTATACCTATTAAAGGCATATGAATTTTCTTATTTTTATTTATTTTAAAATGGACCAATGATTAATGCTGACAACTTGTAAATATTTTACATCAACTTTTAATATTAATTAACATTTTAAAATCAATATTAGTCTACACAATAAAAAAAAAAATTCATGAAAACCAATATAAGTCCTAAAAAATAAAAATTCATCATATTACTTAATATAAGTCTTAGGGCCGATTTCACACCACACATTAACTTATTAACATTAGCTAAATTTAATGTAATTATCTTCACATCAGCTTAAACATTACATTAAATTTTAAAAAGATAATGTAATGTCATTTATTAATGTAAATTTATTCACACCAGTTTAACATTAAATTAAAAGATAATGTTCACTTAATATTTTCTTTATAAAATTTGGCATTAAGTTAATGCCAAGATTTCTTGGCATTAACTTAATGCCAAATGCTTTAAGGTTTACATTAAGGCATCCAAACGCTCCTGCGGGAAATGGCGAGACCTCCAAACACTCCTGCGTGGAAACGGCGAGACCTCCAAATGCTCCTGCCTGGAAATGGCGAGACCTCCAAACGCTCCTGCGTGGAAACGGCGAGACCTCCAAACGCTCCTCTCACATTGTACACATCTGAGCATTAAATTTTTAAATTAAATTCTTGTAATTAGATTTTTTAAATATTAAATATTATTTTAAATCTCAATTTGTGTGTGTGCATGTGTATGTAGAAACTTACTGGAAAATTCAAAATTTGCAGAACTTAAAATAATATTTAATATTTAAATATAATAAATTGAGCTTTTAATATAAAGTTAATGTAAAACATATGTGAAAACACATATATGTTAATAACTTTAATGTAATATGGTGTGAAGTTATTTACATTACATTACATTAAATTAGGTTACATTAACTAAAATTTTCTAACGTTGTGATTAACTAATGCTGGTGTGAAGATCAACAACATTAACTAATAACATTAAGTTAATAATAACTAATGTAATATTCATAACTTAATGTGTGGTGTGAATCGGCCCTTAAAAATATAAAAATTCACCATAACGAATATAAATCTGAAAAAAATATAATTTCATCTTAACTAATAAGTTATTGTCAAGGCTGTAATAAAAACATAAAATATGAAATAAAATAATGAATCTTATTTATGACTAAAAGAAAAAATAATAAACAAATTAATTAATAATGAAATTGATTTATAATTTATGTTAAATCAGAATATTTTAATCTTTATTCAAATTATAAAATAAATCAATCTCATTGTGTACTTAGAATGCACATATGATATAATTGCGCAAACTGCATGTATAATAAAATCTAGAATGATGATAATTCTTATATAATATTTGCATATTGATTACATTGTATATACTTATTATGCAAAGAATGTTCTTAGTTAGTTATATAATACACTTAATATTGTTAGCTTTAGAAAAAAGTTAGTGTGATACCCGCTTAATATACTCTATGTATGTAGTATGTAAATGTATAATACTTTGTAATATTGCTAGCATTTTACATGCGTTGGCAAAAGAATGTAAGACATGCTCACTAATGTTAAATGAGTGAATTTAAAAACAAAGGCATAGTAGGGGTGGGAGTTTATATTAAAGTGTTTTCCCTTGCTTAAAATTTAAGTTGTCATGATCATATTATGATGATTTATAACATTAGTTTTCTTAAACGATGAATTCCATGAGTTTTACCACAATATTAACTAGGTATCAATGATAAAAAGTAATAATTGTTTCTTGAGCATAAATAGGGTTCTCCACTGACTCTTATAAATTTAAAATTTAATTAGGACATTTTAATATTCATGATAAACTTTTAAATTCATCACAAAAAATTTATATTTATATTTATATCAACCATATTAACTTTTAAACATTGAGTACACGTTGATTAATATAAAAAATTACAAGAATTATATTAATTAGTATAATGAATGTTGACATATTCTTAATTAATGTTGACCTAAAGAATTTATGGCGATCTTTTTAAATTCATGAATATTTATTAACTCTTATAACTAGGGGAACATAAATTTTTATGAAAAGACTAAACAAGTAATAAAAACATGCACTCTTTTAAATGATTTTAATTTTAACTTTTTAAAACAATCACTTATATAAATGTCTTTGAAAAATGATCTAACTCAAAGTGTTTAAAGGCTTTTCATAAATATCACATTTTTATAATGTTGATATTTTTAATGTAAAACACTTTATATAAAAGAAATTATATGTGCATTTAAATAAACATGTCTAATGTTAGAGTTTTAACTTGAAAAGTTAACATGTGACTACTAAGTAAATAATTGACATTAACATCACGTGTGAATAATACTAAATTTTTTAAGACAACTTTAAGAGTTTGACTCAAATGTCAAAATAAACATAAAACTTAGGTTTTGCCCTAAGTCCATTAGAATGATTATTCCCAAACTTTAGATGATGTCATAGTTTTTACTATGACTCGACCCTTTACTTTGGGGTTTGATTGTTGTTACTTACCGAGTTGTGTGAGGAACCCTAGATATACTAGGAAACAGGCTCGTTTTGTGCACTTGGGTATTTAGTGATGGTCCGGCCGGGTGTCATTAGGTATTTGCAGGTAACTCTAGGCGAAGCTAGAACTTACCTTTAGAAACTCTCCCCCGGTTTGACGTTCTAGGTTAGGGTTCTTTGCAAAGTATAGCTTGTCAAAATAAGGGTTAGGGACACCCTAGGGTTGACCTAACCCTAGGGTTGCCCTAACCCCACGCCCTAATACCCCCCTAGGGGTTAGGTTTAGGGTTAGGTTAGGACAACCATTTTCTCTAAGGGCTGGCATTTCCGTGCCAGCCCACTTACTCATTTAGGTAAACAGGGGGGGGGGGTCCGTCACATAAATAAGGTAGAGTATATGTAGTGAGGCTTCCTGGGTTCAAAGAGAGCTCGTTAACCTCCTACCGGTGCAAGCTAAGCTTGTGTCGTCAAGGTGCAACCCTCCGTTGTGCCGCCCAAACTTCCACACGACAGGGGTACAACCCACCCTAGGGTTAGACTATCCTTATCGTTGGCAGGATCTTGCCTTTGAGATAGGGCACGTCACTTCCAAGGTTAGTTAGATTCCTTGGTCCGAAAGCTCAAAGATATTGCCCGAGTTCACGTTCCGCAAACTAGTGGTTGAGGCCTTGCTCCGGCCGCCTCAACCACGCCAAGCTAGGAACGACACCTAAAGCTCGGCTAGTCCGTGTATCCTGATTCACAAGGTGAGTCTCGTTCGTGGACTTAGTCAGTTAGGGTTTGAGTTCCTAAGGCTTGGGTTCCTAATACGGGTTATTTACCAGATTCCGTGGGGTTTCCAGAGAGGGGATTCCAGGGTTGGCACCTGGCAAGCCGCCTTTGTGGCACCAGGTAAAAACTCTGACAATTGGTATCGGAGCAAGTTCTCTGCGGTCAGTAGGACTGCCTTAAGTCGTAGGGTGTTTCAATGTTTAGATAACTCTAAATTCTTGATATACTCTATTGCTTTCGGTTAACATGTCTGTATTCTGCGCAGAGAGTTTGATCCTGTGAGTTGTCAAACTTCGGAGAACACTTGCTCAGTGAGTCGGCGTGAGATTCTAGGTATGTCCGAAAGTCTTATGCTAGTTTAAGCTGATGTGTGTGGGTGTACAACCTGTGCAGGGTGTTTCCAGTTTCACATTGGGAATATTCCAAGCATATTCTCCGAGTGTTGACACTAGGGTTCAATACGATGAGCAAGAGAAAGCAACCAGAGCCTGAGGCAGAGAGGGCTGTCGCAGAGGCTCAAAATGAGGAGATGGATGAGGCTGATCCAGGTCGACCCCCTAGAGTAGACAACGACCTGGTTGGCGAGAAATAATGATGGATGCCCTAAACGAACTTCGAGGGGATGTTTGGGGTTGAACGACCGAATCGATAATGTTGCCGTTCGGATTCCACGAATACTGGTGCCAGATGTTCCGCAACCAGACACACGGAAAAAGAAGAAGAAGCATGACTCAGAGTCAGGTTCCTCTGAATCAGATTCTTCGACGGAAGTAGGTGGTGAGGTCCCAGTAAATTCAAACCGGTAAAGCCTTCGAATTTCATGGGTTCAAAGGATTACAAGGTTTTGGATGACTGGTTGTATGATATGGAAAGCTATTTCGAGGCTGCTTCCGTGAGAAAGACAGAAAAGGTTGCATGTGCCAAGCAGTTTCTTAAAGAAGAAGCTAAGACTTGGTGGCGAATTGTTGAAGGTGAACGTGGATACCGAAACAGCTGGAAGCACATGAAAAAGGAGATCAAAAAGCAGTATATGCCGGATGATCTCGGTTTGCGATTGCGTGCTGACCTGGCACTTTGTCAACAGGGAGTTCGGGGAAGTCCTATGGACCACGTTTATCGATTCGAAAGTGTACGGCGATTGGTGCCAAATATGAGCGATGATGAAGCTCGAAGTTGCTTCATGGCTAGCTTGAATGAGAAAACGCGAAGAGAAATCTTAAGGTACAAGCCAACAAGCTATCGGGAATGTCAAGAGGCAGCTCAAAAGGTTGCTTATGGCATGTCGTTAGAAGACTTGTACAAAGGGGAGGAAGCAAAACCTAAACCAAGGAGGTTTCCTCCAAAGTCTGGGTTCAGAAGGTTTGATAGGCGACCAGATCAATCGCCATCAATTCGAAGTGCAAGTCCCTTTGTTGGCAGTTCCAAGTTTTCGGACACATCAAGACCCACCGGATTTCGGAAACCATTGGCGTTACCACCTCCTCAGCAGGCCAAAGGATCGGCTCCAAAGTCTGCTCCCCCGTTCCGCAGGCGGGGTCGTGAAATGTTATAATTGTAACAAGCCTGGTCATTTTGCTAAAGAGTGTCCGGCACCCTCACAACAATCAGGACATTTCAAGGCGATGGTAGAAGAGGAAGTTGCTGAACCAGAAACGCTTGAAGATCCGGAAGATGAGTCAGAAGAGGTAATGTTGTGCCAGACACAACCTGCCTTATTCGCTATTCAAGACAAAACTGACCCTTTGCTATATTTGACAGGAAGGATACGAGGGGACCGAGTCCGAATGATGATCGATACTGGAGCAACATACAACTTCATATCGACTAGTCTAGCTCGTCGATTGAATTTGGATGTAATAAAGATGTGTGAAATAAAGATCAATTTTGGCAAAGGTTCTCAAAATACTAATATAGCAAGGGCAGTTCCTGTCCAAATCAAAGATTGGAAGGCTAAGCTAGACTTAGTTGTCTTGAATATGACGGGGTTTGACTTTGTTTTGGGTATGGAATGGTTCCATAAACATGTAATCGAAATGAGGGGTTCTGGAGATAATCGAATCACGCTTGCAGCAGATAAAGAGACATTAGAAAAGCTCAAAATGGAAACGCTAACTGATAAGGATTGGAATCCTATGTTCCTTACCTTAACTCAGTTGCGTAAGGCAGTTAGACATCGGGAACGTGTGTTTCTTGCAATGGTTTTGGATACTGGTGAAGTCAAAATAGGAGATCAAGAATCTGTTCCTGAACCTATTTTGGAAGTCTTGAACATGTTTAAGGATGTGTTGCCAGAAGACTTGCCGCCCGAGTTACCTCCACGTCGAGCTGTGGACCACAGAAGAGATTTTGCCAGGTTCGTCTCCACCGGCAAGAGCCCCATATCGGTTGAATCCTCAAGAGTTAGTAGAATTGAAGAGACAGCTGACGAATTGATTGGTCGAGGACACATTCGACCTAGTCGATCGCCGTATGGTGCACCTATCTTGTTTAATGAAAAAGGATGGTACGATGCGAATGTGTGTGGACTATCGAGCGCTGAACGCGATAACTATCAAAAATAAGTATCCTCTTCCACGAGTGGACGACTTATTTGATAGGCTATCAAAAGCAAAGTATTTTTCAAGAATAGACTTGAGATCGGGTACCATCAGATTCGGGTAGCAGAGAATGACATTGAGAAGACCGCTTTTCGAACGCGTTATGGATCATTTGAGTTTCTAGTCTTACCATTCGGGTTGTGCAATGCTCCAGCAACTTTTTGCACAATGATGGATGATGTGTTTAGAGACTATCTAGACGAGTTCGTAGTGGTGTATATTGATGACATTCTGATTTTCAGTTCGACAATGTGGAACACTTAGAAAAGTGTTTCAGAGGTTGAGAGAGAACCAGTTGTATGCTAAAGAAAGCAAGTGCGCATTTGGTCAAACCAAGATAGATTTCTTGGGACACTTGATCTCAGGTGGGGAGGTTGCCATGGACCCAAAGAAAATTCAAGCTATTACTGAGTGGATGACTTTAAAAGATGCATGAAGTTAGATCATTTCTTGGTCTGACAGGGTATTACCGAAGATTCATAAAGGGTTACTCAGAAATAGCGGCCCCATTGACAGATCTTACGAAAAATTCCATGGCATTGGACTCCAGAGTGCCAACGTGCATTCGTCAAACTCAAAGAGGCTATCTCTTCTGAGCCAGTTTTGCAGTTGCCCATCTTTGAAGATCCCTTTGAAGTAGAATGTGACGCTTCCGACTTTGCAATTGGTGGTGTATTGCAACAAAAGGACATCCAGTGTCCTTTTTCTCGAAAAGTTAGATGCCGCGCAAACTCGATGGCCTACTCACGAAAAGGAGATGTATGCTATTGTTGCTTCCTTGGAGTATTGGCGTCATTATCTTCCAAGTCATGGCACTGTGGTTTGGACAGATAGTGTAACTCTAAGGTATTTTGAAACGCAGCCGAAGCTATCGCCGAAGTATGCTAGATGGCAGCAGAAGTTGGCACGATTTCAGCCTGAAATCAACATAAGCGGGAAAGGACAATGTGGTAGCTGATGCACTCAGTAGAAAGGGTCATCTTCGATTATGTCAGCACCCGTGTCAACTTTGGTGGATGAATTTGTGACGGCGTATCCTCAGGACAAGTTTGCTAAGGAGGCTTTGAGCCTGGTGGCAAAGAGGAAACAAGTTCATCAGTTACGAAGAGATGGTAATATTCCAGCAGGAATAGAAAGTCGAATGGATGCACTCAAACAGGCATTTTGCGGTACGAGATGGAGTTCTTTATTATAAAGAAAAGAGACTCTATGTTCCAGAAGGGACATGGAGGGAGAGGCTGTTAAGAGAGCATCACGACGTTCCTTTGGCAGGACATGGTGGAAGGCATTTGTTGAAACAGGGATTCTATTGGCCGGGTATGATAGATGATGTTGCCAAGTATGTCAAGACATGCCCCACATGTCAACAAGTAAAGAGCCGATCGCAAAAACGAGCTGGGAAGTTGCAGTGTATACCGATTCCAGAGCGGCCATTTCAAAGTGTTACTTTGGACTTTATCATGGGATTGCCAAAATCTTGTGGTTTTAACGCGCTCATGGTGGTAGTCGATCGGTTTTCAAAGGTTGCTCATTTCATTCCAACTGTAGAGACAGTGAATGCAATTCAAGCAGCAAGTTGTTCTTCCACGAAGTCATAAGAGTGGCGGGACTACCGGAAACCATGATCTCAGATCGGGATCCTCGGTTTACGGGGAAGTTTTGGGGACATTGTTTAAGCAGTTTGGTACGATGCTCAAGTTCAGTACAGCCTACCATCGCAAACTGATGGTCAAACAGAGGGTGAACGACAAGTCGAGGACTATCTCAGATGCTATGTTCAAGGTGATCAACTTGATTGGGCTGAACACTTAGATATGGCTGAGATATGTTACAATAACTCGACACACTGCAATCGGATGTAGCCCGATGGAAGTGTTAACTGGGAATAAGGGTGGTATTCCTCAGAGTATGGTGTTACCGAAAGACGATAGCAATCGAGTTCCATCTGTAGCAGAGTTCACGGGACAATTGTATCGAACATGGGAAGCTGCTCGTCAAGCGATGGCTGCAGCACAGGAAAGGTATCGTCAGCAGTACGATAAGCATCGGCGGGATGTAGAGTATCAGGTTGGGGACATGGTATTGTTGAGTACCAGAAACCTGAAGGTTCCAACGACTCTTTCGAAGAAGTTTCCCAGCCCACTTACTCATTTAGGTAAACAGGGGGGGGGGGGGTCCGTCACATAAATAAGGTAGATTATATGTAGTGAGGCTTCCTGGGTTCAAAAGAGAGCTCATTAACCTCCTACCGGTGCAAGCTAAGCTTGTGTCGTCAAGGTGCAACCCTCCATTGTGCCGCCCAAACTTCCACACGACATCGGTACAACCCACCCTAGGGTTAGACTATCCTTATCGTTGGCAGGATCTTGCCTTTGAGATAGGGGCACGTCACTTCCAAGGAGTTAGTCAGATTCCTTGATCCGAAAACCTGTCCACAAGCTCAAAGACATTGCCCGAGTTCACGTTCCGCAAAACTAGTGGTTGAGGCCTTGCTTCGGCTGCCTCAACCACGCCAAGCTAGGAACGACACCTAAAGCTCGGCTAGTCCGTGTATCCTGATTCACAAGGTGAGTCTCGTTCGTGGGCTTAGTCAGTTAGGGGTTTGAGTTCTTAAGGCTTGGGTTCCTAATACGGGTTATTTTACCAGATTTCGTGGGGTTTCCAGAGAGGGGATTCCAGGGTTGGCACCTGACAGGCCGCCTTTGTGGCACCAGGTAAAAACTTTGACAGATGATAACCCAAACAAACTTTAGGATCTTGTTCCATGAAACTTAAACATGCTCGCCCCAATGAAAACTAAGGCATCATCACTTATCCTTTAAGGACTCATTCTCATTCGAGAGTACTACATGTGATAAGGGGCACCCTAAATCATGACTAACCCCTAAAAGCTTATGAGGTCAAGCTATACCTTAGTCCTTGGATTAATACTTAATGTCAACATGAGTGTGCACATAAGGCATACATGAGTGTGGTGTTAAGTAAATCCCTAAGCATGCAACCATGCAAGTGCTTCATAAAAAAACTTATGCTAATAAGTTTAGGTTGTTTAACTCTTAAACATGTTCACAACACCCATAACCAAGTGTACCATACTTAACCTCCCTTAAGATAATGTTCAAGATTTAACTCCTTGATGTGAGCCTGCTTGTGTGCGTGCATTTATGTTTGTGTAATTATGGTAGCTATCGTAGTTGAATAAGAGCTCTTGAAATCTCTAATACCATTCAAATCATCTTGCCACTATATCTAATCATTGAAAAGCTTAAGTTCATTAACATTAATGTATTCTCTCACGTGCAGATTTTACTAATCTGCTTCGAGTCATACATAACCTTTATTAAGCTTCAATTCTTATTCCACTAGTTGTGTAGTGCACGGACGCGCATGCAGACACCACTTTTATATACTTGAGTTTACTCTTGTGTGTGTGCCAGCTGTTATATTTGATCTCTCCACCTTAGTTTTAATTATATATATAGACCATATAGTCACTTAAGTAGCTATGTTAGGTGTAAATATATGTTAGCTATGTAAATAGCTATTCACTTAACCGCACCATTTTTCTTTCAAATGTAGCTCAACATCTCTTGCAAACAGATGCTTCACGAGACAAGACTGATGGGTTCTTCATTGCACTCTTCACTAAGAGTCAACAAAGGGTTGACTTAACCGTAGAGAGCATTGACTTGACTGCAGTGAGTGTGGACTTGAACGAAAAGAAATCTGGAAAGAAAAGAGGGAAGGGGAATGGCGCAGAATCCCCGCACTCCATAGGTGTCGTTGAAGTTGGTATTGTGGGCTGACTGCGATCTGGTAGTGTTGTGTCTTCACACTCCGTGTGTGGTATAGAAGTTGATGCCGTGGGCCTGTTCCGCATCCTCCGTTGGTCTCCTCAAGGTAAAGGCCTCCTCTGCAATACTCGATCATTGTCTTCCTCCTCATCCACAGACTCGAGTATGACTTCGGGTTTTTTTGACTCCGGCTCGTCCAACTTCTTTGCTTGTGTACATGGTTGTTTCTTCGGCTTAGTTGGTAGCGGCGCATCCAAATTATGGACGTCAAAAACATTATCCGGGTACTGATTGGTAAGACCTAACCAAAAGCCCATCCTTGTTGTGAGTACTGGTGTACCTGTCGATGCTAAGTCCGCATACATAATGTTGATAGTTGTCAAAATGTGATGTAGCACCGGAAATACGGACGTCTCCTCGTCCTTGCTTTTGGGTTGTGCAAAGTGTTCAGCTCACGTTGTAGCCCCACTACGACTAGCTCCCCCCAATTCGGTTTTTGTCCCTGTTCAGATAGATGATATACATACCCGATCTCCTTATTAAATCCTGTCTTTTCCGTAATTGTGTAATTTTCTTTTGCAGGTGCTAACCGTCGACTCGCATAATATAATGGTCGATCTTTTTCGTCTTCCTGGGTTTGCGTTAATATGCAGCCAATAGCATATGACGATGTGTCCACTTGTACATTGTCAGAGTTTTAACCCAAATGGCCAACATGTGGCTGCCAAGTGGCCATTCGGCGTCATCACCCTGTGTGAGCAACGCTAAGTCTTCTAAGATAACCCTAAGAGTCTGACTCTGGGGCCCAATTAGGCAAAAAGACTTAGAGTCCTACCCTAAGTCCCCTAGAATGACCATCCCCTGAACCCTAGAGGCTCAATTAGGCAAAGACTTAGAGTCCTACCCTAAGTCCCCTAAACCATCCTTTGAACCCTAGAGGGTACCCGAGTAGACTTTAGGATCCTATCCCAATAGACCTAGACAGGCTCATGCCCTAACCCCACAAAGGAGATGTGTCTCACACATACCCTCATGATAGAGTCAAGGCATCGTCACTTACCCCTTGAGGAATCACCCTCATCCGGGAGTACAACCCCTTTAGGGCGACAAGGGGTACCCTGAACCACGACTAACCCCTAAGGGTTTGAGTGGCCAATCATACCCTAGACCTAGGGCTAGTACTTAGTGAGGACACGAGTGTGCACCGTAGGCGAACACGAGTGTTTTGCTAAGCAAACTCCCTAAGGCTAGGTTTGAATAACCTTAAGTACATGACCTTGCGAGTGCCTTACCAAAGGGCTTCTGCTAATGAACTTAGGTTGTTCAACCCTGGACTCCAAGGAGAACACTCCCTAGCTAAGTGTGCCAAAGTACACCTAGTTACGAGACCTAATCTCCCTTGAGCGGATGCCTAAGGCTTAGCACCCTAGTGCAAGCAACAACATGCCTATTGGCTAGAATATCCAACCCCTTGGCGACAAACCCATGACACAACCCCAAAGGGCATGCCTTGGGCTTTGTATTACGTGACGTCTAGCCCATTGTCACATCTCCATGTGACACTACCTTCCATGATGTGGGCTATCATGCCATAGCCCTTAGATTCAAGAGTTGCACCAAGTACCACAAACGTGGCTCCTAAATGTCAACCTAGAACCCCTCAATGAACCCTTAGGAACCAGGTAATGTGAACCTGTCAAACAAGATCCCACGCCCACAGTTGGATAAGGACACGGATGTGCCTTGCTTGGTTGTGAGTGCTACATCTAGCTTACGTGGAGGAGGAGGTTGGACAAGCCTCAACCTCTGCCTCTTGGAACATGCATTCCGACAAGACCTCCCAGGCATGGATTTGCCAACGTTAAGGGTAAGCTATCCCGAAGGTGGGACGTACCCCTGGCATCTGGAAGTTAAGGCGGCACAACAGAGGGTTGTGCCTTAACAACACAAGCTAGAGCTTGCACCAGGAGAAGAGTAACGAGCTCAGTCATGAACCCAAGAACCCTCACTCCTATATACTACCTTATTTATGTGATAGAGGCCCCCCCCCTTGTTTTCCTGTTTACATAAGTGGGCTGGCACGGAATCTCATTCCTAGAGGAAATATACTTGGTGAGTTAATTAATGACACATTAACCCCTAAACCTTAGCCTGAGGGGTTTAGGGCGTGGGGTTAGGGCAACCCTAGGGTTAGGTCAACCCTAAGGGTGTTTCTACCCATATCCGACATGCCGAACTCACCAGAACCACCCAAAAACCTAACTGGGACACGGAAAACCAGGGTATGTGTCATAGTTTTTACTATGACTCGACCCTTTACTTTGGACGTTGACTATTGTTACTTACTGTACTATGTTGACGGACCCTAGATGTAGTGAGAAACAGCCCCGTTTAGTTCACTTAGGTGTTTAGGGGTAGTCCGGCCGACTATCTTTAGATGTCGCAAGAAACTCTAAGCGAAGGTAGCACTTACCTTCTAAAAAACCCACACCTGATTTTGACGTTCTAGTAAGATGAGTTTGGCATGTTAAATAGGGTTAGGAACACCCCTAGGGTTGACCTAACCCTAGGGTTACCCTAACCCACGCCCTAAAAACCCCCACCTTCTTGGGTAGGGTTTCAGGGTTAGAGTTAGACTAACTCTCATTAACTTAATAAGGGGCTAGCTAATTTAGTGCTAACCCACTTACACATACAGGAAAAGAGGGGGGGGGGGGGCTCCGTCACATAAATAAGGTAGAGTATGTAGGAGTGAGGGTTCCTGGTTCATGACTGAGCTCGTTATTCTTCTCCCGGTGCAAGCTCTAGCTTGTGTCGTCAAGGCACAACCCTTTGTTGTGCCTCCCTAACTTCCAGATGCCAGGGGTACGTCCCACCTTCGGGATAGCTTACCCTTAACGTTGGCGAATCCATGCCTGGGAGGTCTTGTCGAAATGCACGTTCCAAGAGGCAGAGGTTGAGGTTTGTCTCCAGCCTCCTCCTCCACGTCAAGCTAGGAGCAACATTCACAGCTAACTAGGGCACGTTCGTGTCCCTGTCCAATTGTGGTTGTGGGTTCTTGATTGATAGGGTTTCCTTACCAAGTCTTGAGGGATAACTGAGGGGTTCTAAAGTTGGCATTTAGGAGCCACATTTGTGGCTCTTGGTGCAACTTTTAAATCTAAGGGCTATGGCATGATAGCCCACAATGTGGAAGGCAGTGTCACATGAAGATGTGACACTGGGCTAGACGTCACGCGATACAAAGCCCAAGGCATGCCCTTTGGGGTTGTGTCATGGGTTTGTCGCCAAGGAGTTGGATACTCTAGCCAACAGGCATGCTTGTGCTTGCACTAGGGTGCTAAGCCTTGGGCATCCGCTCAAGGGAGGGTAGGTCTCGTAACTAGGTGTGCTTTGGCACACTTGGCTAGGGGAGTGTTCTCCTTGGAATCAAGGGGTTGAACAACCTAAGCTCATTAGTAGAAGCCCTTTCGTAAGGTACTTGCAAGGTCATGTACTTAGGGTTATCCAAACCTAGCCTTAGGGAGTTTGCTTAGCAAAACACTCGTGTCCGCCTATGGTGCACACTCGTGTCCTCACTAAGTACTAGCCTTAGGTCTAGGGTATGACTTGGCCACTTAAACCCTTAGGGGTTAGTCGTGGTTCAGGGTACCCCTTGTCGCCCTAAAGGGGTTGTACTCCCGGATGAGGGTGATTCCTCAAGGGTAAGTGACGATGCCTTGACTCTATCATGAGGGTATGTGTGAGACACATCTCCTTTGTGGGGTTAGGGCATGAGCCTGTCTAGGTCTATTGGGATAGGATCCTAAAGTCTACTCGGTTACCCTCTAGGGTTCAAGGGATGGTCATTCTAAGGGACTTAGGGTAGGACTCTAAGTCTTCTGCCTAATTGGGCCTCTAGGGTTCAGGGGATGGTCATCTAGGGGACTTAGGGTAAGACTCTAAGTCTTTTGCCTAATTGGGCACCAGAGTCAGACTCTTAGGGTTATCTTGGAAAACTTAACGTTGCTCACATAGGGTGATGACGCTGAATGGCCACTTGGCAGCCACGTGTTGCCATGTGTTGGCCCTTTGGGTTAAAACTTTGACAGTAAGAGTTTTTAGATGGAAGTGCTAGCTTCGCTCAGAGTTTCTTGCAAATACCTAATGACACCCGCCGGACCATCACTAGATATCCAAGTGCACTAGCGGGCATGTTTCTTCTACACCTAGGGCTTATCAACATAGTACAATAGGTAACAACAATCAACGTCCAAAGTAAAAGAGGAGTCATAGTAGAAACTATGACATACATGAAACTCCTGCTTCCAATTTGGACTAGCTAAAATAGGAGCCTTCATTAATGCTTGTTTTAACGTATTGAAGCTCTGTTCGCATTGCGCATCCCATTTGAATGGTTGCATTTTTCTCAAAAGCATAGTTAATGGCTTCGCTATTGTTGCGTAATTTTTGATAAAAATCTTCGATGATATCCCATTTTCTCAAGAAGTCATCGTACTCCGCTTACGTTTTTAGGAGGTTGCATTGTTTGTATAACTTTGATTTTATCTTGATCCACCATTATTCCATCCTTGCATATAATATGCCCGAGCAAAATTCTTGATCTCACAGAAAACACACACTTCTCCGGATTAAGAGCTATATTATTTGATCGGTATATTATTTGATCGGCATTTCCCAAAACACTTTGTTAAACAGTCCAGGTGTTTGTCTTGTGCTCCATAAATACTAAAATCGTCCAAGAAAACTTTCATAAATGTGGTCAAATAATCCCGGAATGTTTCACTAACCAAACATTGAAAGGTAAATGGTGCATTGCATAGCCCAAAAGGCATAACGTGATACGCATATGTACCCCAAGGACTAATGAATGCCGTTTTCGGTTGATCCTCTGGATCTACTTGTACTTGATTATATCCTGAAAATCCGTCCAGAAAGGAGTACATTTCATGTCTTGCTACTGTATCCAAAAATTCTTCGATGAATGGTATTGGGTACATGTCCCGCTTCGTTACATCATTCAATTTCTTGTAATTGACACAGATATGTAATTTGCCGTTCTTCTTTGGGACTACGACAATTGGTGACAACCATTGTGGATTTTCAATTGGATAGATGAATCTGGCATGTAATAACTTGTCCACTTCTTCTCTAACTTTCGCCAAAAATGTTGGATTCATTCGGTATGCTTGTTGTTTCTTGGGACTACATGTGGTAATAGTTCTATCTTATGCGTATAAATCATAGGTGGAACTCCCTTGAGATCTTTGTAACTCCATGCAAAAACATTTGGATTTTGACGTAGTACTGTTATCAGCTATCTTCGATATTCCGGCTCGAGATCAACTACTATTTGTACTTTTTGTGGCCCATATTCACTTGTCTTAATTTCAACTTCTTCAGTTTTCTCATTTGTAGTAATTTCCAATTTTTGTTGAGTCCGTATTCTCTATTATGCTCTGTCTCGAATTGTAATTGTTGTTGTAGAGGTTGTTTAAACTTATCCGTTAGTCCAAGAGTATCCATATGTTGCTGTTGTTGATTACTAGTAACTGTCTTTTCCGGATTTTTCTTTTTGGTGTCATTTGGTATAAATCAGCTTGTGCTATCTCTACGAGGTCTGGATTACTTTCGAAAAGGAGTTTTTCTTCTTCCTTGTTCAAGCCGTAATGCCAGTCAAAATCCTCCATTTGTAATGGTCGAGTTGGTCTTCCGATTGGCTTTTTCTACTGTGTTTGAACACCTGCTTCTTGTCCACTCTTATAGAGTACCATTTTGTCGTGCTCCCAATTATGTCGTACTTTTGCATCTCTTAACCATGGTCTTCCCAATAATATTTGGTATGGTTTGCTGGTCTGCTTGATACGTAGTATGATCAAAGATACCTTAAACTTGATTCCTGCAATTTCCATACATACAGATCTAATTATACCAATGAGCCTGACTTTCATCTGATCATCCGTACCAAGAAGGGTGCATTTTCAATAGGCCCAAGACCCAATTGTTTGCAAGTCTGCTCTTCAATTATATTCACTCCTGAACCTCCATCAATAGGTATATTCTGAATATTGTTTTTGCCAATTCTAGCCGTAATCATTGGCACTTCTTCATCCTAGTCCTTTTCGTCTGTAAGAACTTCAGTTGTATCCACTCCTACTTGACTTGTATCAGTCTGAATATTGCTCACGTCCAAAGCATTTGTTATCTATGTTTGCAAAAATGGTACTAATGTCAGTAACTCCCTTATAGTTAATTATACAGGTTGTTGCAGAATCACAGCAACAATACGATCTCTAAGTGGTACTGTTGATGTGGATTGCTATGAATGCATGCTCATTTCATTAATCATAGAGTCTTGATTTTCCTCTTGTTGCATTTTCTGAATTTGATCGGTCACTCTTTGTACTGTAGCCTTTTCTTTCTCCCAATTCTTGCGTATTGGTTCTTCTTTTGCTGGTTCAACTCGTACTCGTTTGGCCCATGTTACTGCATACGTCTCAGTTGAGGGTAGTTCTGTATCTTGCTCCCATTTGCACTCTTAATTTTGTTCATGATGATCATCTGCTATATCATTCTCTTGTTGCACTTCAATTCTCCGTGTCGCTAGTTCAGTGGAAGATGTTCCGGTGTTAAATTCGCGTTGCGGACATTCTGGTGAATAATGTCCCATCTCACCACATGTGTAACAACAAATACTATTGAGTCTATTACATTCAGTAGAATAGTGTCCTTTTTCTCCACATCTAAAACATGTCACATTAGGATTTGGACCTCGTAATGCTGGTGGAGGTGATATTGGGGGTAATAACGGTGGTCCTGTCTGTGCTGGGCTGGTAACAAAGGCTGTCCTCTACGTGCTACCTTCGTATTATTACCTTGTCGGTAGAATGCTCCGGATTCACAGGGAAATCTCCTTTCATTACCATTTTTGCGTTCCCCATTATACACTCTTTGTGGATAGTTGTATGAATTAACATTTCGTGGTTGTGGATAATCATATGAGTTAGCATTCCGGTTATTGTTCCATCTGGGTGGTGGTGGAAAATTCTAAGTACGTTCCATATTCCGACATTGTCTCGCTTCATGGCCTATCCCTCCACGCATCTGACACCTAGGTACTTTACATTTAGAAGCATTATGTCCTTCATTTTTGCATGTTGTACAAAATATTGTTTTAGTTCTTGATCGTATTTCGCTCTCCTTCCGGTATTGTCTTCTTGATTCTCGTTCATCCTCATCTACGTATTTTGGAGGTATCAACACTTCAAGTTGTTCTGCTTCTTTAATTGCTTCTCCTAAGTCAGGCGGCCTTATCAGTCGTACTTGAAGCTGTAAGTTGTCCCGTAGTCCATTTATATACCATTTCTTTGCCAATTTATCACTAACATCTCCGACCTCGCAACGGTGGTATAATCTCCGAAATCGTCGAGTGTAATCTTCCACTGCCTCAATAGGTCCCTGCCGTATTTCCTATAACTGCACTATCGGGTCTTGCTTCCGATACTTTCGTACATAATAATTCCTGAATAGTGTAAGTAATACGTTGTACTTATCAATTGTGTTAGCATTTTCGTAATACCAATTGCTAGCGTCTCCCTTCAACGTAAATAGAAATATTCGTAGTTTCTCATCTTCATCCTTGATTTCGTTGGTTTCACATGCCTTCTTAAATTGCTATATATGCCGATTCGTATCCTCATTCTCAAGACCTAAAAAAGTAGATGGTATAACCTTCCCCGTAATTGTTAATGTTCCCATCTCGTCCGATACTTCCACTGACAATAGATTCCAGTTTCCTCGCGTTGATATTCGTGGCTCGTGATCGTCACTCCCCTGATTAGTATCCTTTTCTTCTGTAACCTCGTTGTACTTTGTCGTTTGTTTCTCCTGTCCTTGAGCTTCCACTTATTCTTTTCTTCTCTGTTCTTCATGCTCTTCAATCCTCTTCCGTGTCTCTATTACTGCTTATCGTCGTAAGTATCGCTCCTCGCGCTCTCTTTGCTGTCTCTGCTTAATTTCTTCATATCTTTGGCGTTTTGCAAGAATACATCAATAATCATCCATTCACTTACTACTATATGCTGCAGGTCCATTCTCACACGGTATTTGGTGCACGTTCTTCCATTTTTGCAATAGTTGCGCTGATCGTATGAAGGACTCTCGCCTAGCCTCAATCTTTTTCTTCCGTCACAATTTCTCTTAAAACTCCAACACTCCTTTGGGTATCGGTTTACCCATCCTGATACATTCTACAAACATATTATCAGTTACCTACTAACACGACCATCCCTCTGTGGTCACCATATGTTGAACCATAAAATCCTACCATCTGCACATAGGTAAGATTGCCTACGATAAACCTGTATTAAGGGTCTACCGAAATAAGAAAGAGAAGAAATCTGACAACAGAAGGTCGGGAAAGGATAAGGATGGCAAGGTGTATAGCAGGCAGTAGTACTATGGATCTCATCACAGTACTGAAAATAAGATTAGTATACATCAAAATAGAAATACATGTAAGAGATAGACTTATAGAGAGGGAAAGGAAACTTATATTATGTCCACGCACGGCACATGGTACAAAATAACAGTATACTCGGGATACCCTTCTAGTCCTAATCTGGTCTATTTATACTCGTATTCTAGGTCCCGTACTAGCAATTATTGCAACTGCCCCTTAGCCTTATCCATTCAGTTACTGTAACTCCTTATTCTTATCCAAACATGCCATACTCCACTGGTATTGTATTGCGGTGATGACTCGTATTGCGGTATTGCATTAGTAACTCGTACTCCGATATATCCTTCCCATTCTCGGTTTTCAACAATATATATTGTTTTTGGTATTTTCCCATTATATTGCCCATGAAATAACAAGAAATCCTATCAATGTCTAACTATGATCCTAACAACGTGGCACATGAAGTGGCACATATGTGGTTCGTTAATATTGTGACACTGGAATGGTGGACGCATATATGGCTTAACGAGGGAATGGCCACTTGGGTATCTTTAAATAATCCTATTAACATATTATGATAATTTCATATATATGCATGTTTTAATTAAAATGGACATGTCTATAGTCCCTAATAATTAGCATTTTCTAATATTAAATGAATATTCTTTAGAATATATGCTTGAAGACAGAATATTCTTTAGAATAATTTATTTTGTAATCGATCCTTTAATAAATTATGGACCAAAAATTAATAACATTATAAAAATAAAAGGTATTAAATTATATAATATATTATATTTAAGATTGTATGGGCCTAATATAAAAATTAAGGAAGAGCATAAAAGGTACATTATATAAATATTGATGTTAAAATATTAATATTTAAATATAACATTAATTAAAAATTTGTACTAGTAATAATATATATATAATATACAAAATCCTATAATAATATAGTCAATCTTCTATATCTTTTTATAAATTTATATAGTTAAATAAACAATTTGGTACTATTATTAAAGAGTATTATAATTATGAATATTAAATATACGATATTTTATAATTTTGTAATTGCTTTAAGCTTCAGAAAACATACATTTTCTTGCAATTTTGTTAATTGATGCACGTTGTAACTAAAGTGGGCATGATACGTGAAAATGGGAATATAAAATAAATTACTAATTAATACTTAAGTTTTAATTATTAATTAATCATTTAATTAATATGTAATTAAGCCTTAAATATTAATTAATTAATTAATTAATCCTTCAATAACCTTACTTAGTAAGGAATATTCCTAAAATATCTTAGAATATTCATATTATTCTAAAAATAGTTTACAATAATGAAGAAATACTATCAAACATAATTACAAATGAAATCATTTTCTTATCAACATGTTAATTTTTTTATAAATACTTTCTTCTATCATACAAAGAAATCTTTTCATTTTGTCTAAATCATCACTCTCGGATTAATCAAATCATTTTGGTCAATATCTTGATGTTGTTGCCACCACTTAACACTCTCACGAATGCAATTGGGAGTTGCCATCCTTGTTAATACATAAGATGTGATAAGAGAAGGTCTGCATAAAGGCTCATCTAAAAACTGACGTTCCTTAAGAATAATATTATAAAGCGCCCGGTTGCTATCCTTCATTTTATAAAATTCAATATCACGAGAAAGAAAAGCTTCAGGAAATGTATGATACGGTGGATACTGCTCACAAAAATTTTCGAGATTCTTCTTTCTGAGGCACGTATCCAAGTAGTTCACTAGCTCATCCATGATATCGGTATCAGAATATGGATCGAAAGTGATTGGATGAATACAAGCAATGTTTTGGTTGAGCATAGCCTTCTGAGGAGAGTCGTCTACTACTAAGATATGTGCATTCTTCGTTATCCTTAAGCGACTGATCTCCCCATGAGTCCCAATTATTCTTTCATTCTTGAAGAAGTATGGCTTGCTTTCCTTTCTTATATTGTGAAATTCGAGAGGTTTATACACATTCGCTGGTCAAAAATCCAATCTTTACGAATCACCTCTTCTGCAACACTACAATGTTTCTTAAGTAAATTCAACAGCGGTGTTAAGTTATGAATCTGCATGCATGACCAAATCCCCACAAGCGCACCCATCTCCTTAAGCTTTTGAAAGAGACGATCCAACCCTGGACGAAAAATAATATCATATCGAAATTTACCATGACAAGGAATGAAATCTCCTTGTTTGATTTCTTTTTTCCTATCCTCGGGCCTTTGTCGATGAAGCAGAACACCATTGACATCCAACAACACAATATGGCCATGAGTAACATGAGATAGCGTTGCCTCTTGAATACTTTGCAAATCACTTGTTTGCTCCCTTTCACATTTATCCGTTGCCACTATCTCGTTGCCTATCCCTTCATCATTTAATTGTACATCATCCTTACAAGATTCAGATATTGCATGCGCTGAAGAAATTGATTTCGGAATTGAAGCCAATAAAAATGATGATGAAGTGGCCCCCATGGTAACGATGTTTTGAGCTGCATTATTATCCATTTCCTGCATGAACTCTGTCATTCTGACATGTGGCACAAGAAATTGTCGCCAAACCCCTCTCTTACCTCATGCCAATGCTGAAAATCCATGTTCTCAATTATTTCATTACATCTGCAAAATGATAATTAGCTGACCTTAAAATTATCAAGGTATATTATTTACCTTGTTAATGTGTGACCCATGTTTGAACTAAAAGCTTCATTAATCCTTGAGAATTTATTTTCTGTACAAATATAAAAGAAATATACAAAAATGCCTTATGTTACACTCATTTACAACTATTCATCACTCTAACAATTCATTAACAATTCTTCTTCGCTATTACCTTCTGAGTGAGGCGAAGAAGGTCTAAGCCGCTTGTGAGATGGTTCAAGATCTTCTGCATCTTCTATTGATGTTTCCATGGGTACTGGAGTGTGCGAATGTTCTGTACTCCTCGAGATAACTTCCGGTCTAATATCTGATTGAAGTTCGTTCTCAGACTCCGAGATTGAACCAGATTCACCTTCAGAGCTATCGCACTTATCTGGAGGGAACTTTCTCAAATACGCCTTTATGGATTCGTTGGGGTATCAGTTGAGACCTATCTATCCACTTGTTCAGGTCCTCAACCATGGTCTTATCCTTTTCAACGGCAAACACACATGTATGCCGAAGGTAACACTCCTTCAAGACGGACCCCCTAGTGCAGTAGTCAAAAACCCACGCATCACTGTGAGGACCCCTGATCAAGTTGACGATGCTCCGTGCCGCTTGACTTGTGATGTTTGGATAACGTACATTGCCGAATACGTCACTCACCTATCGGTGTATCGGATGGAGGTTCAGGGCCGTTGGAGTGCAAACAGATGCCTGGCCAGTCATTTGGAAGCTTGAAATTGTTTGGCGCATTCCTAACAACCAAGTGAACAACGTATCAATGCACTTGGGATTAGCATCGTTCATATAAAATCCTGTCCAACGATGTCTATTCTTCTTGGCGAAGGCGAAGGCAAAAGTATCGGTGACATGAGCAAGAATCAAGAAATAAATACCTGAAAAAGTAGGTATCAGTGAAGAGCGCAAGCATGAATTCAATAATAAATACCTTCTATGTATATGCTTGCACGCTAAGTTTCTCCACCAGATCCTCTAGTGCCCTATCTGTCGAAAGATTTTTTGACACCCGCCGATCCATCACGAACAATTGAAACGGTTTCCTACAAGCAGTGATGTTACCCCATAAAGTCTCCGAATCTAACAACAAACATCTGTAGGGCTTGTCGTGATTCGTAGCATCCTCCTTTATAAGGTTCAATTCGGTTCTCCGCTGCTGAAGGACTGCCATAAGAGAAGGCGTCATCCCAATGTTCTCCTTTTTGGCGTTGGCGTGCAATAGATTCTTGCCCAGATCTTCCGATTGGTTCACCCATTCGACAAGCATATCATCGTTCGTCACATGCAAATATTTGCTGACCTCTTCATATGTTGAAGTCGAGGTCCAACCCAGTTTGTGGCAGTGTATTCCCAACCACTCCTTGAAATGCCTGACCGTCTTCAACTCCATTGCCTTGAGATGAAAAGGAGAGGTTGGGCTGCTGTTATTTTTGTAGTTTGCCATCGATCACCAAATCAGCCAAGACTTCCATCTCCTCCATCGTTGTTCCATTTAAAGGCTTCAACCATGTGAGCTTGAAATCGTTGTCTACATCCTTTGTAGATTGAACAGACTTAGCCTTCGGCGTCTTACTGGGTTTCTTTGCAGACTTTTCTGAGGGCTCCCCTTCACTTGTCTGCTTCTTCTTCAGTGTTCCTTTTGAAAAGGATTCCATAATCCCCAACCATTTGGCAAAGATCCTATCTTCGGGGCAAGAAATCAACATCATCAGAAAGGATGTTTCCTTCCCGCCCACCTGGGCAAAATCAACTGCTGCAATTTCTTCAACTCTCTGAGAAAAAAGACAGATTAATATACCGGCGAGATAAATCCGCCCAACAATTTGCTTACCCGGTAGTTCCGCAGATTGTGTATTCCTGCGTAGCTCTTTGTGGTCGCTGAAGAGATTCCCACACGGCTCGCGTGTGTTTAAACTTCTCCCATATTTTGCTGTTGTAGTGGTTGGTGTCGGCAGCGTCCCATTCCGCCGATAACTTATGGTACTGCTCGATTGTGAGATTCGGCTTAGCTAAAAACGCCGATCTTTTTGTCAGCTTCTCACGGGTATGCTCGGAAAGTTTTGTTGCCATCGTTCCTTTGTTGTGTTCATCGAGAAGTCGTTGGGCTGCCGTTATTGTGTGCTGGCCACTAATGATGTAGTACTTGATAGATTTTCTATTCTCCGTCTGAATCTTCATGAGTTGTTCTGGTGTTGTGATCCAGACTTTGTCAGCGCCCTTCCTTCTTTCATAGTATGGACACAAAACAGCATTATGTGGAACGGTATAAGAATTGTCGTCCTTCATCTTCTCCATGAGCTCAGCTACACGTTCCTGGTTGAGTGGCCTGTAATTGAAGTTTTTGACGCTGCAATATTTAACCCTACAAGGATAAATCTTTCATCCAACATCATTTCCTTGTGACTTATTGCAGCATGAGATGCCACAGGTGCAGCTGACAAAACGATTGATGATTTTCTTTTGCGATCCGAATCAACATGTGTGATCCCCGACTGCAGCTGTTCTAGTGTTCTCGGCACACTCTTCCAGCTCCCGAAGCTTCCTAAGCAAATTGAACGTGATCTGTAGAGAACCTGAGACCGAGCCACCCTTCAATCTCCATTATGATGTCGCTGTGTTCTTCTTCAATGTGAAGAGGGAAGATTGCTCCACTTGTGATTTTCTGTATTGTGAAGCAATATCTCCTGACATCCAGATGGATCCCCTCCATAGATGGGCTTTCGTTGAGTTGAAGAAGAACTCCAAGGTCAACATCATTAGTGAACACGTGAACGTCATTATCCACAAGTCGACAAAAACCACCCGAAATTAATGTTGTAACTGACGACCTCGGATCCGAGAACGTGACATTAGATGGAACAAGGCATATGTGTCGAGAATCATCCAATCTGGGTTCGCAGCCTGCTTTCGAGTGCTTGACTAGCGAATCTACTTTCCATTGTTTTGCTTGTCCATGAGATGTGACAGAGGTTAATTTGACAGCAGCCATGGTTGCTCCAATGCGCTTCCCATTTATCTTAAAATATGGCCAAGTTGATTCCAGAATCCCCCTGCCCATATCTTCTCCTGCTCTTGTCTTTAATGTCACCTCAATTCCACATCTGAATACAAAAATGATTAGTTCAAGTATCCGAGTATAACAGATTTTATTTTAATTCTTACTCAGAATTTGACAACGACTCCATACTAATGACTCGATCTCCTTGTTTGATCAAATCGTCCTTCTGCAAAATAATACACTATGAATACAAATCATATAAAAACGCACACACACTTGTATAAACCCGAATATACAAAAATAATACACAGAGAGAAGTAGACGTAATTAACTGTCCGAAGCTCACATTTGTGCTAGTGCAAAAGAAAGATAACATTTCGTTTTAAAACCACCACAAATGTGAGCTCTGAACAGTTTTACATAGATTCCTAGCTTTTACTCGAAATTTATAATAAGATGATAAAAGTAAATAAAATGAGATATGCAACTTATATATATTAATACACATATATATTCACATGGAAGGTGCGGTGGGATTAATCTCGCCACCCCTTCAATGCCTCCTGAAAGAGTGGGCGAGATTAATCTCGCCACCTTTCTGGAGGCCTTGAACGGGAGTGCGGAATTAATCTTGCCACCCTTCTCGGTCTCAGAGAGAACTGGGCAGGATTTATTTCTCACACCCCTTCAGTGACTCCAGAAAGGGGGCGGGATTAATCTCGCCCACCATGTAAGTGATGGTTAAATGAATTTCCCCACCCTTCCCAATTCTCTCCATTGGTATGTTGAAAACCTTCTACGTCTCAGACAGAAACGTTTAGGATTGGTCCGACTCACCAATGGAGAAAAAGCGAAGGTGGCGGGATTCATTCCTCCAACAGGCATTGAAGACTCGGCGGGATTAATCCCGCCGCCCAGGGCCTTCACTCGGTCCCTATGTGGCGGGATTAATCCCGCCGGACGCCAATTCCCTGCGCGAAATCGGGCGGGATTAATCCCGCCGCCTAGGCACTTCAGGCAGGCCAATGGCGGCGGGATTAATCCCGCCGAACGCCAATTCCCTGCGCAGAATCGGGCGGGATTAATCCCGCCGCCTAGGCACTTCAAGCAGGCCAATGGCGGCGGGATAAATCCCGCCCGATTCCGCGCAGGGCATGCGTACGCGGCGGGATTAATCCCGCCTCCCAGGCCCTTCACTCGGGCCTTAATCGGCGGGATTAATCCCGCCGAACGCCAATGCCCAGTGCGAAATCTTGCGGGATTAATCCCGCCGCCTAGGCCCTTCAGGCAGGCCAATGGCGGCGGGATAAATCCCGCCCGATTCCACGCAGGGCATGCGTACGCGGCGGGATTAATCCCGCCGCCCAGGCCCTTCACTTTGGCCGCAACCTTTCTCACACCCCTTCAGGGGCTCCGAAAAGGGCGGGATTAATCCCGCCCACCATGTAAGGGATGGTGAAATTAATCCCACCACCCTTCTCAGTTCCCTCCATTGGTATTTTGTAAACCTTCTCCGTCTCAGACAGAGTTAGTCGGGATTGATTCAACATACCAATGGAGGAAAAAAGAAGGGTGGCGGGATTAATCCCGCCACCGGGCAATGAAGGTTCGGAGAGATTAATCCCACCGCCCTCTCGTAAATCATGCGCTCACACATATATATTTGCTGCGGCATCTTGAACAGGGATGGGTGGGGGCGGGATTAATCCCGCCGCTTATATCCTGCGGAAGTGCCTGAGCGGCGGGATTAATCCCGCCGCCCTCCGCGAAGGGCATGAGCGTGGGGCGCCGCCCATTAGGGCCTTCACATAGGCCATTGCTGGCGGATAAATCCCGCCGCATTCCGCGCAGGGCGGGTGGGCGGCGGGATTAATCCCGCCGCCGAGGCCATAAACCTATAGCGGCGGGATTAATCCCGCCGCTCGAGGGGCTTAGCGTGTGTGCGAGAGATAAAATTAATAAATAAAAAAATTATACATATAAAAACACACACATATATATATGTGTGTGTGTATATATATATATATTATATATATATATATATATATGTGTGTGTGTGTGTGTGTGTGTGTGTGTATGTATGTATGTATGTATAGGAGTGTACGTGTGTGTGCAAGAGATAGATAAATAAATAAAATTATACAGATAAACACACATATATATGTGTGTATATAGATATATAACCCATAGAGAAAGAGAGAGAGTCTGTGAATATATAAGCATATATATAAATTAGTGTTGTATACTATTTGTTAATATGCATTGATTATATATATATATATGTGTGTGTGTGTGTGTGTGTGTGTGTTGTGTGTAAAGCAATGTGCGTGTGTGTGGGAGAGATAGATCAATAAAAAAAAATTTACATAATATATGTATGTATATATGTATATAGGTATATATATATATGTGTATGCATGTGTGAGCGAAACAAATAAATGTGTGCGTGTGTGTGCGAGAGATAGATCAATAAATAAAATTATACGCACACTCCCATACATATATACATACATACACACACACACACACACACACACACAAAAATCTCACCTGTGTGCACAGCCGCCGCCTCTTGAAACCCTAAGAATATACCTAAACCCTAAAGGAATTAAATATATATATTAACCCTAATAGAATATTCCTTCTGAGAATATACTTAAACCCTAAAAAGAATAAAATATAGATTCGCCCTAAACGAATATTCTTTCATTATATTATTAGCGCGTGCATGTGCGTGGGTGTATCACATACACCCCAAAAATATAAATCATGCAGGGATTTAACATATGTGTGTCCATGAGAGTGTTAAAGTTTCATGTGTATCAATACATACATACACATTGCATATATTAATACACAATATATACATACACATCAGACATACATACATATTACATGGGTTTAGGGTTTTGGATTTAGGATGGATCATGCATGGTGTGTATGTATGAGAGAAGAGAGAGTGTTGAAAAATTATTTTTGTACACATTGCATATATTAGTACACATATATACTTACACATATTATACACAGATATACATACATAGTATATGAGAGAAGAGAGACAATACATATTATAGATCATGCATGGTGTGTATTATACACACAGACATACATACATATTAGTACATAATATTAGAGAGACCGAGTACATATTATAGATCATGCATGGTGTGTATGTTTGAGAGAAGAGAGACAGTACATATTAACATGAATCATGCATGGTGTGTATGTTTGAGAGAAGAGAGACAGTACATATTAACATGGATCATGCATGGTGTGTATGTATGAGAGAAGAGAGAAAGTACACATATATACATACAGAGTACACATATATACACACACGTGTATACACACAGACATACATACATATTACATGAGTAAATTCATTGTGTTACATATTAGGGTTTAGGGTTTAGGGTTTAGGATGGATCATGCATGGTGTGAAGAGAGAGTGTTGAAAAATTATTTTTGTACACACATGTATACACAGGGTTTAGGATTTAGGGTTTAGGGTTTGCTCCCAACAAGCTTAATATAAATATTACACATGTAAATTCAATGTGTTACATACACACAGATTGAGTACATATATCATACATGCGTTGAACATGATGTTTTCAATAAAGAAGCAACATATTTCTTCAGTTTGGTTTAGGGTTGTGCATGTGTGTGCATATGTGTTTTTGTAAGTTCGTGTAATGCGTGTGTAAATTTATGATTGTGTTTATATATGTGTGCAAAACAAACATCGATTAATTAAGAAAATAATATTAATAAACACATTATGAACATATTTTAAATTATACATAATAATATATGATTTTATCTAATATATAGCCATATATAGTTTTAATAATATATATTAATTTAATATTGATAAAAAGGTTTAACATTGAAATATTCTTGAAATAATAAGAAATTAATTGAGAAAATCCCATTAATATATACAAATGTAAATTAAGTACTCAAATAATTAACTAAATTAATTATCATAATCATGTTTAATATTGGAATATTCTTGGAATAATAAGAAAATAATAAAGAATATCCCATTAATATAAAGAAGATTAATTACTCAAGTAATTAAGGAAATGATATTAATATACACACTATGAAATATTTTAAATTATACATAATAATACATCATTTTATCTAATATATAGTCATATATAGTTTTAATAATATATATTAATTTAATATTGATAATAAGGTTTAACACAGGAATATTCTTGAAATAATAACAAATTAATTGAGAAAATCGCATTAATATATACAAATGTAGAATAATTACTGCAATAACTAAGAACAAGACTAATTTAATTATGATAATCAGGTTTAATATTAGAATATTCTTCAAATATTAATAAAATAATAAAGAATATCCCATTGATACTAGGAAATGAAAACTAAATACTCGAGTAATTAAGAAAATAATAATAATAAACAGACTATGAATATATTTTAAATGATACATAATAATATATCAATTTATTTATTGTATAAGTATATATTTATATATATATATATATAATATAAATATACTTGAATACTAAGAATGTAGAATATAGTCTAAAATTTCGTAATATTAAACAGCTTGAATCACTTGAATAACATTAAATGCAATTTTAAAATACTCATTGGAACTGGAGAGCATATATGTCAGAGTGTCGGATATTTGTGTCAACTCATCTTTTATTTTCTGTTCTTTTTAAAAAATTTGAATTTCTGACATATGTATTGTCGGTCTGACATGTAAATTTGAAAATGCATTTAATTTCCCACTCAAATTCAGATCTGGTTCTTTCTCCGGCAAGGGTTTCTTCATTTCTGTATTTTTCATTCTTTAGATCTTCTTTTTTCTTCATAGTGATCATCTCAGGAGCGAGATTAAATTGGGTGCTATTCTTTATAGGAAAGCACGGCGCCTTCAGTGCTGTTTACAAGTAAGTATTATAAACAAATTTAAAAATACTTATAAAGATTCACTCTCTTACATTCTCTCTTAAAATTACAATTTAGGGGTTTAGGAATGCATTAGGATTATAATATATTCCGTTAGGGATTTATCCCGTTTAAATATCCTTTTAACTTAATATTCTAGGTTAACTGGGGCGGCGGGATTAATCCGGCCATTTCTTTTTCGCCTCTTCGAAGAGGTGGCGGGATTAATCCCGCCACCATCTCTCGGACAATGCTTCTCGTCACTGAAAAAGAGTGGCGGGATTAATCCCGCCGATAACCTTCTCAACTGATGAAGAGTTACCAGAATTTATTAGAAAGAGTTGTCGGCGGGATTAATCCCGCCAACCATTTTAGGAGGCAGGGAAGGGGTGGCGGGATTAATCTCGCCACCACTTCCCTATTTTAAGATTTGGGGACAGGATTTATCCCGAGATCTCTTTGAAATCATAGTTTTGGAGAGAGTTATGTGCGGGTTTAATCCCGCCACCCATTCCCCGTCGTAAGAATTGTGGGCGGGATTAATCCCGCCTTGGACTCCCTCCGACAAGAAAGAGCCGACGGGATTAATCCCGCCGCCTCTTCCTCCTCGGGGGGAGTCCGGCGAGATTAATCCCGCCGACTCATCCTCGCCGGAGAGAGTCGGCGGGATTAATCCCGCCGGACCCCCCGAGGAGGAAGAGGCGGCGGGATTAATCCCGCGGCTCTTCCTTGTCGGAGGGAGTCCAAGGCGGGATTAATCCCGTCGACTCTCTCCGAAGGGGTTGAGTCGGCTGCGGATTAATCCCGCCGACCGTTCCTCGTCGGAGGGATTCGTGGGCGGGATTAATCCCGCCCATCAGTTGTATTAATCAAACATGAGATATTATCTCTAAACATAATTATGTATTATTGCATATGCATATTATTAAGTAACCGTAATTCAGATTTCTTAGAAATATTGCATAAACAATATCATAAATAATACAATTATTTATGTGCATGACAATATGTTTAATACTGGAGATAAAGTATGTCTTCTTCGGAACAACGAGATAGTTGGCACTGGAACTGTGGAAGTTCGAGATAATAATGCATCATGTCACAATATTGCCCAAGGATCTTGTGTGTACGTATGGGTGAACACCATTTACAAGCATGTTGAGGTTCTGGGAATGGAATTTGAGGAGGGTTCTCCTGTATTGTGGAATTTGGATGAAGTCAAGGCTGACACAGAATATGCAGAGTCACAAACAAATAGTAGCACGAGTTTACCAGATGATGGCTTGCCTGCTGTGATGGATGAGGTGATTCTCTTTCTTCGTGAGATTGAAGTGGAAGAGGCATCATCACAGCTATAAATCCAATGGAAGCAGTGTCAGAAGAGAAACTAGGGTCCGACTTCGTGGGTGTAGTTGTGACAGAGGTTTCACCTAATGGCACATTGTATCCTGGATCCCTCGTGAGGTGGCGAACATCTGAATTAAGACGGCAAGATGGTTCAACATATTCTGGGTTGGATTTCAATAATAACAACCCGGAAGAACAACTCATATTTGAAGAGGTTCCTTGCATTGGTCCTATTGTAAGAAAAAGGCGATTCATGGGTTGTAGATCTTCCCCTGCAAGTTTCAGCAAGAGGGTAAAGATGGATCCTACATCTTCCGAAAGTGTTACGAGCATTTCCACGATTGACTGTTGCAAGAAGAAGTGTTGTCAGATGGCAGACCGGAATGAAATTACCCAATGTAACATGTCTTTCGTATGCTCACCCAAAAGCAAAGGCATGAGTTTGTATATGCTGCACTAACTGGGTGTATTGATGGAATGGCCTCGGACACAGGTTATCAGAGTACATCCATGGTATTTAATAAGGTGGCCATCTGCTTCAAAGCTTGGTACAGTATATACGGGATCCCAAAGACCACGTTCTACCGTGGAGGGATGAGTGGCTAGATGGAGGCGAACCTCAGTTCATGGGAACACTCGCTTGGTCAAAACCCGCTCTCACATCATGGCAGCCATAGAGATACTCAAGGCTTTTGTGGAAGCAAATGCAGACAGGATGCCTCACAAATGCCGAACCACAAATGCAGGGGTCAGGGAAAATCTCAAGGTTTTGCCTTCAATCTACACTCAATTGAAGCTGTGTGAACATGTGAACAAGTGCCTCAGTTTGATGGGGCTCCAAGCAATCTGCACTGGTACCTTCAACAACATATGGAATACTCATTTTAAGGATGTGGAGATTGCAAAACACTCTAGCTTTTCCAAGTGTGACACTTGTACATCATTGAAGGCTGCAGAGGCTTGTGCAAAAACCTTGGTGGAGATCACTGCCATTCAAAAGAAGATGGAGGCCCACATGATTGCACAACAAACTTGCCGGTCTCAGTACTATGCACACCGCATGCTTTCTGTGTCACGCCCATCAGAGTACCTGTGCTTGATCCATGACAAGATGGATCATTCAAAGACCAGCATTCCAAAGCTCTTTGCAACACCAAAGTGCCTTGGAAATGTCATGAAACTTCCGATTTCATTGACAGGTGTGCTAACACATGGACACGGTTGTGAGTCATATGGACACTTTTCACTTCCACATTGGTCTAGCGACTCCAATTTCACTATTGGGTCGTTAGCCATGTGTTTCAGAAACCTTGAAGCCCACTCACAGACAAGTCCTATCAGTGATCTCAAAGTGAAGAAACAACACCTTCAACCTTTACATAATGCTCTCATGAACACGTCTGCACTTGAGGCTACTTGGGAATATGAGAGGCATTGTCAACAGCCTGCACAGAAAATAGATGGCCCTGTTGAGAGTTTTGGTTTAGTGAAGGGATCTAGCTCAAATAGTGTACATGTGTCCTCAACATCAAAATAAGCTTCCTAGTCATTTGCTTTTACAGATGGATAATTGTGCAGGCGAGAACAAAAATAGGTAAATCATTTTACTTAAGGGTTTCTCAAGCTCATACTTACTTTTATTTTCTAGATATGTGCTAGCATACTTGTCAATGCTTGTTGCCAAAGGTGTGTTTGAAACAATCACGCTCAGTTTACTTATGGTTGGTCACACTCATGAAGATATTGATGCGTTCTTCAGCAAGGTCTAACTCTACAAAAAGGACAAGTGCACTTACTTTACCGCATATGATGAATCTTTTTTGAAAATTGCATCTCCAAGAAAAGTTGTGCTTTGCTTGTGACTGAGGTGCTAGACTTCAAAAAATTTCTCAAGGAGTATATAAAAGAAGGGAGTGATTCTTTAGTTGGTCACCTTGTGCCGCTACAATTCTTTTTCTCCATACGAGATGGTATACCAATTATGCAGTACAAGTTACGGCCATCAGAGCAGGAGTGGTTACCGAAAGAGGGCTTAATGCTCTTCAAAAGTGGAGAGGATGGAAAGCCACTTCTCCCAGAAGGACAACCAGACCCTATTCCATTGAGTGCCCAGCTCAAGGAACAAGAGGTTATTATTGATGGCATAAAAAAATATGTGGCATGGGTTCAAAAATCGATGCTAAAGAATTCTGATAAGGCAACTGGTTACTCAGAACTATATAAGCATGTGGTCGACTATTGGGACTGTTGTTCGAGAGTTGGAAGGGCCTACTGTCACAAGTACAGAATTGCAACACCCTTTCTGGCCTAAACAAGGTGGCGAGAGGAGATTGAAATGACATCACTGAGCATAGACGACATAGAAGCCAATAGTGATGTGGAAGTGCAAACCCCACATTTTGTTGGACAAAGGAACCAAAAACCTAAAGCATACTTTGATTGTTGCCAGGATCTTCAAAAACTAATGATGGTTCTCATTACTCCAGATGCGTCATATAATCAGCCTATTTGGATGGGTCAAATTATCGACACACCTGAAGTAATCACAAAAAATAGTATTGTTAAGGTTGCATGGTTCAAACCACAAAAAAGGCGACACGAAAAGGAGAGCGAAAGATATAATGGATGCCTAGAGAAAACATGGTCTCTCAATCAAAAAGACCCAGCATGTTTTATAAATGTTAAATCCATTCGATATGGGTGGATGTCAAGAAGCGTTGATAAAGTCACGATTAACAAAACTGTAAGGGAATGTATGTTTTCTGAAGCTTAAAGCAATTACAAAATTATAAAATATCATATATTTAATATTCATAATTATTATAAAACTCTTTAATAATAGTACCAAATTGTATACTTAACTATATAAATTTAAAAAATGATATGGAAGATTGACTATATTATTATAGGATTTTATATATATATTATTACTACAAATTTTTAATTAATAATGTTATATTTAAATATTAATATTTTAATAACAACATCAATATTTATGTAATGTACCTCTTATGCTCTTCCTTAATTGTTATATTAGGCAATATATTATATAATTTAATACCTTCTAATGTTATTAATTTTTGTTCAATGAATGCTATAATTTATTAAAGGGTAGAATACAAAATAGAATATTCTAAAGAATATTCTATTTTCAAACATATATTCTAAAGAATATTCCTTTAATATTAGAAAATGCTAATTAAATAGTTAAAATTGTTAATTATTAGGAAATGGGACTATAGCCATGCCCATTTTAGTTACAACTTGCATATTGTGACTTTATCAACGCTTCTTGACATTCACCTATATCGAATGGATTTAACATTTATAAAATATGCTGGGTCTTTTTGATTGAGAGACCATGTTTTCTTTAGGAATCCATTATATCTTTCGCTCTCCTTCTCATGTCACCTTTTTTGTGGTTTGAACCAAACCTTAATTATACTATTTTTTGTGATTACTTCAGGTGTGTCAATAATTTGACCCATCCAAATAGGCTGATTATATAACACAATTGGAGTAATGAGGACCATCATTAATTTTTGAAGATCCTTGCAACAATCAAAGTATGCTTTAGGTTTTTGGTTCCTTTGTCCAATAAAGTGTGGGGTTTGCACTTCCACATCATCACAGGCTTCTATGTCGTCTATGCTCAGTGATGTCATTTCAATCTCCTCTCGCCACTTTGTTTTAGGCCAAAAAGGGTGTTGCAATTCTGTACTTGTGATAGTAGACCCTTCTAACTCTCGAACCATAGTCTCCCAATAGTCGACCACATACTTATATAATTCTGAGTAACCAGTTGCCTTATCAGAATTCTTTGGCATCGATTTTTGAACCCATGCCACATATTTTTTGATGCCATCAATAATAACCTCTTGTTCCTTTAGCTGGGCACTCAATGGAATAGGGTTTGGTTGTCCTTTTGAGAGAAGTGGCTTTCCATCCTCTCCACTTTTGAAGAGCATTAAGCCCTCTTTCAGTACCACTCCTACTTTGATGGCCGTAACTTGTACTGCATAATAGGTATACCATCTCTTATGGAGAAAAAGTGTCAGAGTTTTAACCCAATGGGCCAACACGTGGCAACACATGGCTGCCAAGTGGCCATTCGGCGTCATCACTCTGTGTGAGCAATGCTAAGTCTTCCAAGATAACCCTAAGAGATTGACCCATAGGCCCAATTAGGTAAAAGACTTAGAGTCCCACCCTAAGTCCCCTAGAATGACCATCCTCTGAACCCTAGAGGATAACCCGAGTAGACTTTAAGATTATGTCTTAGTAGACCTAGACATGCTCATGCCCTAACCCCACAAAGGATATGTGTCTTACACATACCCCCGTGACAAAGCTAAGGCATCGTCACTTACCCCTTGAGGAATCACCCTCATCCAGGAGTACAACCCCTTTAGGGTGACAAGGGGTACCCTGAACCACGACTAACCCCTAAGGGTTTGGGTGGCCAAGTCATACCCTAGACCTAGGGCTAGTACTTAGTGAGGACACAAGTGTGCGCCGTAGTCGGACACAAGTGTTCTACTAAGCAAACTCCCTAAGGCTAGGTTTGGATAACCCTAAGTACATGACCTTACAAGTGCTTCATGAAAAGGCTCCTACTAACTGTCACGACCCGATATAGGATGCAGGATACAGGATACGGGTTTACAGGATATGCGTATAAGATATACCTATAGGATATGCCTGTAGGATATTCCTACAGGATATACCTATAGGATATTCCTACAGGATATGCCTATAGGATATACCTACAGGATATGCCTAGAGGATAAGGGTCACTATTTTTAGCTCATGACTAGATTAGACTCATGACCAGATTAGCTTGGAGTTGTGAGCATAAAAGCTCTGACCTAATTGTTGTACAATCAGTTACTATCAACACCATTCTTTCTACGATCAATTTTGTTTTGTCTTGTTCTTGTCTTGTCTTGCTCCTTGCCTCCTGCTTTTGTCTTGTTCCTGGTTCCTAGTTCCTGTCCTACTCCCTATCCTACTCCTTGTCCTACTTCTGAGTCAAGCTTCTTTGTTTTCGGAATCCTGCTCACTTTCTTGTTCCTGGATCGTGGCTTGACAGTTTGATAGTAACTACTTTCATAGCTTTCCGATTTCCAGCTACTTTTTTTCCTTGATTCTTCTCCTTCATTTTCCTCTTTTCTTTCATAGATCATGGCCGATTTTGAGCAATTTCAACGCGAGCACCAAATGTTGCTTCATGAGCTGTCCACTTTGTGCCAAGTGGTCACAGATCTGCAAGGTTCCACCAACGCAGCGCATGCAGCTGCTAATGCATCCTCCAAGGCTACTGCACAGGCTCTCTCTTAATCATCCATGATTTCCTCTCCATCGAACACTTCTTCGGAGCCGAAGATTAGCATGCCGGAAAAGTTCAATGGCAATCGTGCCAATTTCCAAGGGTTCCTGAATCAGATCAGGCTTTTGATCCGCATGCAACCACGCCGCTACTCGACTGATGCACAAAAGGTTGGCCTTTTGGCATCCCTCCTAGTTGGATCTCCATGGGCTTGGGTTGCCCCTTTGCTGGAGCATGACGACCCATTGATGGAGGACTTTGAAGGATTTATGGCTGCCTTTGAAGCTTGCTTTGGAGATCTCGACAAGTACAGTTCCGCATGCACGAAGTTACGCAAGCTCACACAAGGATCCTGACCAACTTCTGTCTATGCATCTGAATTTCAGCAACTTTACACGAATATTCTATGGGATGAGACTGCATTGATCAAACATTTTCGTTTTGAGTTGAGGGATGACGTGAAGGACCTTTTCCTTACGTTATCAGATGCCCAAACATTAGTGGAGATCATGCAACAGGCCGTTCACTGCAACAACTGCTTGTTCAAGCGTCATCGAGAAAAATCCCATTAGCAGTTTCTGCAAACCAATCCTGCAACTGTGTACATACTCCTGCGACAACTTCTAGAGTAGTTCCTATGGAGGTTGAGAAATACAAGCATGGCTCACTTTTCGCTGCTGAGAAGCAACATCGCCACAGTGAGAATCTATGTTTGTATTATGGTGAAGTAGGACACAAGGCAGCGGAATGTCCTATTAAAGCCAGGAAGTTCAAGATGCGTGAAGTTGAAGCTGAAGTTCAATCGAAAAACTTCAATATTCACTTTCTAGGAGCCGCAAAGTTGGACGTAGGTGCAGGCTCCATTGGTGCTGCTCATACCATTCCATCACTCAAGTTTCTTGTACACATTCATTTCAATAATCGAGAGCTCAAGGAGTTTGCCCTGTTAGACACTGGTGCAAATGCATGCTTCATGGATGACACTTTTGTAACTCAACATAGCATTCCGATGGTGAAGTTGAAGCGTGCAGTTTCTGTAGAGGTGGCCGATGGTCGTCTGATTGCTTCTGGCATAGTTACCCATGCTACCAAACCTCTCTTTTGCAGTCATGGCGCATTCAACTGTTCGATTTCCTTTAACTTGATCAAGACTCAGTCGACTCCCATCATTTTGGGCATGCCATGGTTCATTGTTGCAAATCCTCAGATCGACTGGAGTTCTAGGATGCTCACGTTTTCCTCTCTGGCATCCAGGATCAATCTTGTACCTTCATGTGTGTAGGATACATCCTTAGTGTCTGAGGCAGTACAAACTACAGGATTGACCGTGCCTGTTCCTGTATCAGTGTTGAAGACTCCTCCTCGACAGGATTCACCTCATATCAGTTCCTCAGCACATCCGTAGGCTCTCTCCACTCCTGTAAGTTTGTGGATTCATGTACAGGGTTTTTCAAATTCTGTATCAGTGTCGAAGGTTCCTCCTCAACAGGATCCACCTCCTATTGGTTCGTTAGCACACTCACAGGCTCTCCTCACTCCTGTGCATCCACGGACTTCTGTACAAGATTCTTCCAATCCTGTACACTTGTCAACATTCACACATGTTTCTCCCAATCCTGTCTCTTTTCATTACTCTTCTTCTGTTCCACCCCCCAAGATCCTTCCTCTTTTTCAATCACAGCTCCCTCATTCTCCTCTCCGAGTTCTTACCACTACCATGCATGAACTTGCCATTGATCCTGCTCCTTTCATCTTTTTGCCTTCTAAGTAACTCCTATGTCCTCTTCTACCTTTCCTGTATCTGACTTCCCTGTTTTTCAATCTCCTTCTCCTGTTCCTTCTTTTTCTCCTCCTTCTTCCCTACCATCCAAGTATCACTCTTTTCAGGACGTTTTTGACAAGCACAAGGCTGCAGTTCTTCCTGTTCACAGGTCCTATGATTGTCCTATCAATCTTGTGGAAGGAAAGACTCCACCGTTCGGACCGATTTATGCACTATCACCTACAGAATTGGAGGTTCTTCGTCAGTACATTGAGGAAAACTTAGCATCCGGCTTCATTCGTCACTCAAAGTCCCCTGTAGGAGCACCTATCTTCTTTGTCAAGAAGAAAATGAGAGTTTGCGTTTGGTTGTGGACTACAAAGGTTTGAATTAAGTCACCATTCGGAATCGGTACCCGTTGCTATTGATCCCGGAACTTCTCGATCGGCTGCAAGGAGTAAAGGTGTTCACGAAGATCGACTTACGAGGGGCTTACAATCTTGTACGAATTTGTCTAGGTGATGAGTGGAAGACTGCCTTTCGTACAAGGTATGGACACTTCAAGTATACGGTGATGCCTTTCGGACTTACCAATGCCCCAGCCGTGTTCCAACACATGGTGAACGACATCTTTTATGACTTCTTGGACCAGTTTGTGGTAATCTACCTTGATGACATTTTAATTTTCTCCAAGGACTAGGCGGCTCATGACAAGCATGTACGACTAGTCCTACAGAGGCTTCGCGAGCATGGCCTATATGCGAAGTTGGAGAAGTGTTTCTTCGACAAGGATACTGTGGAGTTTTTGGGCTACATCGTCTTTCATGCTGGCGTTTCCATGGACATGCACAAGGTGAAGACTATTGCAGAGTGGGAAAGGCCCAAGTCTGTACGAGACGTACAATGTTTCCTTGGCTTTGCAAACTTCTACAGGCGTTTCATACAGGACTTCTCTAAGTGTGTACTTCCACTCACGGAACTCACCAAGCGCACATGAGTGTTCTCTTGGTCCGACAAGGCGGAACATGTATTCACAACACTAAAGGATGCCTTCACGATAGCTCCGATTTTAGCACATCCTGATCCTTCTCATCCCTTCTTCGTTGAAGCAGATGCCTCGGATTTTGCAGTAGGATTTGTTCTATCACAAGTTGGAGAAAACAAGTTGCTTCATCTTGTAGCTTTTCACTCTCGTAAGCTCCTTTCGGCGGAGATCAATTACGAGATTCATAACAAGGAACTTAAGGCCATTGTGGATTCGTTCGAGGAGTGGCGGCATTTCATGGAAGGTGCTGCACATCCTGTACAAGTTCTTATGGATCACAAGAACCTGGAGTATTTTCAAATGGCTCGAGTTCTTAGTCGGTGACAGGCTAGGTGGGCGGAGTTCCTATCACGTTTTGATTTCGTCATCATCTACAGGCTTGGTTTTCGAAATGGCAAGGCGGATGCATTGTCTAGGCGCTCTTACCTTGCACCGACCCCGGGCGATCCTGCATATGACTGTCAAAAGCAAGTGTTGTTGGGTCTTAATTGACTTTGGCTTGCAGCACTACAAGTTCATTAGGCTCCAGCAGATTCCACACTCCTACAGGACATCCGTTTGCAATTGGCTACAGACAACTTGGCAAGGAATGTGTTTCACACATTAGTCCTGACATCGCAAGTTCCTCTTCCTCTAGTTCCCGTACAGACTACAAGTTGTTTGCCATACAGGACGGACTCCTGTACCGGGAAGGTCTCCTATACATTCCTGTTGGTGTTTGCAGGACTCGTGTGGTACATGATTGTCATGATACCCCGGCTACAGGACACTTTGGTGTGGCCAAGACAGTTGAGTTGGTGATTCGCAACTATTGGTGGCTTGGGTTGCAAGGTTTTGTGGACAAGTTTGTACGGAGTTGTGACACCTGCAATAGGTCGAAGATGCCTCATCACGCGCCCTCTAGTTGTCTTCGTCCTCTTCCTGTTCCTTCTGCTCATTGAAGATCCATTTCTATGGATTTCCTCACAGATCTTCCTCCTTATGGATTTGATGCAGTTTTTGTGGTGGTTGACCCTTTCACCAAACAGGCTCATTTTCTACCATGTCACAAGACTGCTATAGGCCAGACAACTGCTGAGTTGGTGATCCGCAAAGTATTTCAACACCATGGTCTTCCTAAGAGCATTGTTTCTGATCGAGGCCCACAATTCATGTCTAAGTTTTGGTGAGAACTTCTCCGGAGTCTACAGGTTAAAGCGGACCTTTCTTTAGGATATCATCCACAAACTGATGGGCAATCAGAACGCATGATTCAGACCTTTGGAGCAATATCTTCGTTGCTTCATCAGTTACCAACAGAACAACTGGTTGGACCTTCTTCCAATGGCGGAGTTTGCCTACAACAACTCCGTTCATGCATCTACATGCCAGACACCTTTCTTTGCTCTTAAATGCTACCATCCATGTTTTGACTTTGCTCCTCTTGCTTTTTCTTCTTCTGCTCCTGAAGTACATGATTGTCTTCAGCATCTTTGTTAGGTACAGGAGGATCTCCGGGTTCATCTTCAACAGGTATAGGAACGGTACAAGCATCATGCTGATGCTCATCGTCAACCGGCACCTGCATACAAGATTGGTGATCTCGTGTGGCTTCTTCGTCGACATATTCGCACCAACATGCCTTCTTCTAAGTTGGATTTTTAATGATTGGGCCCTTACAGAATTGCGGCTGAGGTCAATCCTGTAGCTTTCCGACTCGAATTACCATCTACGGTGAAACTTCATCCTGTGTTTCACACCTCTTTGTTAGAGCCGTATCATTCTTCTTCTCTTCCTGGTCATGCTTCTTCTCCTCCCCCTCATGTGGTCATTGACGGTGAACCTGAGTACGAAGTTGCAGCCATCCTTGATTCTCGTCTTCATCGCCATCAACTTCAATACTTGGTGAATTGGAAATGTTATTTGCCTACCGATCACACTTGAGAACCTGCATCCAACTTACTCCATGCTTCTTCCAAAGTTACTGCTTTCCATTGGCGTTATTCTACTAAACCAGGTCCCAAGACTCGTGGAACTCGTCCTTAGGGAGGAGGTGCTATCACGACCTGATACAGGATACGGGTTACAGGATATGCCTATAGGATATACCTATAGAATATGCCTGCAGGATATTTTTATAGGATATGCCTATAGGATATACCTACAAGATATGCCTGTAGGATATTCCTACAGGATATACCTACAAGATATTCCTACAGGATATGCCTATAGGATATACCTACAGGATATGCCTACAGGATATTCCTATAGGATATGCCTATAGGATATACCTACAAGATATGCCTGTAGGATATACCTACAAGATATTCCTACAGGATATGCCTATAGGATATACCTACAGGATATGCTTAGAGGATAAGGGTCACTATTTTTAGCTCATGACTAGATTAGACTCATGACCAGATTAGCTTGGAGTTGTGAGCATAAAAGCTCCGACCTAATTGTTGTACAATCAGTTACTATCAACATCAATCTTTCTACGATCAATCTTGTCTTGTCTTATTCTTGTCTTGTCTTGCTCCTTGCTTCTTGCTCTTGTCTTATTCTTGGTTTTTAGTTCATGTTCTGCTCCAGTTCCTATCCTGCTCCCTATCCTGCTCCTTGTCTTGCTTCTAAGTCAAGCTTCCTTGTTCTCAGAATCCTGCTCACTTCTTTGTTCCTGAATCGTGGCTTGACACTAACAAGCTTAGGTTGTTCAACCCCTAGATTCCAAGGAAAACACTCCCCTAGCCAAGTGTGCCTAAGCACACCTAGTTACGAGACCTAACCTCCCTTGAGCAAATGCCCAAGGCTTAGCACCCTAGCGCGAGCATAAGCATGCATGTTTGTCAGAGTATCCAACCCCTTAGCAACAAGCCCATGACACAACCCCAAAAGGCATGCCTCAGGCGTTGTATCATGTGATGTTTAGCCCAGTGTCACATCTCCATGTGACACTACCTTCCCCGATGTGGACTATCATGCCATAGCCCTTAGATGCAAGAGTTGCACCAAGTGCCACAAACGTGGCTCCTAAATGCCAACTCTAGAACCCCTTAGTGAACCCTCAGGAACTGGTAATGAGAACCCATTAAATAAGATCCCACGCCCACGGTTGGACAAGGACACGAATGTGCCTTGCTTGGCTATGAGTGCTACACCTGGCTTGACGTGGAGGAGGAGGCTGGAGACAAGCCTCAACCTCTGCATCTTGGAACGTGCATCCCGACAAGACCTCCCAAGCATGGATTCGCCAACGTTAAGGGTAAGCTACCCGAAGGTGGGACGTACCCCTGTCATCTGGAAGTTAGGGCGGCACAACAGAGGGTTATGCCTTGACAACACAAGCTAAAGCTTGCACCGGGAGAAGAGTAATAAGCTCAGTCATGAACCTAAAAACCCTCACTCCTACATATTCTACCTTATTTATGTGATGGAGCCCCCCCCCCCCTTTTCCTATATGTGTAAGTGGGCTGGCACTGAATGCCAACCCCTTAGTTAATGAGATGAGTTTGCACACTAACCCCTACCCCTAAACCCTAACCAAGGGGTTTAGGGCGTGGGTTAGGGCAACCCTAGGCATTAGGTCAACCCTAGGGGTGTTCCTAACCCTATTTAACATGCCAAACTCATCTTAACTAGGACATCAAAATTGGGGGTGGGTTTTCTAGAAGGTAAGTGCTACCTTCGCTTAGAGTTTCTCACAACATTTAAAGATAGCTAGCTGGACTACCCCTAAACACCTAAGTGCACTAAGTGGGGCTGTTTCTCACTATATCTAGGGTCCGTCAACATAGTACAATAGGTAACAACAATCAACCTCCAAAGTAAAGAGTCGAGTCATAATAAAACTATGACAAAAAGAATTGTAGTGGCACAAGGTGACCAACTAAATAATCGCTCCCCTCTTTTATATACTCTTTGAGAAACTTTTTGAAGTCTGGCACCTCAATCATAAACAAAGCACAACTTTTTTTGGAGATGCAATTTTCAAAAAGATCCATCATATGCGATAAGGTAAGTGCACTTGTCTCTTTTGTAGAGTTGGAGACCTTGCTGAAGAACGCATCAATATCTTCATGAGTGTGACCAACCATAAGGAAACTGAGTGTGATTGTCTCAAACACACATTTGGCAACAAGCATTGACAAGTATGCTAGCACATATCTAGAAAATAAAAGTAAGTATGAGCTTGAGAAACCCTTAAGTAAAATGATTTACCTATTTTTGTTCTCGCCTGCACAATTATCCATCTGTAAAAGCAAATGACCAGGAAGCTTATTTGATGTTGAGGACACATGTACACTATTTGACTAGATCCCTCCACTAAACCAAAAACTCTCAACAGGGCCATCTGTTTTCTGTGCAGGCTGTTGACATGCCTCTCATATTCCCAAGTAGCCTCAAGTGCAGACGTGTTCATGAGAGCATTATGTAAAGGTTGAAGGTGTTGTTTCTTCACTTTGAGATCACTGATAGGACTTGTCTGTGAGTGGGCTTCAAGGTTTCTGAAACACATGGCTAACGACCCAATAGTGAAATTGGAGTCGCTAGACCAATGTGAAAGTGAAAAGTGTCCATATGACTCACAACCATGTCCATGTGTTTAGCACACTTGTTAATGAAATCGAAAGTTTCATGACATTTCCAAGGCACTTTAGTGTTGCAACGAGATTTGGAATGCTGGTTTTTGAATGATCCATCTTGTTATGGATTAAGCATAGTATTCTGATGGGCGTGACACAGAAAGCATGCGTGTGCATAGTACTGAGACCGGCAAGTTTGTTGTGCAATTGTGTGGGCCTCCATCTTCTTTTGAATGGTAGTGATCTCCACCAAGGTTTTTGCACAAGCCTCTGCAGCCTTTAATGATGTACAAGTGTCACACTTGGAAAAGCTAGAGTGTTTTGAAATCTCCACATCCTTCAAATGAGTATTCCATATGCTGTTGAAGGTACCAGTGCAGATTGCTTGGCCCCATCAAACTGAGGCACTTGTTCACATGTTCACACATCTTCAATTGAGTGTAGATTGAAGGCAAAACCTTGAGATTTTCCCTGACCCCTGCATTTGTGGTTCAGCATTTGTGAGGCATCTTATCTGCATTTTCTTCCACAAAAGCCTTGAGTATCTCTATGGCTGCCATAATGTGGGAGCAGGTTTTGCTTTTGGGTGAGTAATTTCATTCCGGTCTGCCATCTGACAACACTTCTTCTTGCAGCAATCAATCGTGGCAATGCTCATAACACTTTCGGAAGATGTAGGATCCATCTTGACCCTCTTGCCGAAACATGCAAGGGAAGATTTGCAACCCATGAATCACCTTTTTTTTACAATAGGACCAATGCAAGGAACCTCTTCAAAATATGGGTTGTTCTTTCCGAGTTGTTATTATTAAAATCCAACTAGAATATGTTGAACCATCTCGCTGTCTTAATTCAGATTTTTGCCACCTCACGAGGGATCCAGGATGCAATGTGCCATTAGGTGAAACCTTTGTCATAACTACACCCATGAAGTCGGCCCCTAGTTTCTCTTCTGACACTGCTTCTATTGGATTTATAGCTGTGATGATGCCTTTCCCATGAAGAAAGAGAATCACCTCATCCATCACAACAAGCAAGCCATCATCTGGTGAACTCGTACTACTATTTGTTTGTGACTCTGCATATTTTGTGTCAGTCTTGACTTCATCCAAATTCCACAATACAGGAGAACCCTCCTCAAATTCCATTCCCGGAACCTCAACATGCTTGTAAATGGTGTTCACCCATACGTACACACAAGATCCTTGGGCAATATTGTGACATGATGCATTATTATCTCGAACTTCCACAGTTCCAGTGCCAACTATCTCGTTGTTCCGAAGAAGACATACTTTATCTCCAGTATTAAACATATTGTCCTGCACATAAATAATTGTATTATTTATGATATCTGTTTATGCAATATTTCTAAGAAATCTGAATTACGGTTACTTAATAATATGCATATGCAATAATACATAATTATGTTTAGAGATAATATCTCATGTTTGATTAATACAACTGATGGGCGGGATTAATCCCGACCACGACTCCCTCCGAAGAGAAACAGCCGGCAGGATTAATCCCACTGCCAACTCTACCCCTTCAGAGAGATTAATCCTGCCGTTGGTTCTTCCCCTTCAAAGAAAGGCGGCGGGATTAATCCCGCCGCCGACTCCCTCCGGAGAGGAAGAGTCGGCAGGATTAATCCCGCCACTAGATCTTCCTCGTCGGAGAGAGGTGGCGGATTAATCCCGCCGCCGACTCCCTTTGGCGAGGAAGATCCAACGGGATTAATCCCGCCGCAACTCCCTCCGACGAGGAAGTTGTGGGATTAATCCCGCCACAACACCCTCCCATGAGGAAGAGTTGACGGGATTAATTCCGCCCACAACTCTCACCGACGGGGAATAAGTGACGGGATTAATCCTGCCCACAACTCTCTCCAAAGCTATGATTTCAAAGAGATCTCGAGGGGGTGGCGGGATTAATCCCGCCAATGCTTTTCTGTGTCCGAAACTGATCAGCGGGATAAATCCTGCCCATAAATCTTTAAAACAAAGAAGTGGTGGCGAGATTAATCCGCTACCCCTTCTCTGCCTCCTAGTATGGTTGGCGGGATTAATCCCGCCAACAACTCTTTCTAATAAATTCTGGTAACTCTTCATCAATTGAGAGAGTTATCGGCAGGATTAATCCCGCCGCTCTTTTTCAAAGGCGGAGAAGCATTGCCCGGATTAATCCTGCTATAGCTATCAAAGAGCTGGTGGCGGGATTAATCCCGCCACCTCTTCTAAGAAGCAAAAAAGAAATGGCCGAATTAATCCTGCCGCCCAAACTAACCGAGAATATTAAGTAAAAAGGATGTTTAAATGGGATAAATCCCTAAAAGAATATAATGTAATCCTAATGCATTCCTAAACCCCTAAATTCTAATTTTAAGAGAGAATGTAAGAGATTGAATCTTTATAAGTATTTCTAAATTTGTTTATAATACTTATTTGTAAACAGCACTGAAGGCACTGTGCTTTTTTATAAACAATAGCACCCAATTTAATGTCGTTCCTGAGCTAATCACTATCAAGAAAAAAGAAGATCTGAAAAGTAAAAAATACAGAAATGAAGAAACCCTTGACGGAGAAAGAACCTGGTTGACAGTGGTCAGACACCGTCAAACGGCCAGACGACGCGGACGAGCGACGGGACGAAGCACTGGATAAGGAAGGTATCTCAGGTATGAACTAATGGCAACTGATGTCAGGCGGCAACATAACTAGGCATAGATCCGATCGTCCGGACCAACTACCCAGGGTATGTAGAACAGCACGCGTGAGGGAGGCGCATAAATGTGACAGGCAGGACTCTATCACCAGGCGGCAAACCAGTAGGAAGGCGCCACCTATACCTAGGGTCTAGTGTTAGGTAACCCACTATATAAGCAGGAAGGCAGGTAGTGGGTTATATCCATATTCCTTCTACTTACCTTACAAGTGGGTGTTCCCCACTTGTTGTCACGACCCGATACAGAATACAGGATTCCGGATACAGGACATGGGTTGCAGGACTTTCCTACAGGATTCCGGATACAGGATATGGGTTGCAGGATTTTCCTACAGGATACTCCTACCAGGATTCCGGACACAGGATTCGGTTGCAGGATATTCCTACAGGATATGCCACAGGATATGCCTAGAGGATAAGGGACATGTGGACTCATCTTAGCCTCTGCATGCATGCAATCACTTTTGCATGCATGCAACCACTTTTGCATGCATGCCTAGATTAGCTCTTGGAGTTGTGAGCATAAAAGCTCCGACCTAATTGTTGTACAATCAGTTACTATCAACACCAGTCTTACTACGATCAATTTGTCTTGTCTTGTTCTCTGTCTTGTTTCCTGTCCTGTTCCTGTCTCGCTCCTGTTTCCTGTCCTGCCCTGGATCCTTCCTGCTCCGGATCCTGTCCTGTTCCTGTCTGCTCCCGGATCCTATCCTGATCCTGTCTTGCTCTAGATCCGTCCTGTTCCTATTCCTGGTTCCTGTCCTGCTCTCGGTCCTGTTCCTGAGTCAAGCCTTCATGTCCTTGGAATCCTGCTCTCTTCCTGTTTCCTGGATCGTGGCTTGACAGTTTGATAGTAACTGCTTCATAGTTCTCCGTTTTCCAGCTACCTTTTTCTTGATTCCTTTCCTTCATTTTCCTCCTTTTTTCTTTCCTAGATCATGGCTGATTTTGAGCGTTTTCAACACGAGCACCAAATGCTACTTCATGAGCTGGCCACTTTGCGCCAAGTGGTCACCGACCTGCAAGGTTCCACCACTGCGGCACATGCAGCTGCTGATGCATCCTCCAAGGCTGCTGCGCAGGCTCTCTCCCAGGCATCGGTGGTTTCCTCTTCATCAAACTTTTCTTCGGAGCCGAAGGTTAGCATGCCAGAGAAGTTCAGTGGTAATCGTGCCGATTTCCAAGGTTTCCTGAATCAGATCCGACTCTTGATCCGTATGCAACCACGGCGCTACTCGACTGATGCTCAAAAGGTGGGTCTTTTGGCATCCTTACTAAGTGGATCTCCACGGGCTTGGGTTGCCCCCTTGCTGGAGCGTGACGATCCACTGATGGAAGACTTTGAAGGTTTCGTGGCTGCCTTTGAAGCCTGTTTTGGAGATCCTGATAAGTACCGTTCTGCATGCACGAAGTTACGGAAGCTCACTCAAGGATCCCGACCAGCTTCCGTCTATGCATCCGAATTTCAGCAACTTTGCACGAACATTCCATGGGACGAGACTGCATTGATCGAACATTCCGTTTTGGGTTGAGGGACGACGTGAAGGACCTTCTCCTTACGTTACCGGATGCCCAAACATTAGCGGAGATCATGCAACAAGCTGTTCGTTGCGACAACCGTTTGTTCGAGCGTCGTCAGGAAAGATCCCGTCAACAGTTCCTGCAAACCAATCCTACAGCTGTGGTACATGTTCCTGCACCACCTTCTGGAGTAGTTCCTATGGAGGTTGAGAAATCCAAGCGTGGCTCTCTTTCCGCTGCCGAGAAGCAACGTCGTCGCAGTGAGAACCTGTGCTTGTATTGTGGTGGAGCAGGACACAAGGTGGCAGATTGTCCTATTAAAGCCAGGAACTTCAAGACGCGTGAAGTCGAAGCCGAAGTTCAGTCGGAAAACTCCAATGTCCACTTCGTCTAGGAGCCGCGAAGTTGGACGTAGGTGCAGGCTCCATTGGTGCTGCTCATACCATCCCGTCACTTAAGTTTCCTGTACACATTCATCTTAATAATCGAGAGCTCATGGAGTTTGCCTTGTTAGACACTGGTGCAAATGCATGCTTCATGGATGACACGTTTGCAACTCAACATGGCATTTCGGTGGTGAAGTTGAAGCGTGCAGTTCCTGTAGAGGTGGCCGATGGGCGTCTAATTGCTTCCGGTGCAGTTACCCATGCTACCGAACCTCTCTCCTGCAGGTATGGCACATTCAACTGTTCAATTTCCTTCAACTTGATCAAGACTCGGTCGACTCCCATCATTTTGGGCATGCCATGGTTCGTTGTTGCAAATCCGCAGATCGACTGGAGGTCTAGGACACTCACGTTTTCCTCTCCAACTTCTAGGATCAATCCTGTACCTTCCTGCGTGCAGGATACATCCTTAGTATCTGAGGCAGTACAAGCTACAGGATTGACCGTACCTGTTCCTGTACCAGTGTTGAAGACTCCTCCTCGACAGGATTCACCTCATGGCAGTTCCTCAGCACATCCGCAGGCTCTCCCCATTCCTGTAAGTTTGCGGTGTCCTGTACAGGGTTCTTCCAATCCTGTATCAGTGTCGAATGGTTCCTCCTCAACAGGATCCACCTCCTGTTGATTCGTCAGCACATTCGCAGGCTTCTTCCACTCTTGCGCAACCACGGACTCCTGTACAGGATTCTTCCAATCCTGTACACTCACGGTCCTGTACAGGATTCTTCCAATCCTGTACACTCATCAACAACCACACAGGTTTTTTCCAATCCTGCTTCTTTCTGTTACCCTGCCTCTGTTCCATCCCCAAGATCCTTCCTCTTTTTCAGTCACAGCTCCCTCCTTCTCCTCTCCGAGTTCTTACCACTACCATGCATGAACTCGCCACTGATCCTGCCCCCTTCCACCTTTTTGCTTTTCAAGTAACTCCTACGTCCTCTCTACCTTTCCTGTATCCGACTCCCCTGTTTTTCTCCTTCTCCTTCTCCTTCTCCTCCTTCTTCCCTACCATCCAAGTACCACGACTTTAAGGACGTTTTTGACAAGCACAAGGCTGCAGTTCTTCCTGTTCACAGGTCCTACGACTGTCCTATTGATCTTGCGGAAGGAAAGACTCCACCATTCGGACCGATCTATGCATTGTCACCCACAGAGTTGGAGGTTCTTCGTCAATACATCGAGGACAACTTAGGATCCGGCTTCATTCGTCACTCAAAGTCCCCTGCAGGAGCTCCTATCTTCTTTGTCAAGAAGAAGGATGGGAGTTTACGTTTGGTGGTGGACTACAGGGGTTTGAATCAAGTCACCATTCGAATCGGTATCCGTTGCCATTGATCCCGGAACTTCTCGATCGGCTGCGAGGGGCAAAGGTGTTCACGAAGATCGACTTACGAGGAGCCTACAACCTTGTACGGATTCGTCCCGGCGATGAGTGGAAGACTGCCTTTCGTACAAGGTATGGACATTTTGAGTACACGGTAATGCCTTTCGGCCTTACCAATGCCCCAGCTGTATTCCAACACATGGTGAACGACATTTTCCGTGACTTCTTGGACCAGTTTGTGGTGATCTACCTCGACGACATCTTGATTTTCTCCAAGGACCAGGCGGCACATGACAAGCATGTACGACTAGTTTTAGAGCGGCTTCGCGAGCATGGCCTGTACGCGAAGTTGGAGAAGTGTTTTTTCGATAGGGATTCGGTGGAGTTCTTGGGCTACATCGTCTCTCCTATGGCGTTTCCATGGACATGCACAAGGTGAAGACCATCGTGGAGTGGGAGAGGCCCAAGTCGGTACGAGATGTACAATGTTTCCTTGGCTTTGCAAACTTCTACAGGCGGTTCATACAGGACTTCTCCAAGCGTGTACTTCCACTCACAGAACTCACCAAGCGCACAGGACTTTTCTCTTGGTCCGACAAGGCGGAACACGCGTTCACAACACTCAAGGACGTTTTCACGACAGCTCCGATTTTAGCACATCCTGACCCTTCTCATCCTTTCTTCATTGAAGCAGATGCCTCGGATTTTGTAGTAGGATCTGTCCTATCGCAAGTTGGAGAGGACAAGTTGCTTCATCCTGTAGCCTTTCACTCTCGTAAGTTCCTGTCGGCGGAGATCAACTACGAGATTCATGACAAGGAACTCAAGGCCATTGTGGATTCGTTTGAGGAATGGCGGCATTTCCTGGAAGGTGCTGCACATCCTGTACAAGTTCTTACGGATCACAAGAACCTGGAGTACTTTCAAACGGCTCGGGTCCTCAGTCGGCGACAGGCTAGGTGGGCAGAGTTCCTATCACGTTTTGACTTCGTCATCGTCTACAGGCCCGGCTTTCGGAATGGCAAGGCGGACGCATTGTCTAGGCGCTCTTACCTTGCACCAAGCCCGGGCGATCCTGCATTTGACGGTCAAAGGCAAGTGTTGTTGGGTCCTGATCGTTTCCGGCTTGCGGCATTGCAGGTTCATCAGGCTCCAGCAAATTCAACACTCCTACAGGACGTTCGTTCGCAGTTGCCTACAGACGACTTGGGAAAGAATGTGTTCTCACACATTCATCCTGACGTTGCAAGTTCCTCTTCCTCCAGTTCCCGTCCAGACTACAACCTATTCACCATACAGGATGGACTCCTGTACCGGGAAGGTCTCCTGTACGTTCCTGTTGGTATTTCTAGGACTCGCGTGGTACAGGATTGTCATGATACCCCGGCTACAGGACATTTTGGTGTGGCCAAGACAGTGGAATTGGTGACTCGCAACTATTGGTGGCCTGGGTTGCGAGGTTTTGTGGAGAGGTTTGTACGGAATTGTGACACTTGTAGCAGGTCGAAGATGCTTCATCATGCACCCTCTGGTCTTCTTCGTCCTCTTCCTGTTTCCGTCTGCTCCTTGGAGATCCATTTCTATGGATTTCCTCACAGATCTTCCTCCTTCCCGTGGATTTGATGCAGTTCTTGTGGTGGTTGACCGTTTCACCAAGCAGGCTCATTTCTACCCTGCAACAAGACAGCTACAGGTCAGACAACTGCCGAGTTGGTGATCCGCGAGGTGTTCCGACATCATGGTCTTCCTGAGAGCATTGTTTCCGATCGAGGTCCACAATTCATGTCCAAGTTTTGGCGAGAGCTTCTTCGGAGTCTACAGGTCAAAGCGGATCTTTCTTCAGGATATCACCACAAACCGATGGGCAGTCCGAACGCACAATTCAGACCTTAGAACAGTATCTTCGTTGCTTCATCAGTTACCAGCAGGACAACTGGTTGGACCTCCTTCCAATGGCAGAGTTTGCCTACAACAACTCCATCCACGCATCTACAGGACAGACACCTTTCTTTGCTCTTACAGGCCACCATCCACGTTTTGACTTTGCTCCTACCGCTTCTCCTTCTTCCGCTCCTGCAGTACAGGATCGTCTTCAGCATCTTCGGCAGGTGCAGGATGATCTCCAGGTTCATCTTCAACAGGCACAGGAACGATACAAGCATCATGCTGATGCTCACCGACAGCCGGCACCTGCATACAAGATTGGTGATCTCGTGTGGCTTCTTCGTCGACACATTCGCACCAACAGGCCTTCTTCTAAGTTGGATTTTCAACGATTGGGCCCTTATAGGATCGTGGCGGAGGTAAATCCTGTAGCTTTCCGACTCGAGTTACCATCCACGGTGAAACTTCATCCTGTGTTTCACACCTCTTTGTTGGAGCCGTATCATCCTTCTTCTCTTCCTGGTCGTGTTTCTTCTCCTCCCCCCCTGTGGTCATTGACACGGAACCTGAGTACGAAGTCGCAGCCATCCTTGACTCTCGTCTTCATCGTCACCAACTCCAATACTTGGTGGATTGGAAAGGGTACCTGCCTACTGATCGCACTTGGGAACCTGCATCCAACTTACTCCATGCTTCTTCCAAGGTTGCTGCCTTCCATCGACATTATCCTACTAAACCAGGTCCCAAGACTCGTGGAACTCGTCTTTAGGGAGGAGGTGCTGTCACGACCCGATACAGAATACAGGATTCCGGATACAGGACATGGGTTGCAGGACTTTCCTACAGGATTCCGGATACAGGATATGGGTTGCAGGATTTTCCTACAGGATACTCCTACCAGGATTCCGGACACAGGATTCGGTTGCAGGATATTCCTACAGGATATGCCACAGGATATGCCTAGAGGATAAGGGACATGTGGACTCATCTTAGCCTCTGCATGCATGCAATCACTTTTGCATGCATGCAACCACTTTTGCATGCATGCCTAGATTAGCTCTTGGAGTTGTGAGCATAAAAGCTCCGACCTAATTGTTGTACAATCAGTTACTATCAACACCAGTCTTACTACGATCAATTTCGTCTTGTCTTGTTCTCGTCTTGTTTCCTGTCCTGTTCTTGTCTCGCTCCTGTTTCCTGTCCTGCCCCTGGATCCTGTCCTGTTCCTGTCTCGCTCCCGGATCCTATCATGATCCTGTCTTGCTCTTAGATCCGTCCTGTTCCTATTTCCAGTTCCTGTCCTGCTCTCGGTCCTGTTCCTGAGTCAGGCCTTCCTGTCCTTGGAATCTTGTTCCCTTCCAGGTTCCTGGATCGTGGCTTGACAATACCCCGGCTACAGGACATTTTGGTGTGGCCAAGACAGTGGAATTGGTGACTCGCAACTATTGGTGGCCTGGGTTGCGAGGTTTTGTGGAGAGGTTTGTACGGAGTTGTGACACTTGTAGCAGGTCGAAGATGCCTCATCATGCACCCTCTGGTCTTCTCCTCTTCCTGTTCCGTCTGCTCCTTGGAGATCCATTTCTATGGATTTCCTCACAGATCTTCCTCCTTCCCGTGGATTTGATGCAGTTCTTGCGGTGGTTGACCGTTTCACCAAGCAGGCTCATTTTCTACCCTGCAACAAGACAGCTACATGTCAGACAACTGCCGAGTTGGTGATCCGCGAGGTGTTCCGACATCATGGTCTTCCTGAGAGCATTGTTTCCGATCGAGGTCCACAATTCATGTCCAAGTTTTGGCGAGAGCTTCTTCGGAGTCTACAGGTCAAAGCGGATCTTTCTTCAGGATATCATCCACAAATCGATGGGCAGTCCGAACGCACAATTCAGACCTTAGAACAGTATCTTCGTTGCTTCATCAGTTACCAGCAGGACAACTGGTTGGACCTCCTTCCAAAGGGTTTGCCTACAACAACTCCATCCACGCATCTACAGGACAGACACCTTTCTTTGCTCTTACAGGCCACCATCCACGTTTTGACTTTGCTCCTACCGCTTCTCCTTCTTCCGCTCCTGCAGTACAGGATCGTCTTCAGCATCTTCGGCAGGTGCAGGATGATCTCCAGGTTCATCTTCAACAGGCACAGGAACGATACAAGCATCATGCTGATGCTCACCGACAGCTGGCACCTGCATACAAGATTGGTGATCTCGTGTGGCTTCTTCGTCGACACATTCGCACCAACAGGCCTTCTTCTAAGTTGGATTTTCAACGATTGGGCCCTTATAGGATCGTGGCGGAGGTAAATCCTGTAGCTTTCCGACTCGAGTTACCATCCACGGTGAAACTTCATCCTGTGTTTCACACCTCTTTGTTGGAGCCGTATCATCCTTCTTCTCTTCCTGGTCGTGTTTCTTCTCCTCCCCCTCCTGTGGTCATTGACACGGAACCTGAGTACGAAGTCGCAGCCATCCTTGACTCTCGTCTTCATCGTCACCAACTCCAATACTTGGTGGATTGGAAAGGGTACCTGCCTACTGATCGCACTTGGGAACCTGCATCCAACTTACTCCATGCTTCTTCCAAGGTTGCTGCCTTCCATCGGCATTATCCTACTAAACCAGGTCCCAAGACTCGTGGAACTCGTCTTTAGGGAGGAGGTGTTGTCACGACCCGATACAGAATACAGGATTCCGGATACAGGACATGGGTTGCAGGACTTTCCTACAGGATTCCGGATACAGGATATGGGTTGCAGGATTTTCCTACAGGATACTCCTACCACAGGATTCCGGACACAGGATTCGGTTGCAGGATATTCCTACAGGATATGCCACAGGATATGCCTAGAGGATAAGGACATGTGGACTCATCTTAACCTCTGCATGCATGCAATCACTTTTGCATGCATGCAACCACTTTTGCATGCATGCCTAGATTAGCTCTTGGAGTTGTGAGCATAAAAGCTCCGACCTAATTGTTGTACAATCAGTTACTATCAACACCAGTCTTACTACGATCAATTTCGTCTTGTCTTGTTCTCGTCTTGTTTCCTGTCCTGTTCTTGTCTCGCTCCTGTTTCCTGTCCTGCCCCTGGATCCTATCCTGCTCCGGGATCCTGTCCTGTTCCTGTCTCGCTCCCGGATCCTATCCTGATCCTGTCTTGCTCTTAGATCCGTCCTGTTCCTATTTCCAGTTCCTGTCCTGCTCTCGGTCCTGTTCCTGAGTCATGCCTTCCTGTCCTTGGAATCTTGTTCCCTTCCAGGTTCCTGGATCGTGGCTTGACACTTGTCCCACTCCTGGGCTCAGCAATACTCTCTTCCAAACCACTGTAGTGAACTCCCTCACCCTATACATGAGCGTCCGGGTAGAGGCCATCCAACACCTTCCACCACTTCCGAGGTAAGGCCGGCTTGCCGATTCGGACCCCCGGAGTTGGACGCTCTCCACAGTGTCTTGGCGACCACTGTAGCTTCTTGAGAAGCACCACATCTGGCCAGCGGAGTCCCCGATGACCATTTGTGGTGACCACGGAGGGATAGATAGTACACACGGATGGAGTTCACTGTAGCAAGCAGAGTTGTGGCCCGAAGGAGAGCTGGGATTAACTCGTTCGAACAAATAAAGATTGACGAGCAACAGCTGGCCAAGAGGATGTGACGGGTCGGTCGAGGGAGGTTGATGGAAGGCGGCGAGGCACCTCAGTTGCCGCAATCAGCCCTTGCTTCACCTACCCAAGGACACGACGTAAATGCCGCATGGCCGAATCTCTGAGCAGCGGTAGACCTGGAACACCAGCGGTAGAGGCGGTCGCACGCCGCCGACAACGAAGAAGGATATGAAGGAATCGCAGCATGTTTGGACGTCAGTCTAGGTATAGCAGCATGCGGGTATGAACAGCACCCGGACGGGCGACTTCACTCGACAATAACCTATGATGCAGAATGGGATGGATGGCAAGACAATAAAAGCCCTCCGCCTATTGACGTAGGCGAAAGTGACAGCCACACTGAGCCCTCACACCAAAGAGCAAAACCCGTGTTTGATGAGTACCCCTGAAGGAGGAAACCTCGCATAGGACAACCCCAGGAAAGGGCAGGCCTGCGACGGAGGCAGGAATCTCGAGGGGTGAAAGCAACACGGATAGCGACAGGGGATGTGAGCAAGAAGTCCAGCGTGGCCAGCGCCACGACGGACGTAAGGTAGGAAACCCAGGGCTGTTGTCACCCACCAGGGTGACACCGGGGGCCGTGGCTGCCCGGAAAGAGGGGAGGAAGAGCCTCATCCGGAAGGCCCCTATAGGGAGGGGCATCGATTGCCAACAAGGCAACCTCTGCACCAAGAGTTCAGCCAACCGAACGACGCAGTAGGCCAGGGTGGTTACCAAGATTAGAACCCAAGGCTTCAGAAGGCCGGGGTACACATGGGACGACCACCTACGCGAAGGCAATTGGACGTCGACGAGCTGACAGACTGGGAGGAGGTACCAGAAAGAGGGGCCGCACAGTGGCTACTCTGGACAAGGGATGAGAGGAATTTGTCCAAGAGTAGGAGAGATTTGCCTAAGCGACCAGTATCGCACCGGCCCCGCGAGGAAAATCCGCCAAGGCACACGGCAGAGCCGCAACCATCACCAAACGGAGGGATGCCGTCTCAGGGCGAGGAGGAATCACCCCATCGATCACGACCGTCTAGACTTCGCAGGGGGATTCCGCACATGGTCCTACAAAATCACTCGCTAAAGGAGGGAATATCGTCCAGCCGAGGTAAGCCGCGCCACCAGCCGTCAGGGTGGTCCCACAGAGGGGCCCCAAGGGACAACCGGGAGGAGCCCGTCCTCGTCACCCACCCTCAACGGGAGGGTAGGGCCGCAAGGAAGGAGAAAGGTACCCGCAGAATACCTAGACGTGGACTACACCATGTTCGAAGCGGAGGGTCTGGATCAGAACACTTCTCAGGCACAACGGGACGCCATGGGAACGACTCGGTTACCTTACTAGCCCGCGCGCTCAATCGGATGCAGGAGAGCACCATAACAGTGCCCTTACCCGCGTTCCGTGGAGCAAAGGGGGAAGACACAGACCAACACATACACAAGTTCGAACAGGTGTGTGAACTTCAAAGTGTAATCGACAATCACAAGAAGCTGAGTGCCTTCGCATGCACTTTGGACAAGAAGGCACACGCCTGGTGGAAGGCAAATGAAGGAGCTTGCTGGGAAACCGCACGAAGGGTGTTTCTAAATACCTTTTGGGAGGAAAAGAGTGAAGAGGAGGTAATCCACAAGCTAACAAGCTTGAAATAGAAAGTAGGAGAGTCAGTCGACGAATACACGGTCCGCATGCTGGGATACATCGCTCAGCTAAGAGACGCCCCAGTTGACCTGACTAAGAAAATGTGGTACTGAAAGGGACTGTGGTTGGAGATCCACAAGTGGATCGGTTTAGATGACAACCAGACGTTCGACAAATTACTCCGATACGCCAAGAAGGCTGAAAAGCGAGAAGCTGAAAAACACCAAGAAAGGAAGATGCAGGACAAATCGGATGCAGAAGGGGCCAGTGACACCACCACGAACGAGGAGGACCTCTCAGATGTTTCCCAATCTAACCCGGAAGGAGAGACGGAGGCGGGCCAGGGAGCACGAGCAATCCCAACGAAGGGAGACCTACAGAGCGGTCGCAAGGCAAGAAGACCTAGCGATGACTCTTGCTCAGTTAGGATACACAGCGCGTAGAGATAGATATTGCAAAGTATGTAATGTCCATGGATCCCACAACACAAATGATTGTTACCAGCTAACCAAGCTCCTAAGTAGCACGCCACCCCAGACTGGCGCCTAGGTCGTCGAGTGACAGGAGGCGGATCACATGGGGGACCAACGGTAGGGGCCGCGGTGGTGGCCAAACCCACCGCAGATCGCGGTCAGGAGACCGCAACCAGAGGTTGCACTCCTAGGAGCGACAACAAAACCGGCCGAGGTACAATGATAGAAACAGATGGTCGGAACGCCGAGAGTTGATGCACGCTGTGCAATGAACACCATCCACTATACCGATGCCCTTGGATCACGATGCTCAAACCCATGCTGGAAGCACATGTACCAAAAGCCACAGGGGTGGCTGAGGGACCAACCCCGGCCACGCAACACTAGGTCCACACCATAGGCCCACCATGTAGAGATGTCACCCCCCGAGCTACAATGCAGGGCAATCACAAGGTCACAAGGTCACAAGCCCAACAGACGAGACAACCAGTTGACATGGAGGAGGAAGACAACGGGGAGTCTAGTGAGGAGGAAGTGCCAGCCGTACTTGGAAAACCAGGTTAGTGGGAGCAAAGATGCACTGAGGTGGAAGCAGCTGCAGAACAGGTGAGAATGACACAGGGCGCAGAGGCCAGGGGCACGACAGGGATGCACGAGGCCCTCGCTGGAAAGATGCGAGAAACTCAGGTGTTGGTAACCTTAGGAGAACTGCTACGATTATCCCTAGGGCTTTATGAAGTCCTCACCAGAGAACTGCACAAGCCCATAGTCGCGGTCCCAAGGGTCGTAACAACAGCGGTAGACTTTGTGGACAATGTACAGGCCATACCCGTCCAAGTGGCAGGCCGCACAGTCCACAATGTGATCATAGATGGGGGATCAGGCGTAAATATCATGTCCATAGAACTCCATCAACAACTGGGGATGCCGCCCCCGGGGCCCTCACCCTTCCTCATACGCATGGCGAACCAAGCCAAGGTGGCCCCTAAGGGAATCATGAGGGAGATAAGCATTAGGATCCAAAGCATCAAGTTCCTGATAAACATGGTTGTCCTCGACATGCACGCAAAAGGAGAGTTCGACTTACTCCTGGGCCGGTTGTGGCTCCGGGGCGCAAGGGTACAACACGATTGGGAGAAGCAACAGATTCGGTTTCCCGTCAAGGAGGGGGTCATATCCGTCACTGCGAAACAAGTCTCGGTGCCACCATCGGAATCCCGACCCTAGGAATACCATCTCCCAGACTGGGGAGAGGGGCTAGATGATGAGGAAGAAGTGGCCATCCTAGCATATTTGCCAGAGCTATTCGTCATAGGAGAGGTGGATCCTCAACAGGAAGTACGGGAGTTGGCTACCACATACCTAATGACTCGGCTAGAAACCAGAGCAGACACTCTAGAAGCTCGAATCTCGAGGTGGCCTATTCTATGGAAAGAAATGCTGAGTGTAGCCCCATCGGACCAAGAAGAGTATCGTAGCAAGCCAATGTATAAGTGGAACATGACTCCCGAAGCAGCGGTCAAGCAGGTCAACATAGGCACTGACAAAGACCCCTGACTAGTAAATGTTAATGCTCACATCGGAGCAAAGCTAGGAGAGCAGATTACTGATTGTCTCCGTAAATATAGGGAGGTATTCGCCTTGACCTATCACAACCTAAGGGAGTACCGCCGGAGTTGTGCCAGCACCGAATTAAACTAAAGCCCGACACTTGACCCAACTGACAACAACGCTACCGCATCAACCCAAATTACGCCCGAAAAGCCAAACAAGAGATTGACAAGTGGCTCGAAGCAGACTTCGTCTACCCCATCGAGAACCCGGAATGGCTGTCACCAATTATGATCATACCAAAGAAGGACGGTCGGCTGAGGATCTGCATAGATTACCAACGGCTGAATGCCGCCATGGAGAAGGACCCGTTTCCTATCCCATTCACAGAGGCCATCCTAGAAGACGTAGTGGGCCACGAGATGTACTCGTTCATGGACAGCTTCAGTGGATACAACCAGGTGATGATCGCAACGGAAGACCAAGCCAAAAACTGCATTCATCACGGACTGGGGTGCTTACGCCTTCAGAGTTATGCCGTTCAGACTTTGCAACGCTCCAGCCACATTTCAAGGTTGGTTCAGCGGGTATTCCTAGACAACCTCACAGATTTTGTCCGGCATTCCTTGACAACTTCACAGCTTATGGACCAGTGGAAGACCATGTGACATGCCTAGAATGAGTATTCCGGCACTGCCAGGAATATGGGATATCTCTTAACCCCTCAAAGTGCGTATTTGGCATGACCGCGGGAAAGTTGCTAGGGAACATCGTTTCCAAGGAAGGCATCACGGTGGACCTAGGTTCAGTACGAGCACTGGTCGAAATGCCACCTCCACAGAACGTCACAGAACTCCGAAGATTCCTAGGGAAAGCAGGGTTCTACCTCAAGTTTATCCAAAAGTATGCCGATAGGGCCCAACCAATGATCGAATTACTCACCAAGGAGGCACTGTATGAATGGACCGCCCATCGACAGGCGGCCTTCGAAGACATAAGGCGCCAACTGGTGGAAGCGCCCATCCTCATCCCACTGGATTGGAACCGATAGTTCCACCTGCAAACGGATGGCTCAAGCATAGTGGCGGGTGTGGTCCTGTCCCAAGAGGACGACAAGAGGATGCTCCGACCCATAGCATACGGAAGTCGACTCATGATGCTGACTGAACGCAACTACTCGGTGACCAACAAAGAATGCATGGCAGTCATCTACGGGGTATCCAAGTTTTGCCACTACCTTCTGGGTAACCACTTCATACTGATTGTAGATCACCACGCTCTGCTATACCTCGTGAACAAACCACAGCTCATTGGGAGGCTGACTCGGTGGATACTCCTCTTGCAGGAGTTCGAGTTTACCGTAGTCCATAAGGTAGGTAAACTGCACGTATCACCAGACCTCCTCTCCCGAATAACGAGCGGCAAACCAGCGGAAGCCACCGACTGCTCGACATACCAGACGTTGACCTTTTCGGGACAACTGTTAAACAAGGCACATTACCACGAACAATCGAACCAAGGACCGGCCTGGACGTCTCAGAGTGCAACAACCGATACGGCACTACATAGACAGAGCCTTGCCTGAAGGTGCTTACCGTTCCAGCTGATCGGGGATCAGCTATACAAGCGAGGGAGGGATGACATACTCCAGAAATGCCCACTAACTTGGGAAATTCCCAAGATTGTCGAGGTAGCTCATGCGGGACCGGGGGCATGACACTTCGAGGAAGACAAAACGGCCAGGAAGATCCTACAAACCGGACTCTGGTGGCCAACAATCTTCTAGGGCACCACCAAGGTAGCAAGGAGCTGTACCAATTGTCAATGCAAACCCACGGCAGGCCAAGGCATGGAGTACCACCCCTCGGCAGGAATGGCGGCATTTGAGAAGTGGGGCCTGGACTTTGTAGGGCCTATCAACCCAAGGGCCCACATGACACACTCCAGGTACATCGTAGTGGCAACGGACTACGCCACAAAATGGGTAGAAGCAAAGGCACTCAAGGAGGCAACGGCAGGACAAACAGCGAGGTTCATCTATACAAACATTCTAACACGGTTCGGATGCCCATTGGAGCTGGTGTTAGACCAAGGGAGCCACTTCATCAACGAGACTGTCCGAGAATTGGTCAACGCATTTGTCATCAAGCATCGCACGTCAACAGCCTACTATCCACAGGGGAATGGATAGGCCGAGTCCACAAACAAGGTACTAGTCACCATCTTGAGGAAGCTTTGCCACAGGGAACCCAGGCGATGGGAAGAAATGCTACCATCGGACTGGACAACGTTCAAAACCGCAACGGGAACAACACCCTTTCAGCTGGCCTATGGTCTGGAGGCCATCATGCCATGGGAGTTCACCATACCCAGCTTACGAACGAGCCTGGACCACATGATCACGGACAAACTAACAATTGCACGAAAAAGGCTGGAACAACTGGAACAACTAGACGAAGTACAATTCCTAGCATAGTTGACAAGAGAAAACCGACAACAGCAGACCAAATAAGCTAGGGACATGAAAAAGAAACTCCGAGAATATAAGCCAGGACAGTGGGTATGGTGGTTCAAGAAACCACAAGCACTCCGAAAAGGCAAGGATGGAAAGGACCATATGAGGTGCTAAAAACCTTTGACAATGGCACGATTCTACTGGGGCCAATGAGCAGCCGTTACAACAGAAGGTTAATGGCAACCATCTCAAGCCATACATTCACCCGACAAGAACCTTTGCTTTGGGGAAACAAGAGAGAGAGGTACACCCCACGAGCCTTCGAGGCGAAGGCACGGCCGGAGTAGCGGCGTTAAGAATCGAAGGAAGGGGCACTCAACGGGAGAGCGGGGACCCCAGTCCCACATGAGTGGCCAATTCACAGGTCACATGGTTCACGAGAGTGGACCACACGCGTGAGCACGTAAAACAAGGCAATAATGGCAAGCGGCACCATTAATACCTTGATTATGGCGTGTGGAAGGATGCGTTGGGCATCTCCAGCGAGGTAGGCCGCCACGTAGGCACCATCTTCGGAAAGACAATAGGGGTGAGCCAGGGCATGCCCACTTTTCACAGGAAAGATCAACCATTCCTCAGCAACAAAGATGATGGAGTGGACCACGCAGAACAAGTCGGTGACCATCCAGCACGTCCGGGTGCGGTACAAGAGCCAGGATAGGATCGTGGAGCTCGTGGCTCCCAGGTTCTCCAGATTTCAGGAGTTGATCAACAGACCCAACGTGCGGAGGGTGCGGAAGCAGATGCGACTTCTCGGGCTTTTTGAGGCCCCATGGGGAGAAGTGGAGAAGCCTGGATTCGCAGTGCGGGCCAGCCATTTCATCTAGACCGTACAGCTGGAGACGGAGAAAACCAAGCGAGAAGAGCTACGATTCAGATTAAGCAGCTCTACGAGCTTCTACATCAATCTCAATCAGCTGGCCGCCATGTTTTGTCTACCGGAGAGCGGCACACTCTTGGAAGACCTGGGGGAACCCAGACGCCAGTGGTTCCCCACCAACCGGGATGAAATCGCAATGTCCAAACTCTCCATACAGGAAGGGGACGACGTGGACGAGTTCCTGGCACTGACAATGTTTATGTTCACCAGAAGAACAGACAGGCGAGTCGCCACGCAACTGGCAAGCGCCCTTTGCAGCGTCTAAGAGGAGTCACAGTGGACTAGGCGCACTGCCTCAGGCACTACATGATCCTGGCCCTGACCCGCGACATCAACGGGATCTAGAAGGAAACCAAACAAAGGCTCACAACGGCGGGCCACCTTAGCGTGATGATCACTTGGATCATCAGCCAAAGCCCGATTCCCCTACTGGAGCAGTTCTACTCGAACACCATCGGGGAATTGGGGGCATGAGAACAGGCGGGCCCCAACCCAACCGAAGAAGGGAAACAGCTAGACACACTGGAGTCTTTGCGAAAATGTGAGAGAGAAGACTCCCTTGTGGAGCAAGCCAGGGAAGAGGACCGTGGGAAAGGAGCGTAGGGCCTCCACCACGGTGTCCCCACCGGCAGTTCCCGGAGCAGAGGCCCCACCAATCCAAGGGGGAGTGTTCCGCCGGCCCCTCGTAGGCCAACAAAGTGAACAGCGAGGAAGACACAGGCAACGTGCTAAAGGGGACGTACAAATACTTCAACGCGAAGGGGCTATGGACCTCTACAGTGCATATGGAGTTGTCCAAGGCCTTCAGTCAAATCTGAAAGTCCGTAGCGGTGTACAATGGTTTGGATCTCCTGGGGGTTACCGCAGAACACGACGCGGAACTCACAGACAACTACCAAACCGCTCAAAAGGAGGCCCAAGAGTACTCGGACTAGCTTCTCAAGGGAGTCCACCTTTGGGATATCGCGGAAGTCGGGAGGAAGCCAGCAGAGGAGACGTGGCAACAGTTGACCAACATCTTGGATCAACTTCAGATCAAGTACGACCACATCCAAAAGCTCCACAACCAACTAGGACGAGAGTTTGAGTAGGTCACGGCAAAGAAGGAGCAACAGGTTTTTGAGCTCGGCTCCACACTTGAGCAAGCGTGAGGCAGAGCTTTAGCCGGGTTCACCAGGAGCTGGTTGCGGCCAAAGAAGAGCTGCACCAAGCCACCAGCCAGCTCGAAGTCATCCCCACATCCTCCTTAGAGGGACCCACGCCCGAGTCGTATGGAGCTCTGGTAACCGTCTCCCACTCACGGAGCGCCAACCAGTCAAAGACCCGCATGACTCAACACAAACCATTAGGGAGCTAGAGGTACACACCCAGCTACAGGCCCAACTCCTCATGGCAAGGGAACATGAGATGCAACACTCGCGAGAACGGGCGCAGGACCTAGAGGGTTAGCTCAAGCAGGTTTGGGAGCAACAAGCAGGGTCCAAGGCAAAGCTCCGGAGGGTGATTGCGCTACGGGAGGCGACCATCACCACACTAAAGACCACGCTAGCCGCAACAGAGAACGAAATCGCCATGTACCGGGAGCTCCAAGGGTAGATGTCTAAAGCACATGGCCCGAGGACGTGCCAACAAATAAGTCCGGGCATCTGGTTGACAATGGTCAGACACCATCAAACGGCCAGACGGCGCGGACGAGCGACGGAACAAAGCGCCAGATAAGGAAGGTACCTCAGGTACGAATTGATGGCAACCGATGTCAGGCGGCGGCGTAACCAAGCATAAATCCAATCGTCTGGACCAACTACCCAGGGTACGTAGCACAGCAAGCATGAGGGAGGCGCATAAATGTGACAGGTAGGACTCTGTCACCAGGCAGCAGACTAGTAGGAAGGCGCCACCTGTACCTAGGGTCTAGCATTAGGTAACCCACTATATAAGCAGGAAGGCGGGTAGTGGGTTGGGGTCTTTTAGGAGTCAAGTCTGCGTCTTATATCTTACTCCTCTGTCGGAGATAGTTTGTACTCGAACAGGCAATATAATATATCCATATTCCTTCTACTCACCTTACAAGCGGGTCTTCCCCGCTTGTCCCACTCCTGGGCTCAGCAATACTCTCTTCCAAACCACCATAGTGAACTCCCTTACCATGTACATGGACCCTCATGGCATCCGGGTAGAGGCCATCCAACACCTTCCACCACTTCCGAGGTAAGGCCAGCTTGCCGGTTTGGACCCCCGAAGTTGGACGCTCTCCACAACGTCCTGGTGACCATTGTAGCTTCCTGAGAAGCACCACATCTGGCCTGCGGAGTCCTCAATGACCAGAACTAGATTTGAATTTGAGTGGGAAATTAAATACATTTTCAAATTACATGTCAAACCGACAATACTTATGTCAGAAATTCAAAATTTTTGAAAATAAAAGAAAATAAAATTAAAATGAGTTAACGCAAATAACCGACACTCTGACATATATACTTTCTAATTTCAATGTGTTATAAAATTGCATTTAATGTGATTTAAGTGATTCAAGTGATTCAAGTGATTCAAGCTGTTTAATATTACGAAATTTTAGTAATTATTCTACATTCTCAATATTCTAGATATATTATTAAGTTTATATTATATATCATGTATTATGTATTATGTATTATGTATGATTTAAAATTTATTCATAGTGTGTTTATTAATATTATTTTCTTAATTACTCGAGTAATTAATTTACATTTCCTTATATTAATGGGATATTCTTTATTATTTTCTTAATATTCAAAGAATATTTCAATATTAAACCTGATTATCATAATTAAATTAGTCTCTATTCTTAATTATTTCAGTAATTATTCTACATTTGTATATATTAATGGGATTTTCTCAATTAATTTCTTATTATTTCAAGAATATTCCTATGTTAAACCTTATTATCAATATTAAATTAATATATATTATTAAAACTATATATGGCTATATATTAGATAAAATGATATATTATTTATGTATAATTTAAAATATGTTCATAGTGTGTATATTATATCATACTCTTAAATACTTGAGTAAGTAATCTACATTTCTTTATATTAATGGGATATTCTTTATTATTTTCTTATTATTCCAAGAATATTCCAATATTAAACATGATTATCATAATTAATTTAGTTAATTATTTCAGTACTTGATCTACATTTGTATATATTAATGGGATTTTCCTTAATAATTTCTTATTATTTCAAGAATTTCCTATGTTAAACCTTATTATCAATATTAAATTAATATATATTATTAAAACTATATATGGCTATATATAGATAAAATGATATATTATTATGTATAATTTAAAATATGTTCATAGTGTGTTTATTAATATTATTTTCTTAATTATTCGATGTTTCTTTTGCACACATATAAAACACAATCATAATTTATATATACACGTGCACACGCATTAGAAGCATTTACAGAATGATATATTATATATAATTTAAAATATGTTCATAGTGTGTTTATTAATATTATTTTCTTAATTATTCGATGTCTTTTGCACACATATAAACACAATCATAAATTTATATATACATGTGCACACGCATTAGAAGCACTTATAAAGACACATATACACACACATGCACAAGCCAAGGAGTGGATCACGATATAAATAAAACATCTAGCTTTGTATTTATATATAGAGTTTAAAACCAAACCAATATTTATAGTTACACACACTTTATACTGGGACTTACATATGTTTAGTGTTTAGAGAAATAATTAAAAAATGTGCATGCATTTAGTTATATTAGTATAAAGATTTTTATATATATATATTATGTACCATATAAAATTTAATAATAAAATACTTGCATTGGGTTTAAAACTTAAACCAAACTAAAGAGATATGTTGCTTCTTTATTGAAAACATCCTGTTCAATGCGTGTATGATCCATATGTACTCAGTCTAGGTGTATGTAACACATTAAATAATTTACACATGTAATATGTATGTATGTCTGTGTGTATACACATGTGTATGTATATATGTGTACTAATATATGCAATGTGTACGATTTTAATTTGTTAACACTTTCTCTCTTCTCTCATATATACACCATGCATGATCCATAATATGTACTATCTCTCTTTTCTCATACATACACACCCATAATATGTAGTGTGTCTCTCTTCACTCATACATACACACCATGCATGATCCATAATATGTACTGATGCTACAATATTATGTATTATATATGTATGTCTGTGTATAATATGTGTATGTATATATGTGTATTAATATATGCAATGTGTAAAAAATTAATTTTTTAACACTCTCTCCTCTCTCATACATACACACCATGCATGATCCATAATATGTACTGACGTGACAATATTATGTACTATGTACGTATGTCTATATGTATATTATATGTGTATATATATATTGTTACACGTGAAAATTTAACACTCTCATATACACACATATGTTAAACCCTTGCATGATTTATATATTTGGGGTATATGTGATACACCCACACACGCACACAAATTTAAAATTATATAAATATAATAATATTTGTTTAGGGTCAATATATATTTTATTCTTTTTAGGGTTTAGGTATATTCTTAGAAGGAATATTTGAATAGGGTTAATAATATTTTATTCCTTTTAAGGTTTAGGTATTTCTTAGGGTTTCAAGAAGAAAGGTGACGGAAGCGGCGATAGTGGATTAGAGCAGCTGCGTCATAGATGTATAGATCTCTCTCTCAGAAGGCATGGCGATGCAAAATGGCGCATCGGTGCAGTAGGATTTGAAAATGCATTCAAACATGTGAAATCTCTCTCTTTCTCTCACGCACACTCCGGTGTATATTTATTTATCTGTATTTACATATACATTTATATGTGTGTGTATCTTAATAATAAAATTTATTATCTATCTCTCGCACACACACTATATGTGTGTGTTGTTTATCTGTATAATTTTTATTTGTTTCACTCACATCCTGCCCCCAGCCACAATGTGTATAATTTTATTGATTCTTAATTTTATCTCTCGCACACTCATGTATATACATATACATATACATATATATACATATATTATATATACAAATATATATGTGTGTGTGTGTATCTGTATAATTTAATTTTATTTAGCACACACATGATATACATATCCATATATATATATATATATATAAATATATATTTGTGTTGTATCTGTATAATCTTTTTGATTTTTCTATCTCTGGCACACACGCACACTCTTGTATATACATATACATATATATGTGTTTGTTTATCTCTCTCACATTCCTGTATATACATATGCATATATATTTGTGTGTGTGTGGGATTAATCCCACTACCCAGGCCCTTCACGCAGGTCATGAGCGGCAGGATTAATCCCGCCGCCCTTCACACAAGCCCATGGCCTGCACGGAGGGCATGTGTGCAGGATGGCGGGATTAATCCTGCTGCCCATGGCATGCGCGAAGGGCCTACATGTAGGACGACGGGATTAATCTTGCCGCCCAATATATATGTGTGTGTGCACATGATTTACAAAGAGAGGGCGGCGGGATTAATCCTGCCGCATTCCGTGCAACCCATGGGCGGCAGGATTAATCCTGCTGACCCTTTTATGCCTGGTGGCGGGATTAATCCCGTTGTCCCTCCGAGGAGGCGTGAAAATGGTAGGAGGATTAATTCCCTTCACCGAGCATAGAAGGAGTGACGCGGTTAATCCCGCCACCCTTTATGTCTCAATGAATGTGGGGCATAGAAGGGGTGGCAGGATTAATCCCACCACCCTTCTCTGTCTTCTAAATTGGTGAGCCAAATCAATCCGGACCACTTTTGTCTGAGATGGAGAAGGGTTACCGCACACCAGTTTAGGGGATTGAGAAGGATGGCGAGATTAATTCGACCATCCCTTCCATAGTGGGGAGATTAATCCCCGCCACCTTTTTGGATCACTTGAAGGGGTGTGCAAAATAAAATCATGCCCAGTTCTCTCTGAGACCAAGAAGGGTGGCGGGATTAATTCTGCACACTCATTCAGGGGATCTAGAAGGGTGAGCGAGATTAATCTCGCTCACCCTTTCATGAGGCATAGCTGTCACGACCCGATACAGAATACAGGATTCCGGATACAGGACATGGGTTGCAGGACTTTCCTACAGGATTCCGGATACAGGATATGGGTTGCAGGATTTTCCTACAGGATACTCCTACCAGGATTCCGGACACAGGATTCGGTTGCAGGATATTCCTACAGGATATGCCACAGGATATGCCTAGAGGATAAGGGACATGTGGACTCATCTTAGCCTCTGCATGCATGCAATCACTTTTGCATGCATGCAACCACTTTTGCATGCATGCCTAGATTAGCTCTTGGAGTTGTGAGCATAAAAGCTCCGACCTAATTGTTGTACAATCAGTTACTATCAACACCAGTCTTACTACGATCAATTTCGTCTTGTCTTGTTCTGTCTGTTTCCTGTCTTCTGTCTCGCTCCTGTTTCCTGTCCTGCCCCTGGATCCTTCCTGCTCCGGGATCCTGTCCTGTTCCTGTCGCTCCCGGATCCTATCCTGATCCTGTCTTGCTCTTAGATCCGTCCTGTTCCTATTCCAGTTCCTGTCCTGCTCTCGGTCCTGTTCCTGAGTCAAGCCTTCTGTCCTTGGAATCCTGTTCCCTTCCTGTTCCTGGATCGTGGCTTGACAGTTTGATAGTAACTGCTTCATAGTTCTCCGTTTTCCAGCTACCTTTTTCTTGATTCCTTTCCTTCATTTTCCTCCTTTTTTCTTTCCTAGATCATGGCTGATTTTGAGCGTTTTCAACACGAGCACCAAATGCTACTTCATGAGCTGGCCACTTTGCGCCAAGTGGTCACCGACCTGCAAGGTTCCACCACTGCGGCACATGCAGCTGCTGATGCATCCTCCAAGGCTGCTGCGCAGGCTCTCTCCCAGGCATCGGTGGTTTCCTCTTCATCAAACTTTTCTTCGGAGCCGAAGGTTAGCATGCCAGAGAAGTTCAGTGGTAATCGTGCCGATTTCCAAGGTTTCCTGAATCAGATCCGACTCTTGATCCGTATGCAACCACGGCGCTACTCGACTGATGCTCAAAAGGTGGGTCTTTTGGCATCCTTACTAAGTGGATCTCCACGGGCTTGGGTTGCCCCCTTGCTGGAGCGTGACGATCCACTGATGGAAGACTTTGAAGGTTTCGTGGCTGCCTTTGAAGCCTGTTTTGGAGATCCTGATAAGTACCGTTCTGCATGCACGAAGTTACGGAAGCTCACTCAAGGATCCCGACCAGCTTCCGTCTATGCATCCGAATTTCAGCAACTTTGCACGAACATTCCATGGGACGAGACTGCATTGATCGAACACTTCCGTTTTGGGTTGAGGGACGACGTGAAGGACCTTCTCCTTACGTTACCGGATGCCCAAACATTAGCGGAGATCATGCAACAAGCTGTTCGTTGCGACAACCGTTTGTTCGAGCGTCGTCAGGAAAGATCCCGTCAACAGTTCCTGCAAACCAATCCTACAGCTGTGGTACATGTTCCTGCACCACCTTCTGGAGTAGTTCCTATGGAGGTTGAGAAATCCAAGCGTGGCTCTCTTTCCGCTGCCGAGAAGCAACGTCGTCGCAGTGAGAACCTGTGCTTGTATTGTGGTGGAGCAGGACACAAGGTGGCAGATTGTCCTATTAAAGCCAGGAACTTCAAGACGCGTGAAGTCGAAGCCGAAGTTCAGTCGGAAAACTCCAATGTCCACTTCGTCTAGGAGCCGCGAAGTTGGACGTAGGTGCAGGCTCCATTGGTGCTGCTCATACCATCCCGTCACTTAAGTTTCCTGTACACATTCATCTTAATAATCGAGAGCTCATGGAGTTTGCCTTGTTAGACACTGGTGCAAATGCATGCTTCATGGATGACACGTTTGCAACTCAACATGGCATTTCGGTGGTGAAGTTGAAGCGTGCAGTTCCTGTAGAGGTGGCCGATGGGCGTCTAATTGCTTCCGGTGCAGTTACCCATGCTACCGAACCTCTCTCCTGCAGGTATGGCACATTCAACTGTTCAATTTCCTTCAACTTGACAAGACTCGGTCGACTCCCATCATTTTGGGCATGCCATGGTTCGTTGTTGCAAATCCGCAGATCGACTGGAGGTCTAGGACACTCACGTTTTCCTCTCCAACTTCTAGGATCAATCCTGTACCTTCCTGCGTGCAGGATACATCCTTAGTATCTGAGGCAGTACAAGCTACAGGATTGACCGTACCTGTTCCTGTACCAGTGTTGAAGACTCCTCCTCGACAGGATTCACCTCATGGCAGTTCCTCAGCACATCCGCAGGCTCTCCCCATTCCTGTAAGTTTGCGGTGTCCTGTACAGGGTTCTTCCAATCCTGTATCAGTGTCGAAGGTTCCTCCTCAACAGGATCCACCTCCTGTTGATTCGTCAGCACATTCGCAGGCTTCTTCCACTCTTGCGCAACCACGGACTCCTGTACAGGATTCTTCCAATCCTGTACACTCACGGTGTCCTGTACAGGATTCTTCCAATCCTGTACACTCATCAACAACCACACAGGTTTTTTCCAATCCTGCTTCTTTCTGTTACCCTGCCTCTGTTCCATCCCCCAAGATCCTTCCTCTTTTTCAGTCACAGCTCCCTCCTTCTCCTCTCCGAGTTCTTACCACTACCATGCATGAACTCGCCACTGATCCTGCCCCCCCACCTTTTTGCTTTTCAAGTAACTCCTACGTCCTCTCCTACCTTTCCTGTATCCGACTCCCCTGTTTTTTCTCCTTCTCCTTCTCCTTCTCCTCCTTCTTCCCTACCATCCAAGTACCACGACTTTAAGGACGTTTTTGACAAGCACAAGGCTGCAGTTCTTCCTGTTCACAGGTCCTACGACTGTCCTATTGATCTTGCGGAAGGAAAGACTCCACCATTCGGACCGATCTATGCATTGTCACCCACAGAGTTGGAGGTTCTTCGTCAATACATCGAGGACAACTTAGGATCCGGCTTCATTCGTCACTCAAAGTCCCCTGCAGGAGCTCCTATCTTCTTTGTCAAGAAGAAGGATGGGAGTTTACGTTTGGTGGTGGACTACAGGGGTTTGAATCAAGTCACCATTCGGAATCGGTATCCGTTGCCATTGATCCCGGAACTTCTCGATCGGCTGCGAGGGGCAAAGGTGTTCACGAAGATCGACTTACGAGGAGCCTACAACCTTGTACGGATTCGTCCCGGCGATGAGTGGAAGACTGCCTTTCGTACAAGGTATGGACATTTTGAGTACACGGTAATGCCTTTCGGCCTTACCAATGCCCCAGCTGTATTCCAACACATGGTGAACGACATTTTCCGTGACTTCTTGGACCAGTTTGTGGTGATCTACCTCGACGACATCTTGATTTTCTCCAAGGACCAGGCGGCACATGACAAGCATGTACGACTAGTTTTAGAGCGGCTTCGCGAGCATGGCCTGTACGCGAAGTTGGAGAAGTGTTTTTTCGATAGGGATTCGGTGGAGTTCTTGGGCTACATCGTCTCTCCTGCTGGCGTTTCCATGGACATGCACAAGGTGAAGACCATCGTGGAGTGGGAGAGGCCCAAGTCGGTACGAGATGTACAATGTTTCCTTGGCTTTGCAAACTTCTACAGGCGGTTCATACAGGACTTCTCCAAGCGTGTACTTCCACTCACAGAACTCACCAAGCGCACAGGACTTTTCTCTTGGTCCGACAAGGCGGAACACGCGTTCACAACACTCAAGGACGTTTTCACGACAGCTCCGATTTTAGCACATCCTGACCCTTCTCATCCTTTCTTCATTGAAGCAGATGCCTCGGATTTTGCAGTAGGATCCGTCCTATCGCAAGTTGGAGAGGACAAGTTGCTTCATCCTGTAGCCTTTCACTCTCGTAAGTTCCTGTCGGCGGAGATCAACTACGAGATTCATGACAAGGAACTCAAGGCCATTGTGGATTCGTTTGAGGAATGGCGGCATTTCCTGGAAGGTGCTGCACATCCTGTACAAGTTCTTACGGATCACAAGAACCTGGAGTACTTTCAAACGGCTCGGGTCCTCAGTCGGCGACAGGCTAGGTGGGCAGAGTTCCTATCACGTTTTGACTTCGTCATCGTCTACAGGCCCGGCTTTCGGAATGGCAAGGCGGACGCATTGTCTAGGCGCTCTTACCTTGCACCAAGCCCGGGCGATCCTGCATTTGACGGTCAAAGGCAAGTGTTGTTGGGTCCTGATCGTTTCCGGCTTGCGGCACTGCAGGTTCATCAGGCTCCAGCAAATTCAACACTCCTACAGGACGTTCGTTCGCAGTTGCCTACAGACGACTTGGGAAAGAATGTGTTCTCACACATTCATCCTGACGTTGCAAGTTCCTCTTCCTCCAGTTCCCGTCCAGACTACAACCTATTCACCATACAGGATGGACTCCTGTACCGGGAAGGTCTCCTGTACGTTCCTGTTGGTATTTCTAGGACTCGTGTGGTACAGGATTGTCATGATACCCCGGCTACAGGACATTTTGGTGTGGCCAAGACAGTGGAATTGGTGACTCGCAACTATTGGTGGCCTGGGTTGCGAGGTTTTGTGGAGAGGTTTGTACGGAGTTGTGACACTTGTAGCAGGTCGAAGATGCCTCATCATGCACCCTCTGGTCTTCTTCGTCCTCTTCCTGTTCCGTCTGCTCCTTGGAGATCCATTTCTATGGATTTCCTCACAGATCTTCCTCCTTCCCGTGGATTTGATGCAGTTCTTGTGGTGGTTGACCGTTTCACCAAGCAGGCTCATTTCCTACCCTGCAACAAGACAGCTACAGGTCAGACAACTGCCGAGTTGGTGATCCGCGAGGTGTTCCGACATCATGGTCTTCCTGAGAGCATTGTTTCCGATCGAGGTCCACAATTCATGTCCAAGTTTTGGCGAGAGCTTCTTCGGAGTCTACAGGTCAAAGCGGATCTTTCTTCAGGATATCACCCACAAACCGATGGGCAGTCCGAACGCACAATTCAGACCTTAGAACAGTATCTTCGTTGCTTCATCAGTTACCAGCAGGACAACTGGTTGGACCTCCTTCCAATGGCAGAGTTTGCCTACAACAACTCCATCCACGCATCTACAGGACAGACACCTTTCTTTGCTCTTACAGGCCACCATCCACGTTTTGACTTTGCTCCTACCGCTTCTCCTTCTTCCGCTCCTGCAGTACAGGATCGTCTTCAGCATCTTCGGCAGGTACAGGATGATCTCCAGGTTCATCTTCAACAGGCACAGGAACGATACAAGCATCATGCTGATGCTCACCGACAGCCGGCACCTGCATACAAGATTGGTGATCTCGTGTGGCTTCTTCGTCGACACATTCGCACCAACAGGCCTTCTTCTAAGTTGGATTTTCAACGATTGGGCCCTTATAGGATCGTGGCGGAGGTAAATCCTGTAGCTTTCCGACTCGAGTTACCATCCACGGTGAAACTTCATCCTGTGTTTCACACCTCTTTGTTGGAGCCGTATCATCCTTCTTCTCTTCCTGGTCGTGTTTCTTTCTCCCCCTCCTGTGGTCATTGACACGGAACCTGAGTACGAAGTCGCAGCCATCCTTGACTCTCGTCTTCATCGTCACCAACTCCAATACTTGGTGGATTGGAAAGGGTACCTGCCTACTGATCGCACTTGGGAACCTGCATCCAACTTACTCCATGCTTCTTCCAAGGTTGCTGCCTTCCATCGGCATTATCCTGCTAAACCAGGTCCCAAGACTCGTGGAACTCGTCTTTAGGGAGGAGGTGCTGTCACGACCCGATACAGAATACAGGATTCCGGATACAGGACATGGGTTGCAGGACTTTCCTACAGGATTCCGGATACAGGATATGGGTTGCAGGATTTTCCTACAGGATACTCCTACCAGGATTCCGGACACAGGATTCGGTTGCAGGATATTCCTACAGGATATGCCACAGGATATGCCTAGAGGATAAGGGACATGTGGACTCATCTTAGCCTCTGCATGCATGCAATCACTTTTGCATGCATGCAACCACTTTTGCATGCATGCCTAGATTAGCTCTTGGAGTTGTGAGCATAAAAGCTCCGACCTAATTGTTGTACAATCAGTTACTATCAACACCAGTCTTACTACGATCAATTTGTCTTGTCTTGTTCTTCTGTTTCCTGTCCTGTTCCTGTCTCGCTCCTATTTCCTGTCCTGCCTGGATCCTGTCCTGCTCCGGGATCCTGTCCTGTTCCTGTTTGCTCCCGGATCCTATCCTGATCCTGTCTTGCTCTTAGATCCGTCCTGTTCCTATTTCCAGTTCCTGTCCTGCTCTCGGTCCTGTTCCTGAGTCAGCCTTCCTGTCCTTGGAATCCTGTTCCCTTCCAGGTTCCTGGATCGTGGCTTGACAATAGCAGGGGTGGCGAGATTAATCCCGCCACCCCTTCTATATGAATATATATGTGTATTAGTATATATAAGTTGCATATCTTATTTTATTTACTTTTATCATTTTATCATAATATTTTGAGTAAAAGCCAGTAAACTAAGTGAAACTGTCCAAAGCTCACATTTGTGGTGGTTATAAAACCAAATTTTATCAGTCTTTGGCACTAGCACAAATGTGAGTTTTGGATAGTTAATCCCATCCACTTCTCTCTGGACAAACAAGGGTGTATGTGAATTTATTAGTGTATTAATTTTGTATATTCGAGTTTATACAAGTGTGTGTGCGTTTTTATATGAATTGTATTCATAGTGTATTATTGTGTAGAAGGACGATTTGATCAAACAAGGAGATTTAGTCATTAGTATGGAATTGTCGTCAAATGTTGGGTAAGAATTATAATAAAATCTATTATATTCAGATGGTTGAAAAACTAATCAATTTTGTATTCAGATGTGGAATTAAGGTGATATTGAAGACAAGAGGAGGAGAAATGGACAGGGGGATTCTGGAATTAACTTGGTCATATTTTAAAATAAATGGGAAGCGCATTGGAGCAACCATGGTTGCTGTCAAACTAACATCTGTCACAACGCGTGAACAAGCAAAACATGGAAAGTAGATTTACTAGTCAAGCACCCGAAAGGCAGGCTGCGAACCCAAATTGGACGACGCTCGACACGTATGCCTTGTTCCATCCAATGTCACGTTCTCGGATCCAAAGGTCGCTAGTTACGACATTAATCTCGGGTGGTTTTGTCGACTTGTGGATAATTGCGTATCATGTGTTCACTAATGATGTTGACCGTGGAATTCTTCTTCAACTTAACGAAAGCCCATTTATGGAGGGGATCCAATTAGATGTTTACTTTGAAGATCTTCATACTCATCGAGTAGGTGTATTCTCAGTAGATATTGCTTCACAATACATAATATTCACAAGTGGAGCAATCGTCCCACTTCACATTGACGAAGAACACAACGATATCATTAGGGAGATTGAGAGGGTGGCTCAGTCCCAAGTTCTTTACCGATCACGCTTAGGAATTTTCGGAAACTGGAAGAGTATGCCAAGAACATTAGAACAGTTGCAGTCAGGGATCACACATGTTGATTCGGATTGTAAAAGAAAATCATTTGTTGTTTTGTTAGCTACACTTGTGGCATTCCATGCTGCAATAAGCTACTGTTGAATGATAGGATTTACGAGTGTAAGGTTAAGTATTGCAGCGTTAACCCAAACTTCAATTACAGGCCACTCAACACAGGAACGTGTAGTTGAGCTCATAAAGAAGATGAAGGACGACAATTCTTACACCATTCCACATAATGTTGTTTTGTGCCCATAATATGAAAGAAAGAAAGGCGTTGAGAAAGTGTGGGTGACAACACTAGAACAAATCACGAAGATTCAGACGGAGAATAGAAAATCAATTAAGCATTACATTATTAGTGGCCAGCACACAATAACGGCAGCCCAACGACTTCTCGATGAACACAAAAAGGAACGATGGCAACAAAACTTTCCAAGCATACTCGTGAGAAGCTAACAAAAAGATAGGCGTTTTTAGCTAAGCCGAATCTCATAATCGAGCAGTACCATAAGTTATCGGCGGAATGGGACGCTGCCGACACCAACCACTACAACAACAAAATATGGGAGAAGTTCAAACACACGCGATCCGTGTGGAAAACTCTTGAGCGACCACAAAGAGCTACTGCAGAGAAAAAACAATGTCCAAACTACCAGGTAAGTAAATTGTCTTGGCAGGATTTATCTTGCCAGTATATTAATCTGTCTCTTTTTTTTCAGAGAGTTGAAGAAATTGCAGCAGTTGATTTTGCCCAGATGGGCAGGAAGGAAACATCCTTTTTGATGATGTTGATCTCTTGCCCCGAGGATAGGATCTTTGCCAAATGGTTGGGGATTATGAAATCCTCTGCAAAAGGAACACTAAAGAAGAAGCAGACAAGTGAAGGGGAGCCCTCAGAGAAGTCTGCAAATAAACCCAGTAAGATGCCGAAGGCTAAATCTGTTCAATCTACAAAGGATGTAGACAACAAACATGGTTGAAGCCTTTAAATGGAACAACGATGGAGGAGATGGAAGTCTTGGCTGATTTGGTGATTGATAGCAAATTACATATTAACAACAGCAACCCCACCTCTCTTTTTTATGTTAAGTAATGGAGTTGAAGATAGTCAGGCACTTCAAAGAATGGTTGAGAATACACTGCCACAAGCTGTTGGACCTCGGCCTCAACATATGAAGAGGTCAGAATATTTGCATGTGACAAACGATGATATGTTGGTCCAATGGGTGAATCAATCGGAAAATCTGGGCAAGAATCTATTGCATGCCAATGCCAAAAAGGAGAACTGTGATGATGCCTTCTCTTATGGCAGTCCTTCAACAGCAGAGAACCGAGTTGAGCCTTATAAAGGAGGATGCTATGAATCACGACAAGCCCTACAGTTGTTGTCGGATTCGGAGACTTTATGGGGTAACATCACTGCTTGCAGGAAACCATTTCAATTGTTCGTGATGGATCGGCGAGTGTTAAAAAAATCCATCGACAGATAGGGCACTAGAGGATTTGGTGAAGAAACTTAGCCGTGCAAGCATGTACAGAGAAGGTATTTATTATTGAATTCATGCTTGCACTCTTGACTGATACTTACTGTTTTCAGGTATTTATTTCTTGATTCTTGCTCATGTCACCGACACTTTTGCCTTCGCCTTCGCCAAGAAGAATAGACATCGTTGGACAGGATTTTATATGAACGATGATGATCCTAAGTGCATTGATACGGTTGTTCACTTGGTTATTAGGAATGCGCCAAACAATTTCAAACTTCCAAATGACTAGTCAGGCATCTGTTTGCACTCCAATGGGCCTAAACCTCCATCTGATACACCGATGGCTGAAAGGGACGTATTCGGCAATGTACGTTATCTAAACATCACAAGTCAAGTTGCATGGAGCATCGTCAACTTGATCAGGGGTCCTCATAGTGATGCATGGGTTTTTGACTACTACACTAGGGGATCCGTCTTGAAGGAGTGTTACCTTCGGTGTTTGCCATTGAAAAGGATAAGACCATGGTTAAGGACCTAAACAAGTGGATAGAGAGGTTCTCAACTGACTACCCCAACAAACCCATACAGGAGTATTTGGGAAATTCCCTCCCAAGAAATGTGATAGTTCTGAAGAGGAATCTGGTTCAATGTTGGAATCTGAGGATGATCTTCAATCAATATTAGACCGGAAGTTATCTCGAGGAGTACAAAACATTCACATACTCCATTACCTATGGAAACATCAACAAAAGATACGAAAGATCATAAACGATCTACCAAGCGGCTTAGACCTTCTTTGCCTCTCTCAGAAGGTAATAGCGAAGAAGAATTGTTAATGAGTTCTTAGAGTGACGAATAGTTGTAAATGAGTGTACCATAAGGCATTTTTGTATATTTCATTTATATTTGTACATAAATAAATTCTCAAGAATTAATGAAGCTTTTAATTCAAACATGGTCACACATTAACAAGGTAAATAATATACCTTGATATTTATAAGGCCAGCTAACTGTCATTTTGCAAATGTAATGAAACAGTTGAGAACATGGATTTTTAACATTGGCATGAGGTAAGAGAGGGGTTTGGCAAAAATTTCTTGTGCCACATGTCAAAATAATAGAGTTCGTGTAGGAAATGGATAATAATGCAGCTCAAAACATCCTTACCAGAGGACCACTTCAGTTTTTTCATCACTATTTCTATTGTTTTCAGTTCCTAAATCACTTTCTTTAGCACTTGCAATATCTGAATCTTGTAAGATGATGTACAATTAAATGATAAAGGGATAGGCAATGATATAGTGTCAACAGATAAATGTGAAAGGGAGCAAACAAGTGAGTTGCAAAGCATCAAGAGGCAACACTATCCATTGTTACCCATGGCATATTGTGTTGTTGGATGTCAATGGTGTTCTGCTTCATCAACAAAGGCCCGAGGATAGAAAAAAAAGAAATCAAACAAGGAGATTTCGTTCCTTGTCATGGTAAATTTCGATATAATATCATTTTCGTCTGGGTTGGACCGTCTTTTCAAAAAAAGCTTAAAGAGATGGGTGCACTTGTGGAGATTTGGTCATGCATGCAAATTCACAACTTGACACCATTGCTGAATTTGCTTAAGAAACATTGTAGTGTTCCAGAAGACGTGATTGTCAAGCCACGACCTAAGAGCAAGATAACAACAAGAAGGCTTGACTCAAGAACAAGGCAAGAGCAAGGAACAAGACAAGAATGATCGTAGAATGACTGGTGTTGATAGTAACTGATTGTACAACAATTAGGTCGGAGCTTTTATACTCACAACTCCAAGCTAATCTGGTCATGAGTCTAATATGGTCATGAGCTAAAAATAGTGACCCTTATCCTTTAGGCATATCCTGTAGTATATCCTATAGGCATATCCTGTAGAATATCCTGTAGTATATCCTATAGGCATATCCTGTAACTCGTATCCTGTATCCGGTCGTGACAGCACCTCCTCCCTAAGGACGAGTTCCACGAGTCTTGGGACCTGGTTTAGCAGGATAACGCCGATGGAAAGCAGCAACTTTGGAAGAAGCATGGAGTAAGTTGGATGCAGGTTCCCAAGTGCGATCGGTAGGCAAATAACCTTTCCAATCCACCAAGTATTGAAGTTGGCGGCGATGAAGACGAGAATCAAGGATGGCTGCAACTTCATACTCAGGTTCACCGTCAATGACCACAGGGGGAGGAGAAGAAGCACGACCAAGAAGAAAGAAGGATGATACGGCTCCAACAAAGAAGTGTGAAACACAGGATGAAGTTTCACCGTAGATGGTAACTCGAGTCGGAAAGCTACAGGATTGACCTCAGCCGCAATCCTGTAAGGGCCCAATCGTTGAAAATCCAACTTAGAAGAAGGCCTGTTGGTGCGAATATGCCGACGAAGAAGCCACACGAGATCACCAATCTTGTATGTAGGTGCCGGTTGACGATGAGCATCAGCATAATGCTTGTACCGCTGTGCCTGCTGAAGATGAACCCGGAGATCCTCATGTACCTGACGAAGATGCTGGAGACGATCCTGTACTGCAGGAGCAGAAGAAGGAGAAGCAGGAGGAGCAAAGTCAAAACGTGGATGGTAGCCTGTAAGAGCAAAGAAAGGTGTCTGGCCTGTAGATGCGTGAACGGAGTTGTTGTAGGCAAACTCCGCCATTGGAAGAAGGTCCAACCAGTTGTCCTGTTGGTAACTGATGAAGCAGCGAAGATATTGCTCCAAGGTCTGAATCGTGCGTTCTGACTGCCCATCAGTTTGTGGATGGTATCCTGAAGAAAGGTCCGCTTTAACCTGTAGACTCCGGAGAAGTTCTCGCCAAAACTTGGACATGAATTGTGGGCCTCGATCAGAAACAATGCTCTCAGGAAGACCATGATGTCGGAATACTTCGCGGATCACCAACTCAGCAGTTGTCTGGCCTGTAGCAGTCTTGTGACATGGTAGGAAATGAGCTTGTTTGGTGAAACGGTCAACCACGACAAGAACTGCATCAAATCCACGAGAAGGAGGAAGATCTGTGAGGAAATCCATAAAATGGATCTCCAAGGAGCAGAAGGAACAGGAAGAGGACGAAGAAGACCAGAGGGCGCGTGACGAGGCATCTTCGACCTATTGCAGGTGTCACAACTCCGTACAAACTTGTCCACAAAACCTCGCAACCCAGGCCACCAATAGTTGCGAGTCACCAACTCAACTGTCTTGGCCACACCAAAATGTCCTGTAGCCGGGGTATCATGACAATCCTGTACCACACGAGTCCTGCAAACACCAACAGGAACATACAGGAGACCTTCCGATACAGGTCCTGTATGGTAAACAACTTGTAGTCTGTACGGGAACTGGAGGAAGAGGAACTTGCGATGTCAGGACTAATGTGTGAAAACACATTCCTTGCCAAGTCGTCTGTAGCCAACTGCAAACGGATGTCCTGTAGGAGTGTGGAATCTGCTGGAGCCTGATGAACTTGTAGTGCTGCAAGCCGAAGTCGATCAGGACCCAACAACACTTGCTTTTGACAGTCATATGCAGGATCGCCCGGGGTCGGTGCAAGGTAAGAGCGCCTAGACAATGCATCCGCCTTGCCATTTCGAAAACCAGGCCTGTAGATGATGACGAAATCAAAACGTGATAGGAACTCCGCCCACCTAGCCTGTCGCCGACTGAGAACTCGAGCCGTTTGAAAATACTCCAGGTTCTTGTGATCCGTAAGAACTTGTACAGGATGCGCAGCACCTTCCAGGAAATGCCGCCACTCCTCGAACGAATCCACAATGGCCTTGAGTTCCTTGTCATGAATCTCGTAATTGATCTCCGCCGAAAGGAACTTACGAGAGTGAAAAGCTACAGGATGAAGCAACTTATCTTCTCCAACTTGTGATAGAACAGATCCTACTGCAAAATCCGAGGCATCTGCTTCAACGAAGAAGGGACGAGAAGGATCAGGATGTGCTAAAATCGGAGCTGTCGTGAAGATGTTCTTGAGTGTTGTGAATGCATGTTCTGCCTTGTCGGACCAAGAGAACACTCCTGTGCGCTTGGTGAGTTCCGTGAGTGGAAGTACACGCTTGGAGAAGTCCTGTATGAAACGCCTGTAGAAGTTTGCAAAGCCAAGGAAACATTGTACATCTCGTACAGACTTGGGCCTCTCCCACTCCGCGATAGTCTTCACCTTGTGCATGTCCATGGAAACGCCAGCAGGAGAGACGATGTAGCCCAAGAACTCTACAGTATCCCTGTCGAAGAAACACTTCTCCAACTTCGCATACAGGCCATGCTCGCGAAGCCTCTGTAAGACTAGTCGTACATGCTTGTCATGAGCCGCCTGGTCCTTGGAGAAAATCAAAATGTCATCGAGGTAGATTACCACAAACTGGTCCAAGAAGTCACGAAAGATGTCGTTCACCATGTGTTGGAACACGGCTGGGGCATTGGTAAGTCCGAAAGGCATCACCGTATACTCGAAGTGTCCATACCTTGTACGAAAGGCAGTCTTCCACTCATCGCCTGGACGAATCCGTACAAGATTGTAAGCCCCTCGTAAGTCAATCTTCGTGAACACTTTTGCTCCTTGCAGCCGATCGAGAAGTTCCGGGATCAATGGCAACGGGTACCGGTTCCGAATGGTGACTTGATTCAAACCTCTGTAGTCCACAACCAAACGTAAACTCCCATCTTTCTTCTTGACAAAGAAGATAGGTGCTCCTGCAGGGGACTTTGAGTGACGAATGAAGCCGGATGCCAAGTTTTCCTCGATGTACTGACGAAGAACCTCCAATTCTGTAGGTGACAGTGCATAAATCGGTCCGAACGGTGGAGTCTTTCCTTCCACAAGATCGATAGGACAGTCGTAGGACCTGTGAACAGGAAGAACTGCAGCCTTGTGCTTGTCAAAAACGTTCTGAAAGGAGTGATACTTGGATGGCAGGGAAGGAGGAGAAGAAGGAACAGGAGAAGGAGATTGAAAAACAGGGGAATCAGATACAGGAAAGGTAGAAGAGGACGTAGGAGTTACTTGGAAGGCAAAAAGATGAAAAGGAGCAGGATCAGTGGCAAGTTCATGCATGGTAGTGGTAAGAACTCGAAGAGGAGAAGGAGGGAGCTGTGATTGAAAAAGAGGAAGGATCTTGGGGGTGGAACAAAGAAGAGTAATGAAAAGAGGCAGGATTGGGAGAAACATGTGTGGATGTTGACAAGTGTACAGGATTGGAAGAATCCTGTACAGAAGTCCGTGGATGCACAGGAGTGAGGAGAACTTGTGAGTGTGCTGACGAACCAATAGGAGGTGGATCCTGTCGAGGAGGAGTCTTCAACACTGATACAGGAACAGGCACGGTCAATCCTGTAGCTTGTACTGCCTCAGACACTAAGGATGTATTCTGCACACAGGAAGGTACAGGATTGGTCCTGGTTGCCGGAGAGGAAAACGTGAACGTCCTAGACCTCCAGTTGATCTGAGGATTTGCAACAACGAACCATGGCATGCCCAAAATGATGGGAGTCGACCGAGTCTTGATCAAGTTGAAGGAAATTGAACAGTTGAATGCGCCATGACTGCAAGAGAGAGGTTTGGTAGCATGGGTAACTGCGCCAGAAGCAATCAGACGACCATCGGCCACCTCTACAGGAACTGCACGCTTCAACTTCACCATCGGAATGCCATGTTGAGTTGCAAAAGTGTCATCCATGAAGCATGCATTTGCACCAGTGTCTAACAGGGCAAACTCCTTGAGCTCTCGATTATTGAGATGAATGTGTATAGGAAACTTGAGTGATGGAATGGTATGAGCAGCACCAATGGAGCCTGCACCTACGTCCAACTTCGTGGCTCCTAAACGAAGTGAACATTGAAGTTTTCCGACTGAACTTCAGCTTCAACTTCACGCGTCTTGAACTTCCTGGCTTTAATAGGACATTCCGCCGCCTTGTGTCCTGCTTCACCACAATACAAACATAGATTCTCACTGCGGCGACGTTGCTTCTCAGCAGCGGAAAGTGGGCCACGCTTGTATTTCTCAACCTCCATAGGAACTACTCCAGAAGGTGTCGCAGAAGTATGTACCACAGCTGCAGGATTGGTTTGCAGGAACTGCTGACGGGATTTTTCCTGACGACTCGAACAAGCGGTTGTCGCAGCGAACGGCCTGTTGCATGATCTCCGCTAATGTTTGGGCATCCGGTAACGAAAGGAGAAGGTCCTTCACATCATCCCTCAACCCAAAACGGAAGTGTTCAATCAATGCAGTCTCGTCCCATGGAATGTTCGTGCAAAGTTGCTGAAATTCGGATAAACGGAAGCTGGTCGAGATCCTTGTGTGAGCTTTCGTAACTTCGTGCATGCGGAACGGTACTTATCGGGATCTCCAAAGCAAGCTTCAAAGGCAGCCACGAAACCTTCAAAGTCTTCCATCAATGGGTCGTCACGTTCCAGCAAAGGGGCAACCCAAGCCCGTGGAGATCCAACTAGTAGGGATGCCAAAAGGCCAACCTTTTGTGCATCAGTCGAGTAGCGGCGTGGTTGCATGCGGATCAAAAGCCTAATCTGATTCAGGAACCCTTGGAAATCGGCACGATTGCCATTGAACTTTTCTGGCATGCTAATCTTCGGCTCCGAAGAAGTGTTCGATGTAGAGGAAATCACGGATGCTTGAGAGAGAGCCTGTGCAGCAGCCTTGGAGGATGCATCAGCAGCTGCATGCGCCGCGTTGGTGGAACCTTGCAGATCTGTGACCACTTGGCGCAAAGTGGCTAGCTCATGAAGCAATATTTGGTGCTCGCGTTGAAATTGCTCAAAATCGGCCATGATCTATGAAAGAAAAAAAAAAAAGGAGAAAAACGAAGAGAAGAAGAATCAAAAAAAAAAAGTAGCTGAAAATCGAAAAGCTATGAAAGAGTTACTATCAAACTGTCAAGCCACGACCTAAGAGCAAGATAACAACAAGAAGGCTTGACTCAAGAACAAGGCAAGAGCAAGGAACAAGACAAGAACAAGGAACAAGACAAGAATGATCGTAGAATGACTGGTGTTGATAGTAACTGATTGTACAACAATTAGGTCGGAGCTTTTATACTCACAACTCCAAGCTAATCTGGTCATGAGTCTAATATGGTCATGAGCTAAAAATAGTGACCCTTATCCTTTAGCATATCCTGTAGTATATCCTATAGGCATATCCTGTAGGTATATCCTGTAGGAATATCCTGTAGGCATATCCTGTAGGAATATCCTGCAAGCATATCCTGTAAGTATATCCTATAGGCATATCATGTAAACTCATATCTTGTATCCGGTCGTGACAGTGATTTGTAAAGATTGGATTTTAATCAGCGAATATGTTATAAACCTCTTTAATTTCATAATATAAGAAAGGAAAGCAAGCCATACTTCTTCAAGAATAAAAAGATTAATTAGGCTTCATAGGGAGATCAATCAATTAAAGATAATAAAGAATGCACATATCTTAGTGGTAGACGACTCTCTTCAGAAGGCTATGCTTAACCAAAAACATTACTTGTATCCATCCAATCACTTTCGACCCATATTCTAATACGAATACCATGGATGAGCTAGTGAACTACTTGGATACGTGCTTTAAAAAGAAGAATCTTGAAAACTTTTGTGAGTAATATCCACCTTATCAAACATTTCCACACTTTTCTTTCTCGTGATTTTGAGTTTTATAAAATGAATGAGAGCAACCGGGCACTTTACAATATTATTCTTAAGGAACGTCATTTTTTAAATGAACCTTTATGTAGACCTGGTCTTATCACATCTTATGTATTAACAAGGATGGCAACTCCTAACTGCATTTGTGTGAGTGTTAGGTGGTGGCAACAACATCAAGATATTAACTAAAATGATTCAATTAATCCAAAGAGTGATGATTTAAACAAAATAAGGAGATTTCTCTGTATGGTTAAGGACAAAGTATTTCTAAATAAATTAACATATTGATAAGAAAATGATTTCATTTGTAATTATGTTTGATAGTATTTTTTAATATTGTAATTTTTAGAACGAAGAATAATATGAATATTCTAAGATATTTTAGGAATATTCCTTACTAAGTAAGGTTATTGAAGGATTAATTTATTAATTAATTAATATTTAAGGCTTAATTATATATTAATAATAATTAATTAATAATTAAAACTTAAGTATTAATAAGCAATTTATTTTATTCCAATTTTCACGTATCATGCCCATTTTAGTTACAACGTGGGTAAACTTATGAAACTTATAATATAAATAATCCTATTAATATATTATAACATATTATATATATATATATATGTTTACGTGGGCTGCAGATTAGCTATATGGCTGTCAACTATGTATTTCCAGAGTGGAACATTTGGATGGATTTTCACAAAGGAAATTATGTATGGGTTGATGTTGGATGCCTGTGATGAAACACATCCCGTTGAGGTACACACACATACGCATACACACACACACTCACTTGTGTACGTCGATAGGTGGAAGTAAAGCATGGTCGTGACACCATGGAAGTTTTTGATGCTATTGGATATTGTAAAGGTGCTTCAATAATCTATATGCTGCAACATTACCTTGGTTTAGCAGATATTCAGGTGATTAATTAATTAATTAATTTTAAGTAATACTAATTTTTTTTTTTTTCTCGTAATAGAAAGGGTTGATTAGGTTTGCCTTTGGTAATGCAAAATCTGACGACCTATGGGATTGCTTTCGTGAAGTAACTAGAAAGCCTTTAAGGAGTTGATGTCTTCGTGGACAAAGCAGAAAGGATATCCAGTAATAAAAGCCACCTTATACGATGGTAAACTTCTCTATATATGTTATATATATCAAATAATAAATAATAATAATATTTCTATTTAATATTAATTAATTATAACTTATTAAAACTTCTTTTTATAATTAGTCACAATTCCGTGCCAACGGCCAAGTTGGAGAAGGGCAATGGATAATTCCTATTACTTATTGTTCGGGGTCGTACCAAAGTATGTTATTAAAGGAAAATAGGTTTCCGTACCATCACGGAACGTCAAGGTCAACGTTGGCCAGAGTGGTTTTTACCGGGTTGACTACGATGAACAGCTTTTAACTTGCTTGAAGGACTCTATCTCTTGGGGCTGGCTAAATGCTGCTGATACACTAGGTAAGTAACATAATTAATGTATTAAATATAAATAATACAAATAATAATAAGATATATAAACAATATAAAATAGAGAAAATTACATTTATACACATGAAATTATCATATTTATATATATACCTTTAGAAGTTTTATATTTATATATATACTCTTGAAACTTCAATTTAAAACTTTATAAATTTCAAAATTAAAAATTAAAAAACTTTTTTAAAAATCAATAAAAATTTATAATTAATTTGTATTTTATTATATTTAAGTCCAAAATACAACCTATTAAACATATATATCACAATATAATATAATTATTTTAAAAGTATTCCATTTTTTACTATGACAATTTTTTAACATTTAACACTAAATAAATTTTAATTATTTCATTTGTAATATATCATGAATTAAAAATATATTTTTAGTTAATATTGTTATTTTAAAAGTTAAAATATTACGATTGAAGTTTTTCATGTGTATATATGGAAATTTACAATTATTAGAGGGGTATATATGTAAATATAAAACTTATAAAATATATGTGTGAATATGATAAATTTTAGGGATATAAATGTAATTTTCCATAATAAGTGTCTTGGATGATATGTTTGCATTATGTCAAGTTGAAAAACAATCTCTTTTCCATTACTCTTGATGTTGAGGGTTTACCAAACAGAGGTTGATCTTCTCTGTTATCAAAGATGGTTGAAGTGAATATATTATATATATTATTATAATAAAATAATAATTATGTATAATAATATCTTGCAAGTTACTCTTGGTATATGGAGTATCATGAGTGTTACAATCCCAAGCTTGTCACAAAAAACAAATTCCATTCTTTCTAAATTACTGGAAATACCTACTAGGTAAACTAATGACTTTTTTAATTAAATATTACATTTAGTTTTTTTTTAACTCATTTAATATAAATTAGGAAACTGGGATGGGAAGTTGTTAAAGGTGAAAATTTTTTAAACTCTATGGTTAGAGAAAGTCTTCTACATGCTTTGGTGGTGCTTAGTAATGAAGAAACAATAATGGAAGCAAAAAACCACTTCTCAAACAAGTCTTTAATTCCATTGAGTTCAAATATTAAAACTAATATTAAAATAGTTTTAATATTTTTAATATTACTACCTTGAGTATGTTTGAATTTTACTAAAATATTTTTAATATATAAATATAATTTGTTAAATGGAAGTATCATGAAAGATACGACAACATTGAATAGAGATGGATACAAAACTTTACTTGAAATTTTTAAGTCTTCATATAACATTAAAAAACGTAATAGTGTATTGGGTATGTTAGTTTATATATTATATCTACATACTAATTTGTTTTCCTCTTTTATAGGGATAATAAGAGCATCATCCAATCCAGGAATGGTCATAAAGACTTTGAATTTTTCTCTATCTTCAGAGGTAATTAAGTTTTGAATTATTATTCTTTGTTTCATATTATAATGTAATTACAATAGGTTACCCTATGTAATTAAGGTATATACATAGGTTAATCCTATATTTAAGATAATTTATTATGAGTTTATAAAATTAGCTTCCATATATACTTATGTGTTACACGAAGGGAATAGTGTAAGGTAACTATAGTAAATACATAAGTTACTTTAATAATTAAAGTATAATACTGCATATATATCTTAACATATACATTTATTTATGATATAATACTATATACATCTTTAGAATTTCAAGTTTATGCTCAATATACAAGCGTCAGTATACCCTTGTTAAAGTATTTTATAATTTATAGTTTAGGGTTAGATTATATATTATGTTTGCCTTTCAGGAAAATTAAAATGCAGTATATAACAAACTGGGAAAAGGTCTTCTGTTACGAAGAATTATAAATCATTCAACTTTAAAGGTAATTATAATAAAAAAATAGAATATTATATTTTTGTTTATAATAATTCAAAATGACAATTGTGGAGCAATGATATGAACAAAGCGAAAAAGATGATATCTTCTAACACTTCAAAGTATAAGCTTTTAATTAATAAATTCAGTGAGAAGGTTTATTGTTTTTTGGATTAATTAAATAAAAAATGACTAAGCAAAATTAAAATAACTTATTAATATCCAAGTTATCATTTGATCTCTATGATGTAATTTTGAATTCTTTTAGAAATATGACATGTACATTAGGTTTGGAAGAATATGATGTAAATTAATTGTAAATATGAGATGTACAATTATTATTCATGTCATTATGAATAATACAACTATATAATAAGGACATTATAAGTGTTCTTTCTTTGTATAATTTATTTATTTATTCCTCATTTGATAATACTAAAAAACAAGGTGAACATGATAGGAAGTAAAAATAAAAATCATCGTTTATAAAATATTACGTACAGAAGTTCATTTCTCTTTTTAAGTCTTAAAATTTATGAGAAGCAGTTACACATACATGATTCATATTACACACTCTTTTAAATATTAAGTTACACATACATGATTCATATTACACACTCTTTTAAATATTAAGAAAAAACTGATCGATAAAGCAAACAAACACATTGAATATAAAATTTAACTAGAAATATAAAATTTACTAAAGATGTAAATGACACTATAAAAACATTATTGCTTGAAAACGACAATATAAATTTTCAAAATTGCACTTTTCTATATAATATACCTTGAAATTAACATTGTACACTTTTAATAAAATAAAATATTTGCATTATAAGTAATCAAAAATAAAGAAAACACAAAGAAAACCATATTATATATATATATATAATATCAGTTAATATATATAAATTATAATTAATTAAAATATTTTGTAAAGAAATTAGAAATATTAAGATCTATATATATATATATATATATATATATTATATATATAAAATTTTTCTTAAGAATATGTAAGGGAGAGAAACTTTACTAATAGTTAAATAATCTTTTAATTATAAGAAAGCATATTTTATATATATATATATATATGACCTTATTTATTACATAAGTAGATAGATATTAAAATGTTTTAAAGATTATTTTTAATTTTTCTAATATTGTTCTTTTTCATATTTCTTGTAGTGAACAATAAAATAATATTTTCATTAAAATGAAATTACTCATCAATATGCGTATTTTCATTTTTTTTTATTTGACATAATATAGCACTGTACAATGATTGTGAAAGAATATTAACATAATTAACATTATATATTATAAAATATATGTCTATATTTTTGTAGACGTTTGAAATTTTTATTTAGAACACACTGAATGTATATACGCATTGCACACACATATGTACATAAGCATAATCATATTTATATATACATATATAATTTATAGTTTTTTTTTAATTAAGAACACATTAATGTATATATGCATTGCACACACACACGTGTACATAAGCATAATCATATTTATATATACATATAAATTTTAATATATAGCACATTAATTTTTATAACTATGATACTATTTTAATTTACGTAGTGTGAGCAGTCAAGCTTGTTAATATCTTCTTTTACAAAATGTGCACTCTGTATATATTGTGTAAAAGAGCTTACAATAATAAATTAGACAAACATATTTATATATCAAAATAATCACATGAAATACAAATCAATACTAAATTAAAACATAAATAATATCTAGATTTTAATTTATTTGTCTGTTAAATATATCTGTAGAATAAGTATTATATTAATCAATGTATGAAAATATCTGAAATTTGATTTTCTTAATCATCAGCTTCACCACAGGCAAGTATAAAGTAGCAAAACTCACGAGTGTTCTGTCGTATAACAGTGTGTTGTGTGTTGTGTCTGTGTATGGGTGTGTGTGTGTGTGAGAGAGAGAGTGTAACAACAACGTGAATCATAAGAACGATTTCTTACTGATTTTCTTGGAATGTATTCTGTCAGTGCAGAAAACTTCGTTGCAGATATTGCCTCTATTTCAAGCTTCACACCCTTCTCAAGCATATTCTCCAAGTGTTCACTGCATCAAACATTAGTTAACGCCCACACGCGCACACATGTATGTACAGTACTAGGCATATACATATCAATTACCCCACAATGGTACCAAATGTTTGAAATACTCCCTTTTCAGCATTGCTTCCGCCTTCCCCTTATCTGTGAGCTATTTCAGTCACACCTCTCTCTCTCTCTCTCTCTCACACACACACCACACACACAAATCAACACACAGGCACAAAAGCAAAAGTTATTTACCTACTGCACACACGCATACCAACACACATGTACAAGTCCAAAATTTACCTCTGCTTGTAAGTGGAAGAAGGCATCTGTTAGGAATATTATACTCATTACAATCTGATAGAAACATTCCTAGCCATCGGACACTCGGCGTGGCAAGGGACTCGCATCATACGCCATGGTCTAAACAAACCTTTGATATGCATACATACATGCACACACACACACAGCAGATATATATATATATACACACACACACATACACACACATATATATGTGTGTGTGTGTGTGTGTGTGTGTAGAGAGAGAGAGAGAGAGAGAGAGAGATTACAAAAGAATCGAAGTGGTACGTGGCAAGGATGTCTATGCCATAAGGATCTGCATCCACCAATATATAAGCAGGCACACGCAGTTCTTCCACGAGAGCTTTAGAAAACTACCAAATGAAGAAACATCAGTAAACTACTTCAACTTAATATTATCCCATTTCAGATCTCATTTCACAATTCTTTAATACCATTTTAATGACATAATATTTACCTTCTAGTAGAAATATCTGGATATCCTTTTCCCTGTAAAGTATAATTATCAGTCAGTCTGTCTCTCTCTCTCTCACACGCACGCACGCACACAGCACTCACGGTGATCAAAATGCAGTTGTTTTTATGCAAAACCCATCATTTGCAAGCCGGTGAAATACTATCAAAACACAATATATAAACATATATTATCAATTATATTATATATAAAAGGAAATAAAAAGAAACACACCTGTTTCTTTCTCGACTACCAGTATGTAATCTGCTGAACTGCTACTAGTTAAGAAACATGCATATGTATGTGTATGCGTATAGACAAGTAGATACGTCTCACTTGGTTTATATCCGGTGGGACGGGAAACCCCTGTAAAACGAAGTTATTACACACACACTCTCTCTCTCACACACACACAAGGAATACACTTACACGAGTTTTACATACGCAGCAATCTGTAATTCGGCCAGATTCTTTGAATCGCAAAGCTCCCATTACCAGACTACATAATGACTATGAATTTAATGTGAAGCATGTTCAAGTTCATTTTACATACCCTTTACTATCATGAGAAACAAACAATTTCTATATGCATACACACACACATGTATATGCACATGTCTATATATATGAGAGAGAGAGAGAAAGTAGCACCGTATCTAGTGTTATATATACTCACAAACACACAGGAACGCATGTATTATGTAGATATTCATGTATGCATGCATTTCTCTCTGTACATGCCACACACACACCCACACACCACGTGAATGGAAGATCTTGTGCACTTCAGCTTGATGCATATATCAATCAGAGCCTGGTTTACGGTAGCTTCATCTGTGTGGATCACATTAGAAATTCACTTATTAAAAGTTCATTAATGCTACATTACCCTTGAGTAATGCAGGATCAGTGTAATATATGTCCCTCTTTGTTGAATGCTTGTCCTCTTGAAGTAGTATTTGTATTATTTCAAGAACCCTCAGCATTGCAGCTGACATAATAAAGTGAGACGATCACGGCTTACATATATGCATTCTCTCTCTCTCCTCCCTCCCTCTCTCTCTCTCTCTCTCTCTCACACACACACACACACACACACACAAGAGGTTGGAGGGCTCACAGTTCTACAAGCACCAGCAGAGGTAGCTATAGAGATCTGCTCCTGCTTGCATTTCTCAAAGATGGTTCTGAAAAGAATACAAGCGTGTATATATACATACACATGTATGTGTGTGCATGTATAGACAGAGTTATGTGTGTGTATGTGTGGTATATATGTAGTTGCATGTATGTGCACACACACACACACACAACACACACACACACACATATATATATATATAGAGAGAGAGAGAGAGAGAGAGAGACACACACAACACATAATGTATACATTTCTTTTTCTTCATACTTGGGGGATTGCTCATTTGGGAAATTCGTAATCCGGAATTTATCAATGGAAATTGTGGGAAGAGATCTGCGCATTACATCATGTAGAAGCTCCTTGACTAGATCTGCAAGCAGATTGAAAATCCCACCGGAACTCGTGTACGTGTGCGTGCGTGCGTGCGTGCGTGTGTGAAATCGATACCTTGGATAGCTCCTCTCGTCCTAAACCCGCATTCATAATGCTTTAGGGTTCTTCAGGTACAAATATATATTAAACAGAATATGTAGCTCATACACATCATTCATGTTCTCAATACATACACGCACACAACGTACATAGTTTGTGTATATGTAGTTATCCTATAAATACAAACTTAAATCTGATTAATAATATCCTCACAAAATACCATCCATCTTGCATGGTGTGCAATATTCAGCACCAAGTCCTTCTCTCTCTCTCTCTTCTCTCTCTCCCTCTCTCTTCTCTCTCTCTCTCTCTATTCAACTAGATGCTTTATCACTTAGTCTTTTAAAATTACAGCATTTGCCCCATAAGGGCAATGCAAATCATGTTTGCTTTTCCAGGTTATTCTATGGATTCACATGTTGCGGTACCACACTCTTCCTTTGGGCCAAGTATAAAACCTGGGCATGCTCGATACAACACAGTTCACCAGGCTGCTGCCGTCTCTACCCAGTAAGTTGTATATACATGCATGCATATACACTCATATGCATACAATTGCTGCATGTCTCAGGCAACAAACAAGTGAGTCAAAAGCACCAGTGAAGCAAATTCTACATTCATTGTCACCAGAGAAGATTGAGATGTTTAAGTCCTTAGACAAATGGGCAGAAGATACCATCCTCACTTTTCTCAAGCCCGTAGAGAAATGTTGGCAACCACAGGCAAATATACATATTATCTGTGTGTGTGTGTGTGTGTGTACGTAGGAGTATATAACATTATATGTTACAGGACTACCTTCCAGAGCCAGCTTCAGAGCAATTTATGGATGAAGTAAAGGAGCTGAGAGCTCGAGCAGCTTGCTTACCTGATGATTACTTGGTGGTTCTTGTTGGAGATATGGTATACATACACATGTACAAAAGCTGCATGTGTATGAGCAGATTACAGAGGAGGCGTTGCCAACATACTTGACAATGCTTAACACTCTGGATGGGACCAAAGACGAGACAGGTGCAAGTCCCAGTTCATGGGCTCGTTGGGACTGCTGAAGAGAACAGGCATGGTGATCTCTTGAACAAGTATCTCTACTTAACTGGACGTGTGGATATGAGAAAGATCGAGCTCACTATCCAGTACTTGATTGGCTCTGGCATGGTATTGTGTTTGTGTGTGTGTGTGTGTGTGTGAGAGAGAGAGAGAGAGGAGAGAGAGAGAGTGAACTGTGTATATTAGGATCCACAAACGGAGAACAATCCTTACTTGGGATTCATCTACACATCATTCCAAGAGCGTGCAACTTTTATTTCACATGGATACACTGCTCGGCAAGCTCTGTGCAAGTACAGTGTAGTGCTCAAACAGGTTAGGATTCTCACCATCACACATGAGATGTGCAGGCATTGATATGTTCTCCTCATCATGTCCTCAAATCCCAACAATGCACCTTCGGGATCCTGCCATAAACAATGGTACGTGTGTGTGTGCGTGCGCGTGTGTTTATGATATACGTAAGTATATACTAACCACCCTCATGACGCTTCTCATCAGAGGCTATGAGACCGCAAATCGTGGCAAGCTTTGTGTCACCATATTCTTTATGGGAGTGTATACATCACCAAATTTCCATGTAATAAATACTGGTAGTCTTAGCTGCATTATTTGGAGTTTTGGAACTTGTACCAAAGAGGGCGACAGGTCACTGAGGTCGTTGACCAGAGGTATACTTTGTCGTTGTTTTCATGAAATTTATCATGTGTTACTGCATTATTTACTTATTATAGGTTCATAAAACAATGTTGTAAATAATGTAACAAATACGATTAGATACAAATTAGGCTGTAAATAAGTACATATTAAGCAGCTGAGAGAGGGAGACAGATTTATAAGTGATTTATATAGATTCTGTGATAATGTGTCTATACAAGCATAGATACTACTGATATACATATATGTTTTGATGTGCAGGACCAAAGACGTGTAGCGGCAGCAATTGCTATAAAATTTATAATCGATGGTGTGCTGTGAGGATAAATATTTCAATTGTGAACAAACATTTATACATAACTTAGAGTACATTGTTATAGTATACATTCATCAAGTGGTTTAAATAAGTATAATTTGATTGAGGAACATGTACAATGAATATTTCTTGTTTATGACATGTTATTTAACTCGTTTGTAGGATGGACTAATAGAAGAAAATAGCACGTTCATTTTCTTGGTGACAGATATCTGGTGTTCCGTATGGGATCCTGAGCAGTCGAAATGCAGGATGATCTGGTGCCCATATTGAAGTATCTCCATGGCATGACATGTACCGAAGACCAAGGCTGCCTCCAGCATCGACCTGAATGAGAGTGAAGTTCCGCAGAGAATGACATGCCATCATGGAGAAGAGGAAGTATACATCGTGACAAGCAATTGCATTCGCACCTCTTATCACATTGGTCATGTTGTGTATCACCATGGTTTTCTCGTGGATCGGGTAAGTGGAGATAGCTTTCATCATGCTTACACTCTTGCCTAACTTACTAGAAGCATAATCTAGAATGTTCTGCACAGTAAACGCACAATACTTACCTTCAATTCCACAGAAGTACTGAATGTATTCCTATCTGATTCTTCCAGTTGGGAGAGCTACTTAACACATAGTTCAGATCCATCTGCACATTGTGATTCACAAACTTGCGCGGAATTGATAGACCCATTGTAGGGAGATCTAGATTAGAATTGAGACGAATGTTTTGAAAGAGAATGAAATCACATTGCAGTTTGTGATTGGGTGCATTGGGATTGTAGTGGTTGATTGTTCTTGATGCATAGATGTAATCAGGAACATACCACACTGCAACACTGCCGTTTGATGTGAGCCCGCAATGAGACACGGACAATGGAAGAGTGTTCTCCAAACATACATCACCAAACAACATATGAATGTCACTAGGAGATATAGCTACACAGTAGGAAAGGAAAGCTAGAAAGAAGAATGGAAACATGATGTCTGTAAACTAGTGTATTAGGAGGTTTATTTATATACCAAAAAGCATGCGTCTTGCATTTCTTGGCAACATAATCACATGTTCTATTACAAAGATTGTTTTTTATGATTACACTTCCAACTTACATTCAACACTACTCACATTTCTATTACAAAGATTGCTTTTTATGATTACTTACATTCAACACTACTCACATGTTCTATTACAAAGATTGTTTTTTATGATCACACTTCCAACTTACATTCAACACTATTGACCGAGATTCTGAGTATATTCTAAATTTATTCCATAGATAAAAATAATCGATATTTATTGCTAAACCCTTTATAAAATTAGTCTCCTAATCTATTTATGAACCCTTTCCTAGTACTTATTATAAGAACAGTTTTTGTAGTAAAGGTTTGGAACAATGAGGCTGCCTAAGCGTGTTATTCCTAATCTATATGATTTAGAACTATGGACAGATCTAGAGACTTGCAAGTTCCAGGGGGAATTGAAGATTCATGTGGATATTCTAGAGAACACATCTACTATAGTATTTAATATAGCAGATCTCTTCCTCAATGAAGAGTCAGTTTATCTACAGTGTTCAGATGAGGTAGGTATTATTGCTTTATATTAGCTGTGTACTATCTCTGTATCCTGTAGATTATTCGTCCCAGATCATCCACCATTGATCGAGACAATGAGCTTTTGGTCCTCCAATTTGAGACGGCTTTACCACTTGGTAAATCTATTTTATGCCTTAATTACCATGGCTCTCTCAATGAGAAACTTGATGGTTTCTAAAAGGTAAAACTATAATATGTAATTATATTATAAATATATATTATAGTATTTCCTTAGTACGTACGAGAGTGGAGGTGAAAAGAAAAACATGGCAGTAACTGTTTTCGAGCCTGCCGATTGCCGAAGTTGTTTCCCATGTTGGGATGAACCAGATTTTAAGGTAATAAACTAATTATTTATTTAATTAATTAATTTAAATTAAACTAATTTATTTCTATAGGCTTGTTTTAAGTTCAAAGTTCATGCTCCTTCTGATCGTATGGTACTATCCAATATGCCTTCTGTCAATGAGTTTACCACTGGAAACACAAAGGTCGTAGAGTTTCAAGAGTCTCCCCAATGTCAACTTATGTAGTTGCCATTGTGATTGGGGAGTTTGAATATATGGAGGGTGTATCCGAAGATGGTTAGTGGTTTACATTAACAATAATTATTAGTTTAAATTACTTAATTATCTTTGACACAGGTATTCTTGTTCGAGTTTACACAGCTCCTGGGGAGCTACACAAAGGAAAGTTTGGGTTTGATATAATGCTCAAACTGCTTCCGTTTTATGGAGAGTAAGTTTATATCGATTTAACTTATATAATTAGTTAGTTTCTACTGTTTAACTAATTGCAAGTTAATTATTTCAGGTATTTTCAGTATCGCTATCCCTTCCAAAGCTGGATATTGTATCAGTTCCGGTGTTAAAGCAGGTGCACTTGAAGAATTTGGTCTCATTGTCTTTCGGGACATTGCTTTGTTCGTAGATGAACATACATCGGCTACTAAAAAGCAAGAGGTGTGTGTGAGTGTGAGTGTGTGTGTGTGTGAACATTAATATGAATTTTATTTACAGGTGGCAATAAACGTGGCACATGAAGTGGCACATATGTGGTTCGGTAATATTGTGACACTGGAATGGTGGACGCATATATGGCTTAACGAGGGCATGGCCACTTGGGTAAACTTAAAATATAAGTTATATATAATTATAATATGTTTACATGTATTGCAGATTAGCTATATGGCTGTCAACTATGTATTTCCAGAGTGGAACATTTGGATGGATTTTCACAAAGAAATTATGTATGGGTTGATGTTGGATGCCTGTGACGAAACACATCCCGTTGAGGTACACACGCACGCACGCACGCACGCACGCACACACACACACACTCACGTGTGTACGTTGATAGGTGGAAGTAAAGCATGGTCGTGATACCATGGAAGTTTTTGATGCTATTGGATATTGTAAAGGTGCTTCAATAATCTATATGCTGCAACACTACCTTGGTTTAGCAGATATTCAGGTGATTAATTAATTAATTAATTTTAAGTAATACTAAATTATTTTTTTTTTTCTCGTAATAGAAAGGGTTGATTTTGTATACACAAAGGTTTGCCTTTGGTAATGCAAAATCTGACGACCTATGGGATTGCTTTCGTGAAGTAACTGGAAAGCCTGTTAAGGAGTTGATGTCTTCGTGGACAAAGCAGAAAGGATATCCAGTAATAAAAGCCACCTTATACGATGGTAAACTTCTCTTTGAACAGGTACATATCAATATTAAATAATAATACTATTTCTATTTAATGTTAATTAATTATAACTTATTTTTTACAATTAGTCACAATTCCGTGCCAACGGCCAAGTTGGAGAAGGGCAATGGATAATTCCTATTACTTATTGTTCGGGGTCGTACGATTTTAATCAAAGTATGTTATTAAAGGAGAAAACTGTGAGGTTTCCGTACCATCACGGAACGTCAAGGTCAACGTTGACCAGAGTGGTTTTTACCGGGTTGACTACGATGAACAGCTTTTAACTTGCTTGAAGGACTCTATCTCTTCGGGCTGGCTAAATGCTGCTGATAGACTAGGTAAGTAACATAATTAATGTATTAAATATAAATAATACAAATAATAATAAGATATATAAATAATATAAAATAGGGAAAATTATTTTATACCCCTAAAATTTATCATATTTACATATATAGAATTCTTATGTTTATATATACATCCTTTAAACTTCAATTTAAAACTTCATAAATTTCAAAATTAAAAATTAAAAAATCTTTTTGAAAAATCAATAAAAATTTATAATTAATTTGTATTTTATTATATTTAAGTCCAAAATACAACCTATTAAACATATATATCATAATATAATATAATTATTTTTAAAAATATTTCATTTTTACTATGACAATTTTTTAACATTTAACACTAAATAAATTTTAATTATGAATTGAAATATATTTTTAATTAATATTGTTATTTTAAAATTAAAATATTACGATTCAAGTTTTTCAAGAGTATATATAAATATAAAACTTATAAGGTATATATGTAAATATGAATTTTTAGAGATATAAATGTATTTTTCCTTATAAAATATTTAATTTGTTAAATGTAGGTGTCTTGGATGATATGTTTGCATTATGTCAAGCTGGAAAAACAACCTCTTTCTGCATTACTCTTGCTGTTGGGGTTTACCAAACAGAGGTTGATCCTTCTGTGTTATCAAAGATGGTTGAAGTGAGTATATTATATATATATATATATATTTAATAATATTAATTATATATAATAATATCTTGCAGGTTGTTCTTGGTATATCGAGTATCGTGAGTGTTGCAATCCCAAGCTTGTCACAAAATAAATTCCATTCTTTCTAAACTACTGGAAATACCTACAAGGTAAACTAATGAGTTTTCCAATTAAATATTACATTTAGTTTTCTTTTAACTCATTTAATGTAAATTAGGAAACTAGGATGGAAAGTTGTTGAAGGCGAGAGTTTTTTAAACTCTATCGTTAGAGAAAGTATTCTACATGCTTTGGTGGTGCTTGACCATGAAGAAACAATAGTGAAAGCAAAGAACTGCTTCGCAAACAAATCTTTAGTGCCATTGAGTTCAAACATACTTAAGGTAATAATATTAAAAACATTAAAACTAATACTAAAATATTTTTAACATTAGTTTTAATATTTTTAATTAAATATGTTTTGAATTTTACTAAAATATTTTTAATATAATATAATTTGTTAAACAGGCAGTCTATGGAAGTATCATGAGAGATACAACAGCATCTAATAGAGATGGATACAAAGCTTTACTTGAAATTTACAGGTCTTCAAATAATGTCGAAGAACGTGAGAATGTATTGGGTATGTGTAGTAATATATTATATTCTACTACTAATTTGTTTCCTCTTCTATAGGGATAGGGTAATAGGAGCATCATCCGACCCAGAAATGGTCATAGAGGCTTTGAACTTTCCCTATCTTCAGTAATTAAGCTTTGGATTAGTATTCTTCGTTGTATATTGTAAGAGTAACTATGGTAAATACATTAAATATATGTAATTAAGGTTATATAGAATTAGCTTCCATATACTTTAATTACTAAGGCGTAAATTTACGTATTTACGTTTATTACGGAAAAGAATATGTAAAGTAACTAAGGTAAATACGTAGATTACCTTAATAATTAAAATATAATATTGTATATACATTATTTACGATATAATACTATTAATTTCAGGTTCATGCTCAAGATATGAGCGTGGTTTTCAGCGGTTATACCTATAAAGTGTGGTTCTACTTGTTGGAATTGGCTTAAGGTGTTTTATAATCTAGGGTTTAGGGTAAGACTATATATATGTAACCTTGCTTTCCAGGAGAATTGGAATGCGGTACATCACAAGTTGGGAGAAGGTCTTCTGCTACGAAGAGTTATAAACCATTCAACTTCAAAGGTAATTATAACATAATTGACTAGGAAAATAGGATATTTTTATTTATTTTTTGTTTATAATAATTAAAAATGGCAGTTGTGGAGCAATGATATGGTAGACGAAGTGAGAGAGATGATATCTTCTAATACTTTGAAGTATAAGCGCTTGGCTAATAAATTCAGTGAGAAGATTAACCTATCTGCTCTCTGGATTGACTCGATAAGAAAGGACCATGCAGAGTTAGAACAACTTATTAATATCTAACTCTAATTATTCTTTAAAATAAATAAAGACACCAAGTTATCATTTTATCTCTATGATGTAAAGTATATATGTCACGAATTTTTAATTTTTTTAGAGTTATGACATGTACACTAGATTTGGGAATAGATTAATTGTAAATATGAGATACACAATTATTATCCATGTCATTATCTAGACCACCATGGTCTTAAAATTATTAAACTTCGTTTAAGATGATATTTTAAAAATATGCCCATTAAAACATCCTAGATTTAAATAGTCATATATACTTGTTGATTTCAATTTATGTTTTAAATTTTATTTAAGAAATATTTAATCATTTATATATATATATATAATTTGACCTACATGGAGTTTAATAGACACTTGTTTTTAATAATTTGATTTATAAAAGAATTTTTATACCTATTAGAGGCATATGAATTTTCTTATTTTTATTTATTTTAAAATCTATCCGATGGACCAATGATTAATGTTGATAATATGTAAATATTCTACACCAACTTTTAATATTAATTATCATTTTAAAATCAATATTAGTCTACACACTTTCCAAGTCATTTGATAAAAATAAAAATTCAACAAAACCATATAAGTACTAAAAAGTAAAAATTCATCATATTAACTAATATAAGTCTTAAAATATAAAAATTCACCATAACTAATATTAATATGAAAAATAAAATTTCATCTTAACTAATAATTTATTATCAATGCTGTAACAAAAAGTAAAATATGAAACAAAAAAATTAATCTTATTTATGATTAAAAGAAAAAATAATCAAAGAAACTAATTAATAATGTAATTAATTTCTAATTTATGTTAAATCAGAATATTTTAATCTTTATTCAGATTATAAAATAAATTAATCCCATTGTGTATGTTAGCATGCACATATGATACAACCATGCAAACTACATATGTAATAAAATCTAAAATGATGATAAGTCTTATGTAATGTGGGCATACCGATTACATTTTATTATTATGCAAAGAATGTTCTTAGTTAATTGTACAATATTACTTAATATTGTTAACTTTAGAGAGAAGCTGTTGTGATACCTACTTGATATACTTTATGTATGTAAATGTATAATACTTTGTAATATTGCTAGCGTTTTATATGCATTAGCAAAAAAATGTAAAACATGGGTGAATTTAAAAACAAAGACATAGTAGGGATGAGAATATTAAAATGTTTTCCCTTTTTTTAAATTAAAGTTATTGTCATGAGCATATTATGATGATTTATGACATTATTTCTTCTTAAATAATGAATTCCATAAGCTACACCTCAATATTGATTAAGTATCTATCATAAAAAGTGGCAATTGTCTCTTAAGCATAAGTAATTGTCTCTCCATTGACTCTTATAAATTTAAAACTTAATTAGGACATTTTAATATTCATGGTAGACTTTTTAAATTTATCACCAAATTTTTTAATTCTTAAAATTTTTTATATTAATCAACGTGTACTCAATGTTTAAAAGTTTAATATGGTTGGCATAAATATAAAATATATTAATTAGTATAATCAATGTTAACATATTATTAATTAATGTTGACCTTAAGAATTCATGAATTTTTGTTAACTCTTATAACTAGGGGAACATAAATTTATATAAAAAAAACTAAACAAGGAATACATAAAACATGCACTCTTTAAATGATTTTAATTTTAACCTCTTAAAACAACACCTATATAAATATCTTTGAAAAATGATCTAACTCAAAGTGTTTAAAGGCTTTTCATAAATATCGCATTTTTATAATGCTTATAGTTTAAATATAAACACTTTATATAAAAGAAATTATATGTGCATTTAAATAAACATGTTTAATATTAGAGTTTTAACCCAAAAAACTAACATATGACTACCAAGTAACCATTTGACATCAAAATCATGTATAAACAACACTAAATCTTTTAAGACAATCTTAAAAATTTGACTCAAATGTCAAAATAGACATGAAACTTAGGTTCTACCCTAAGTTCATTAGAATGATTATTCCCAAACTATAGAGGATAACCCAAATAAACTTTAAAATATTGCCCTAGAAACCTAAACATGTTCATGCTTTAACCTTGTTCAAGAGACATGTCTTGCACGTACCCCAATGAGAACTAAGGAATCATCACTTATTCTTTAAGGGCTCACCCTCATCCAAGAGTACAAACCTTATAAAAGGGACAAGGGGTACCCTAAATCATGACTAACCCTTAAAAGCTTATGAGGTCAAGTTATTAATGTGCACCTAAGACATACATGAGTGTTATGTTAAGTAAATCCTTAAAGCTAAGTTTGAAGAACCCTACGCACCAAATGCTTCATGAAAAAACTTATACTAATGAGTTTAAGTTATTCAACTCTTAAACATGTTCATACCCCTAAGGAGAACACCCCTAATTAAGTGTGCTAACCAACTAGCACACTCGAGACTTAACCTAATGTTCATGGCCTAACACTTTTGAGCACAAACATGCCTACTTGCTAAAATATCCAACCCTTAGTATTAAGTTCATAACACAACCCCAAAGGGAGTGCCTCAGCCATTGTATTATGTATAATTTAACCTAATGTCACATGTTCATGTGACACTGTTTGATATGATGTGGGCTATCTTGCCATAGCCTTTCAAATTTAAGAGCTAGACATGGTGTCATGAACATAACTCGAAAATACCAACTCTATAACCCTTTCTAGTAAATAAAACCCATTTGAATAGTGAAACTTGTACTTCGTGAATACCTCTTAAGTAATTTTTATTTCATATGATACACATATGCAAAATTTAAGACTTAAATAAATCCCAAGTGCAATTGATTTTGATTAGTTTAGAGCTTTTGGTAGTGCTAGCACACACTTGTGAAAAGGATAATATATTAATGAGAAGTGGCTGCTGCTAAATTGCTAAGTCATAATTTTTTATTAATTGGAAAAAGTTTACTAAAAATGTTTAGGTTTTGTTGTCTTAGTGGAGCGGAGCATGGCCGCTATAAGTGAGCGACTTTACAATTTCAACACAATTGTTAAATTTGTATTGCATTTTATTTGTTTGTTGTAGATCCATTTTATTTACTTGATCCAACTTTAAATGTACTTAATGATTATAAACACATGAATATTGTGAAGTAATCGACAATCAACAACAACCATCTTCTAAGGGCTCTATTGATAATACACATGTTAAACAACAAGTTGGTGAATGTAAAGTAAGATTTCTTTGTTTTGTTATGATTATTGTGGTTGTTGTTAAGGACAGCAACACCACACAATCCTACCATGGATGTTGTGAGGAGTTTGTATTTCATATATATCGAAAGATACAAAACTGTAGAAAAATTTGAAAACCAGAATCATTTATCTACAAGAGGTATCGACTTGGATAATATACTAAAACATCTTCTAGTTAAACTTGCTTTAAGGTTTAGAAATTTCTGGGTGTATCATTTAAGATCCAAATTTCTAAAATTATCATAACTTTATCAACTCACTTCTTTCAACATTCATTATTTTGCTTTTTTCAAAGAGGCTATATCATTTAAAACAAAAAAAATACCTCAGTGTGCAATTAAGTATTTGACAAAAAAAATTAGTTAACTCCCTATATGCGGCATAACTAGACACATCAATGTGAATTTGTAAATTTTAAGGGTAAATTAGCCTTAAGGTGTAATATACCCTTAAAGATTCGCGGTATAAAGGGTGTGCCTTAACAACGTAAATTGGACTTATGTCAACGAGGAAGAAGAAACTATACACCTCTAAGTCTTTGACATGTTTTCTTCATAATTATCCTATTTAATATACAAAATAGAGGCTCCTATGTTTTTCTATTTTGTAAAGTGGGTTAACATAGAATTTTATTCAAAATCAAAAGATACTTACATATCCGACATGTTGAATTAAAATATTAAAATAAGGTAACTTTGCCCATAATTTTTTGTAATAAATACATAGTGACATAAGGATAAGTTACTCCTTATGTGTATGAATTTAAAATAAATTTTTAATTGATAACCTAAGTTAATTTTTAAGTTAACATGCAAGAATGTCAACATAGTTCAACCTTTAAATTCTTATTAAGTTCTTTTAAAAATGTTTTTTAATCTCATTGTAAGATATCATTCTTTTTTGTAATAAGTTTTATAAATATTTTATACTTTATACTTTATTAGGAATTATATAAAGATTATTACAACCTTTATGAATTTGACAAATAAGATTCTATGACATTAAAATTAACATGTATTATTTAATTTAAATATCTAATATGTATAAAAATAAATAAATTAATAAACAAATTTATCCATAATAGATATATTTTATATTTATTAAGAATATATAAAGATTGTTACACCTTTGATGAACTTGACAAATAAGATTCTATAGCATTAAAAAGAAGTCTAATAAACAAATTTGTTCATAATATATTTATTTTATATGATGTAAATATTGTTACACCTTTTATACTTACACAAATAAGATTCCATGGTGATACTAAAGTCAAATGTGAACTTGGACAAATAAATTTTATGACATTAAAATCAATACATATTTTTCAATTCAAAGGAATAATAATTATTAATTATTAAAGTTTAATAAACCTTTTAAATTAATTGTTAACCTTTTAATTAACCGTTGGTGCTATATATATATATATATATATATAGCTATAGTTTTAAGATACTAAGTTACATTTAATCCTTGGGTCTTATGGAGAAATAATATTATATCCTTGAATTTTCTTTTGTTTTTCATAAATAATAAAATATTTTATAATCTATACTTTATTAGGAATTACATAAAGATTATTACACGCATACATATGTGCATGTGTATACATATTTATGATTATTAATAGTTTTAATTAATAATATGAATTTGTGAATATATAAATTCATGGGTAAAACTATTAACAAAAACCCATTACATAAGTCAATTTAAAATGATTATATATTTGTCAAATTCTCGGCCTGCTTCTTATCCTGCTACAGAGAGAAATATACATCGTATTATCACCACCAATGTCCAATACGGTAGACTATGTTGTATATTTATACACCGTATATTAGTGTGTCATGTTTCTAGAGGACATATAGATACATTATACATACGTATACATCTAAACACATATCTGAACAATATTAATTTGACACATACACAATATCACTCTTGTAATATTTAATATCTTCCACTCTCAGTTAATCAGTATACATATACATTTATCGTCTTGTATGACATGCTTAGACGTTTCGTATGCAAATTGTCTTGCGAGCGTGGATTTGACCGGTGAACCTGTGACTTGACCAAAGAGCGTGATAAATTCATTGTAAATTTAAAATAGTAATTGTATCTGATATTTTGGTTGATGATGAAGTACATGCTAAAGGTATACCTTAATTGAATAAAATTATAACTTATATCTTAACTGAATGATTTAATAATAAGGTTAAATGTTTATATATGATTTAGATTTTATTGTTTTACATGTAGGTGAAACTCAATATTCGTCTAGAACAATAACAGCGATGTGTTTGGTTAGATTAGATTGTATTTAGTCTTAAATATTAATTATTATTAGTATATTCTCATTTCATATGGTTATGATTGTTTAAAATAGAATTTATGTATATATAATTGTTTTTATACATGTGTTTTTATATTAAAGTTGTCTAGCAAACATTAATTCTTAATATGAATATTATTTCTGTATAATATTTCAAATATAAAATGTGTATGTGTGTGTTTAAATATAAATAAATGTTAGTTGTGCTTTAAATAAACTTCGTTATAATCGTATGAGATTAATAATAAATTAATTTTAAGGTATAATATATAAATACACATGTTTATATATTATATATACAATTTAAATTACTTATGAAACATGGCCAATAAGCCTGTTTAAATATTTAAAATTAATATTAGTAAATCAGTGTTATATTAATAACTTATGTCAAAGAATGTTGTGAGTAATGTTATATAAAGAGAAACTGCATTATATATGTGATTATAAACTTATAAATTATTTAATAATTAATATAAGTTAATTATAAGATTGAAAGACGTATGAAGAGTACATATATTCATAATATTTTTGAAGTTTTCCGTAAAGAAAGTATTGAGAACATATTAATATATGCATTAAAGTACAACCAATTTTATTATTAATTTTAATTATCATATCTTTAATACTTTAAAATATAATTTATTAATTTACATATACTTTGAACGTTTATTTATAACATAGATGAGCGATGAAAACGAATCTTTTCATGTTGTGTATAATATAACGACTTCAAACATTTTATATTTATTATATTTTTAATATTGATTTGATATTTTATGCAATGTATATATAATATTAATATTCTACCATGTATATATTACTTACGCTTACGTATGTCTTACGGTGTCTATTGTGCATGTTAACCCTTTATTCACGGCAAGCTGACCTCTAGTTTAGTAAAAAATTAATACTGGATTTAGTAAAAGACAATATAATTTTTTTAATTTTTAAACAGTTTAAATGTAAAAATAGGTTCTCTTAAAACTGTTTTAATCATATAATTAATTATTAAAAGATCACTAAACAAATAAATAAACAGATACTACCTTGTATAATTCATTTTACTCCAATTTTTTTGCCAAGCCTCTGATTCATTCTAAGGTTCATATAGTCTAAGCAGCACATCCATTTAAAATTTAGAACTCTTCAGTATGGAATCTTATACTGTCAGAGTAGATGATCATGAAGATAATAGTAATAAGGACTTTGTCAATTTACCAATAATGGAAGCATTTTGTTCCTCATCATCTTCATTTAGGAAATTCATCCTCCCAACATTATTAATTTCTCTCTCTCTAGTTTTCTTGTGCTTTCTCATCTTCCTTAATTCAAGTGGCATCTCAGAGGTACCACTTATGATACCTTCTTCTTCTTCTTCACATCCAAAGGTGAGCAAGGAGCAAGAGCGGGTCTTTGATTTCAAGGAGCTCTCCAGGAGCAGCAATTTCGTAAGGGAGAGGTGGAAACAAATGGAAAATGTGGAACTAATTGTGGAAACATTCTCTGCAGAGTGTGGAGGAGCTTGTCAACTTGGATACACTCTTAAACTCAGCCAAGTTCAGGTTGTTTAACATGTCTCATGTGTATATACATGCATATGTAGAATACACAGAGGTACATGGACTTATGAGTTTGTGGTTTAGGAATAATACAGTGATCTTAACAACGTTAAACCAAGCGTGGGCAGCAAATGGGACAATGATCGACTTGTTCATGGACGGGTTCCGTGGAGGCATCGGAATCGAATCCTTCCTCGGACACCTTGTTATTATAGCGCTCGACCAGCCCTCGTATGATCGATGCATGGAGATCCACGGTAAGTGTTTCATGCTGAAGACAGAGGACGTCGACTTCTCTGGAGAGGAGAAACATTTCATGACTGAGGATTACCTCAAGATGATGTGGAGAAGAATATACTTCTTAAATATTGTTCTTCAGCTTGGTTACAACTTCGTCTTTTCAGTAAGTGAGTAGATTACCACATTTAATATCTACTAAATTAATTACATTAAGGAAGCATATTACCAAATCATTCTTGTCAATGCTAACGTGTTGGATTTGGTAACCAACAACCAGTTGACTTACTATACACTAATGAACCACACGCAGACACCTCTTAAATGATGATGATATGCGTGTACATACAGGACGCAGATATAGTGTGGTTCCGTGACCCGTTTCAGCACTTCAGCCCAGACTCGGACTTCGAAATAGCCTGCGATCACTATGTTGGAGTGGACACAGACCTCTCAAACGGACCAAACGGAGGGTTTGTACACGCGGTGGCAAGCAACAAGACTATACAATTATACAAGCTCTGGTACGAGTCCCGGACAAGGTTCCCCGGCAGACACGACCAAGACGTACTGAACGATATCAAGATGGGGCCAGAGTTTGCTGAGCTAGAATTGCATGTTCGGTTTCTCAGCACGGAGCTTTTCGGTGGGTTTTGTGAGCGTGGTAATGACTTGAATAAGATTTGCACCATGCATGCTAACTGTTGTGGTACTGGGTTGGAGAACAAGCTGGGTGATCTAAGGCTTGTGGCTGAGGACTGGAGACTGTTCAGGTGTATGACTGAGGACCAAAGGGAGAAATATAAGATTGAATGGAGAGCACCAAGATATTGCTGAGTGCAAGCTAAATAAGACAACATAACACTCTGGTTTTTGTTATGGTAAGAGTTATTCTGGTATAAATATCCATCTGCTATATACATTGTCTCTCTCCCTACGTACATACCAGATGCATACATACACAACGGACAAGTTTGATACATATAAGCGTAATATTCAAAAAGGTAAATGTATATAAACAACTAGTTAGAAAAGATTAAGTAGATAGCTTACCGCTTTCTCAGACGGCTAGATCGAGTATTACCAGCTACAGCTCCCACATTTGCTTCTCTATCTTCCTCCTTGGCCCCCTGTTTTACCCTTCCGCCCTTCTTCGGCCCCCTTTTGCTCTTCTTACTTCCGCCCTTCTTCGCTATTGCTTCTCCCTGCCTTGCCCTTCTGCCCTTAGTCACTTCCTTGGAATCGGCAGAAACGGGCTTTTCCGAAACGAGCTCCCAATCGATCTCCTCGGCGATTTTCTGTTTCTTCTTGGGAGGAACCCACGGAATGTCTGGCTCCACAGGTCCTACATCTTCTTCGTCTTCCTCCTGCGCTTCTCTGTGTTCTTGCGGATCAACCAATTCTTCGTTACCTGGATTTGAATGCTCATTCTTGGCGCCTTGATTGGACCCTGTCTTCTTCCTGCGGACCATGACTGTGAGCAGTCAATACCCTAATCCCTGTTTTCCTTACCTAATTTTAATCCTTTTACCTCATGAATGTCGTTGGTTCCCACTTGTATGCATGTGTACGTATGCCATGATGCCAAAGATTCTAAGTCTAACTTATGTTTAAATTATCAAGATTTTAGTTTAAATTTTATATATAATGATATATTCCTAATATTAATGTTGTAGTCTAATAAACTTTAAACTTTTACTAACATTGATACGTATCTCCATCTTTACCTCAATGATAAGTTGTTCGTTGCTGAGGATACTATAACGTGATATAGTCTTCAATAAATATTATACATAGATATATATGTTTAAGTGTATTCTACATTCAGCTTTTTATATGTTACTAAGTGTAGATATTAAGTTTAATGATAGTGTGTATCAACACGAGGCAAAAGAGGTATAATGCATATGTATATGATGACATATAGGTGTATAAAGCATGTATATTGCAGTTATGAAAGGCCATGACCCTTCCCTTTGATAACCACTTTATTGCCTACAAAATGCCCATTTAGGGCATTGCACATGGCATATTCCTTACTCTTGCCACGTTGTTGAGGCCAAGCAAGAGTTCAGCCTTATGTCCGGCAAGCAGTATAATGGAAGGGCTGGGGTGAGAAAATTTATATTTTTCTCTGCCTTTTGGCTAAGATCAAGTGTAATATTTGTTCTTATCAGTTTAATAGTTGATACGGGGCACGTCTCCCAATGCTATTAACCTAATTTTCTATGGGAGGTGGTTCATCCGGTAGCTTGCTACCCGGGCTGCCACGTGTCGCCTTGGCTCTACACTACCGCCTTGACCTGGCAACCCAACCCCCAAATTCAAATTTAAAATGGAAATATTAAGTAAAGACATTTGGAAACAGAAGTTCCAAATATTTAGATATTTACTTAATATAGGTTTGCCTGGTTTACACGTAAGCAGATGGTTTATAGTGTATGTGTGTGTGTGTGTAGAGAGAGATGTGTCCGCACAGGCATTAAAACATGCCCTTGACATACACATTCAACAAACACACATACACCATGTGTTGTTTGGAAGAGCTCTGGCGGCTATGGCTGCCTCCACTAGCCTCTTTTCATTACATCGGGTGTGTTGTCATTGAAACTGTCTCCGTTATCCTTCAGGTAAGAAGCACACATCTGCATGTGTACAAGTGTGTTTATAATGTATGCATGTGTGTGTGTAGAGAGAGAGGTGTGTCCGCACAGGCATAGCACACACATTCTCCAGCGCTCTAAGCATTTCCTTCGTCTCACTTTTGAGGAAAACAATGTTCTTCTTCCGTTAGTGTTGATTAAGTTATTACTCTCATCTGTGTATGCACACACCGGATAGATATACATGTACATATGTTTAAACCCATGGATAGTGAGTATTTAATTATATATCTGTTTGTGTAAATATCATGTTTCGATTTAGGAATCGTGTTTGTTCTACTTTTGTCTTTTGAATTTGCTGTTAAAGTGGTAAAGACCAAATGCCACGAGGCACTTAAAAATGGAATATAAAATACTACTATTGCTTCAGACGCCTTGACACTCAAACATAATACACAATCCAAGGCCCATATTTTTATGATAGTTTACAAGATGTAAAAGAAGATTTGAGTGTTGTATTTCTCATTTCAACACGCTATAATATGTACCGACAGTGTTCAATATTCACCACAGATCGATTTTAAAATTATTATTGGAGACGTATAATCGAAGACCGTCAGATTCGACCCAAAATAACTTAGCTTTAACTTGTATATGAGACTGTGGATTTAAAAATATAATCATATTTGTATATTATGTACATGTATAAATATTCATACACATAATCTTGTGTATACGTATTCTGTATTGATAGTGTATTACTAATACATATATATATAATTACTTAAGTTATACGAAATACTAATCTATTTTATATTCATCAGTGAATAGAATGTCCTGATGTACAAAAACAGATTAATACTTCGTATAACCTAAGAAATTACATATATATGTATCAATAATATACCGTCAATATAGAACATATATACACAAGAATATATATTATGAACACTTATACATGTATATAATATACAAACATGATTATATCTTTAAATCCACAGTCTCATATACGAGTTGAAACTAAATTATTTCAGGTCGAATATAATAGTTTCCAACTATACATCTTTAATAATAGTCCTAAATCGATTCATGGTGAATATTAAACACTATCGATACATTATAACATGCTGAAATTAAAAACACAACATTTAAATCTTCTTTTACATGTTACAAACTATTGTGGAGGTATATAAGATTTAGATTGTGTATTACATTTAAGTGCTAAATCATCTAAAACAACAGTAACATCCTTTTTAAGTACCTGATCGCACTCAGTCTTTGCCACTTTAACAGCAAACTTAAAAGACAGGATAAAACAAACACGATTCCTAAATCGAAAATGCACATGTGCAAAGAATACTAACTCACCTCTATGCCCGTACCCAACTGCTTCTACCATGCCCTCTACCTAAACCGATATCTGCACCGAAAAGGTCAAAAGTATGTATACGTGAAACACACTTACTGGTCGTCGTGCGGTTTACAGCGTGTGATATACATACATTACTCAAAAACAACCATTGTGCACACTTACTGGTCGTGATGCGGTTTACAGCGTGTGATATATATACACTACTCAAAAACAGTCATTTTGCAAACTTACTGGTCGTCATGCGGTTTACAGCGTGTGAACTCAAAACCAGCCATTTTGCGAACTTACTGGTCGTCATGCGGTTTACAGCGTGTGATATATATACATTACTCAAAAACAGCCATTTTGCACGCACATACATCACTGGACCCATACGCAAAAGAAAACAGAAATTTCGTAGACAAGTATGAATCAACATATAAAAGGAATGGATTCTGCATTGGTTAACATAGAAAAGCCGCGATTTTGCACAGAATTTCACTACACATGAAAAACTGGAGATTCTGCACAGATTTGCACATACCGAAATAGAGATTGGAGAAGAGCCCAATGCAGGGCGCTTGATGCTACGATCTTGCTGGGAATCCAAGCGCCCTAAAGCCCAAACAGCTCGCCGTGCTTGCCCTAGCTACTCCCGCTCAACACACGAGCCATTGAGATACTAAAGCGACGGAATATGCCACACTTATTCCTCTCCACGTTAGTTAGACTGACTATTATTTTGTGCCTGACGCGTGGGTACAGCTTAATCGTGATATATATATATATATGGAATAGTAATTAATAAATGCATAACATATTTTTCTTTTTAAATATATTTAAACATTAAGTTTTATTTAAACTGAAAATACTTTGTGTCCGTCAAAATATACGTATGTATATACTACATATATTCAGATGCATTTGTACTTCAAGATTAGGAGATACAACTACCACTCCACTGTGTGTGCGTGCGTGAGCGTATGTATTCGTTTGTGCAAATATTGATGTGTGTGTGTGTGAGAAAATGAATATAATGTACCTGTGGAAGACGACCCATCTTGTATGTATGCGACCCAAATCTTCAGCAGGGAAGAAATCTTAGCATGTAGTCTGCATGCGTGTTGCGTGCTGCGTGCGTGCGTGTGTACTAACCCCTCTTGCCTCATATAGCTCTCCAATGTTTAGAAACTCTACCCATAGTTAGTTGATCTCTCGGATATACTAAATACCATTAGTGCGTATTTGGCGTGCGTGCGTGCGTGTGGAGTCTCAAAATATACAACACAAATATGAAAGACACATATGTGTGTTATTATTCCCTCATTCAGACACGTATACATGTAGAAAAGGATACATACTAAATGACAAGTATATATACAATATACACACTCTTTCTCTCTTATATATGTGTGCAAGTGTCCATATTGCTCATATTGAAGGTTCAGTGTTCAAGTCCGGGTGCGTTCAGATCTCCTGAGCATCTGAGTACATAGCACATGCTGATAATGAGGTGGAGATGAACAAGGTAAATGAGTACATATTACTAAGGTTTAGCACAGATACGCAAAATGCTTACAAGCAAATCATGCTCTTTGCTTTGGTGCAATGCGAATCCACCTAGTGGCAGCGTGCTTGAAGAACCTCCGTGTCAGCTTCGGTGGAAGATCAATGGGCTCAGGCTGGACCTCGGGTTTGAAGTCTTTCAGGATCCGTAGTTCATCTTCGCCAGAAACAAAGTTGACCACAACTCTGCAACTGGTTCTTTCCCTACTCCACACCGTTGTACGTATTCACTAGAATCCCCTGGCATCTCATACATAACAATGTGTGCCCTCTGCATTTGCCTGTCCATCACATTGCTAACCACCAAACACGGCCGCCTCTCTGCATCCTGTCTTGCTTTGGTCACCTCTTCTATATCCATGCCCGTATGAATCGTTAACACACGCACTCCCCTCGACCTTACAGCCTCTGCCACCTCCTCAACCTTCTCTCTACTGTTACACACTACCACCAGCTTCATCGACGTTCCGAAGTGCTTGTAAATGTCACACAACTTATTCAGTTTCTCCTCTTCACTTGACACATGCTGCACAAGCAACCGCACCCTCTCCATTGTCACCTTCGCCGACTCCAGGCAATATATCCTCTGTGAACCACAGAAGACACGAAATATCTTCTCTCCTTCTTCCGACGGGGACGAGAAGTGAACAGCAAGCTGGGCTCCACTAGTCTTTGAGAGTATTGACTCTATCTGTGTAATTACAAACTTGTTTGAATCTAACATCTCTCTCTGCGTGCATGCTTACCTGAGGCTTCAGTCCTGCGTTTAAGAGCATGTTGATTTCCAACACCACCACCTTCTTCAATGCGTCCATGGCTAGTGAGGTACACTTACATGCTTCCTCCAGCGTGCCAATTAGAATGTGACTTTCATTTCTCATGCCGGTCTGTACAATGGACACCGCCACATGATCCATGCCCATGTGCCTCAAGAAAGCCTGCAACAGCTCGAACGTTGAGATGACTCTGTTGCTGGGTACCAAAACAAGAGAGGGAGGAGTAGAAAGCATGTCAATGCCCCGAACTAAGCCAGGCAAGAGTGCTATTATTCCCGACCAATCCACTGTTGACACACTAACACCACCAAGTGCATACTCAGTCACAAGCTGGAGAAAGGCTCCATCCCTAGTCCCCAACACGACCCCGCCTCTGCACGTCAAGTATATTCATTTACTGCTAACTAAAACATTTGAAGCTTACCAGGTAGCTTAAGCAGCACGTCACTGCTTATAGGCAAGCAGGGTGAAAACTCGTGTAAAGAACCATACGTGGATGGAAATAACGTCATCTGCACATGGCCATCGGCATCAACCATGGAAGAAAACTTGACAGATGACTCGATCCGGTTGATAGCCTGAAACAAGGTGTCAGTTTTTGCAAGTGCTACATAGCCATACCTCCTTTGTTTCCTGGGACAACTCAGCTGCCACCACCATGGCACAAACATATCTCCCATGGTCGTACTGCATTACATCGTGTGGGGAACCACAAGAAGGTCGAGAACTCTTCCCATCCATTCATCTTCACAAGAGCTGCCCACCATCTTCAAGGGGAAGTAAGCACGCAGTAAGTCCACAGGCGTTTTCACTTCATATGTCAACACCAAAATGGGTTGCCTCCCAACTGCATCAGGAAACAATGCTTGCAATAACATGACGCTCTTTATAACTGCCGGAGCATCCGGATCAAACTGTGCCATCAAAAGCTTCGCTCTCTCCATAGCGACTTGTACACCTGTACAAGATGTGTATAGCACTTGTACACCTGGTACAAAAATTGCAAGATGTGTGTATATGCGAATTTAGCCAATAGCACTGCCAAGGAAGATTCCATAGGTTTCAGAGAGCGTGTATCTCTTCTTGGTGTAAAGCTCTACCTCGTGAAGAAACACATGAAGAAAACGGAAAACAGAGTGGTAGGCACTTACCGCTGGGTAAATGGACGTTCTTCAGTGTCCTGAGGCCTGGCTCAACGATGTTGGCCGTCATTGAACAGATTAACCTACCCTAATTAGCTTTTAATCATTGAACAGATTAACCTACCCTAATTAGCTTTTAACTTTAAAAAAGCATAAATGCCCCGAATATACCAGTTGACTTGACGAATATGTTCTCTAGTATTTGAGCCGAGATTCGTTTGGATAAGCAAAATACCACTATAAAAACTGCACAAATGCAAAATCTAAGGCACATAAAAGGCATTCATGTGCTACTCATCCTTCCCAAGGTAGATCTGTAGCTAACATGTTTCGTAACTCGTGAGTTTAACAAGATTGTCCAAGACCCCAAGACCGATCGAAAAAAAGACGAGCACTTCGTATTTAACACTGTAAAAGATAACTATATACATATATACAATTAAACATATTTAATACACCTTAGGTAATTACATACATACATATCACACATATAACATTAATACAGGAACATATACACGTATGGTAATAACGTGTCGTACATCAGTGCATGTATACATGGAATATGCACCCAAACATATTATTTAAAAACCATTTATTTACCTCTAGATCATCACTCTCACACGTCACTTGAAATTGGGTTATTCTCTGTTGAATAAGGTGATGTTACACCCATTGGTTAACGGATCAACCCTTAGCCCTCATGGAGAAAGTGTATACACCCTACTATATACATGTATCCGATTTATATTGTACTATTATAATTAATTATATAACTTAAAACTGTAAAGACAAATGGAGGAGAACAAAGAAACCCCCCAAGTTAGGGTTTTGGGGTCGACCCTGACCCCTGGGTTAGAAAGGGTGTGGGGAACACATGTGAAGATGACACATCATTGGGATGTCCGTGGGTACTCATTGGAACATGAAAATGGGAGGTGGGGGAACATGTGTGAAGATGACACATCATTTGTATGTCCGTGGGTAGTGCTAGCCCACTCATCGGAACAATATAAGATAAGGAGTATGGTTATATGAGCTACCACACTTGGCTAAGTGCACAACAGAATCCATCCAACCTTTGGGATGGCTTCCAATGCATGTTCTAAGAGTTTTGTGCTTGCAAATAGCCTTGGTCATGCTATACTTTGTGTTGGTTGGCCATGTGACAGGTCTTGGCCACGGGCACTCCTCAAGACTTGGTAAGAGTCTCGTTTGGGATAATGAATTAAATGAGACGTGAGGCTCCTTCACAACGACGCCTCTTGGCTTAGCATGGCCAAACATTACAAGTTCCCGAACACGGAATTAGGTCGAGTATGTAGGATGATTCTTCAGATGAGATATAGGCACCTCCAGAGGAGGCCTCTTAGATTAGCATGGCCGTTGTGCAAGATAAACCTAAATTTGAACAATAATTAAATTAAAGAACGGGAAAACAAAGTACAAAGATATTTTGTATATAGTATCTCTAAGATACCCTAGAATATTCAAAGAATATCCTATATACCTTGAAATTTTAAGCTCACAGATGGTGCAACTCTTGAATCTAAGGGTTATGGCATGATAGCCCACATCGGGAAAGGCAGTGTCACATGGAGATGTGACACTGGCTAAATGTCACATGGTACAACGCTCGAGGCACGCCCTTTGGGGTTATGTCATAGGCTTGTCGCCAAGGAGTTAAATACTTTAACAAACGGACATGCTTGTGCTTGCACTAGGGTGCTAAGCCTTGGACATCTGCTCAAGGGAGGTTAGGTCTCATAACTAGGTGTGCTTTGACACACTTGGCTAGGGGAGTGTTCTCCTTGGAATTCAAGGGTTGAACAACCTAAGCATGTTAGTAGGAGCCCTTTCGTGAGGCACTCGTAAGGTTATGTGCTTAGGTTGCTTAGTAGAACACTCGTGTCCGCCTACGGTGCACACTCGTGTCCTCACTAAGTACTAGCCCTAGGTCTAGGGTATGACTTGGCCACTCAAACTCTTAGGGGTTAGTCGTGGTTCAGGGTACCCCTTGTCGCCTTAAAGGGGTTGTACTCCTGGATGAGGGTGATTCCTTAAGGGTAAGTGACGATGCTTTAGCTCTGTCACGGAGGCATGTGTGGAACACACGTCTCCTTGATGGGGGTTAGGGCATGAGCCTGTCTAGGTCTTTTAGGGCAAGACCCTAAGTCAACTAGGGTTATTCCTTAAGGGTTTTGGGGGTAGACACTCTAGGGAGACTTAGGCTAAACCCTAAGTCAACTAGGGTTATCCCTCAAGGGTTCTGGGGGCAAACATTTTAAGGAGACTTAGGCTAAACCCTAAGTCTCCTGTCCACTTGGGCATTAGAGTCTAACCCTAGGGGTAGTTGGGGTTATTCTGGGAAACTTAACGTTGCTCACACAGAGTGATGACGCCGAATGGCCACCTGGCAGCCACGTGTTGGCCTTTTGGGTTAAAACTCTGACACACCATTATTAATCAAAGGTAATAACGCAAAGTCTTTTAAATAATTTCTAAAGTAGTACCCATTCAACATCATTATAATATGTAAGCAATGCTAAGTCTTTCAGCCAAATGGCCATTTAACATTATGTGTAAATAACATTAAATCTTTTGAAAACCAACTCATTATTATCAAATGGCCATTCAACATCACATAAACAATGTGTGAGCAACACTAAACGTGACTATTAAATGACCATATAACATGACATAAACCATGTGTGAATGATACTAAGTGTGGTTATTAAATGGTCATCCAACATCACATAGACTATGTGTGAACAACACTAAACAATGACCATCTAACATTACATAGACCATGTGTGAGCAACACTAAGTTTTCAGGGTATGTGTGAGCAACACTAAGTTTTCAGGGTATGTGTGATCAACGTTAAGTTTTTTAAGAACAAACACGTGGTTATTAAATGGTCATTCAATATTATTACATTGTGTAAACAATTTCGAAACAATTTTGATTCATAAATAATAAATTTTAATTTTTAGGAAAATTATTTTTATATTTACATATACCCCTAGAAGTTTGATATTTCCATATATACTCTAAAAAATTTAAATTTACATATATACCCTTGAAAAACTTCAATCATAATATTTCAACTTTTAAAATCGCAATATTAACTAAAAATATATTTTTATATATGTTTATGATTTTAAATTTAAATATTATGAATTAACTAATTTTATTTAAAATTTATAGTTACATATATACCCCTAAACTTCAATTAAAACTTCATACATTTTAAAATTAATTTTTAAAAAAAATAAATTAAAATCATTAAAAAATTATAATTAATTTTATTTTATTATATATATATATGTATGTATATATATAGTGTGCAGTTTGTGATTCAATGCCATCAATCTCAAGTAATATTTAGACATCCATACATGTGTTATACACTTAAATTTTATGTTATTGTAATGTACATTGATATAATACATGTATGAATGTGTAGTTGCATGTGTTCATGGGCCTGTGTGTAAGAGAGAATATGCATATGTTGGGGTTTATTATATACACACTAATAATGTATATAGTGATTTTACATTATGTTTTGACACACACACACACACACATTTGTGGAGAAAACACACAAACACATTTAAGTGCATATATTGTAAATATATAATTTGTCACATAAAAACATTATGATTTAGCTCATTTATAGAATTATATTTATTTTCAACATTATCAAGTTAAAAATCAACATGGAAAATTATCACAAATAAAATTTAAAAAAATTACATAAAGATAAATTACACGAATGATATACATTCTAAAAGCAACACATGTACATTATAAAATATTATTTTTTTCATTAATCAATTATATACACTTTTAAAATAAATAAACTATATAAATATATAGATATACACAAATTAAATTATACATAATATATTATTAATTCATTAAATATTAAATACATAAATACACATACACACGAGTATAATTATGTTTGAAAGTATCAAAATATATTTCTTAATCACACACACATAGAAATAAACATTAATATGTTGTTTATGTAGATGGATTGAAAAATTAGAAAAGATAACATGTTTCCATTTATAAATACCACATAGTGCATAGATACAATACACACTAGTAAAAGTAAAGAATAAAATGTCATTATTGTATATACCACATACAATAATAAGACTAAATGTTTATAACAATATTAAAATGTTATTTATTATTTTATTAATATAATTATTAGTTTTTAAAGTTTTATTTATTAATAATAATATATAGCCCACAAGAATTTAAAATTAAAATTATTTTAGTACTAATGATTTTTAAGTACAAATTGACACTAACCAAATGCATTTATTAAAACTAGAATAATTTATATTTCATTTTATTTAATCTTTGTATAATATATATGCAACATGTTAAATTTAACTTAAGATACATTTTATTTATTATAAACATGATGAGTTCTAGTTTAAACTTACATATAACAATATTTTATAAAGCTTATGTGACTATATAAGCTTTATTTTTTAAAAATCACATTTTTGTAAAATAAATAATCACAATGATATTCCATTTGTAAGAATTAACTATTTTATTAATCATAAAAAAAACTATATTTTACTAAAATTAATAATAAATTCATTAATAACATTACATTCATATGAACATAACAAATGACCATATTTAAAACCATTCATCTTATGTCTTGCATTAAAAAATTATATAACCACATTAAACATTATAATCTATTAAAACTCATGGTATAGAAGGCACATTTTACAAAATCTTGTGTTCAATTAGAAATAACAATTAACATATCAAATTGTTAATCTAAAAGTAAATAAATAATTATTATATGATCATGTTTGAGTGTATACATGCATGGACATATACCATTATTATCACACATGTATATTTTATTATGTGAACATGTGTATATGTTTTGTATCGGCATTATAGGTGTATGGTTAATATGTATATATGTATGTAATTATCTAGGGTGTTAAATATACTCATTTGTTTTTTATTAACATTATAATTTAAAATTTGAATAATCCTTTTAAATTTATGAGTTACAGTCTGTTTACAATAAGCATATATTGATTGTTATGTACAAGTAAGTGAAAATGTAATAATACTACATTTAAATGCATATATATAAATTTAATTTTATATTTTTTAATTTTATGAATATCTTTTAATTAATTTATTATATATAAAATTAAAAATTACAGAAAATTACATTTATACCCCTAAAATTTATCAAATTTGTATATATATCATTAAAAGTTTTATAATATATATCCTTTTAAAAGTTTTAAATTTTAAACACACCTGCAAATTATGTGTGAATTCAGTTCCAACTTGTTAAACATCTTGAGTTTAATTAAGCATTTGAAAAAACATTTTGAAACTGAAAGATTTGATTTTGGTATTTTCTTCTTTAACATATATACCCTTGAAAAACTTTATATATATAAATACCCTTTTAATTAACTAAGAACATATTTTAATTCATAATATATTGTGAACGAAATAATTGAAGTTATAAGTCTTAAATGTTAAAACATGTCATTTGAATAATTAAGAAATTATTGTAAGAAACTATGTTCTTTTTATTTTTGTATTGAATAATATAACTTTTTTTATAATATAATATATTTTATAATACACTTTATTAAGTAGTATTTTACTATTAGCCCTTGCTCAATAATAATTCTTTGGAGTTAATGAGCAAAAAAAAAGAGTAAAACTAATCGTTTTATAAACTTAATTTTATATAAAATTAAGTAATTATTTTTCAAACTAATCACATTCAAAACACCATATATAAAAATTAGTGGCACTTTTATAAGTCGCATATATGCATTATATATATAAATCACTTCTAAAGACCATAAACAAAACCATATTATGAATATAAAAAATGATTGTTATGTTTTTGAATATAATTTTTTAAAATTAAAATCACATCTTATAAAGTTTTGTGAAATAAGATGATTTTCTAATGATGGTGCTTAATAGAAAAGATTAATTTATAATAAATGTTAAACACTAATGATACATTCCATAACATGTTAAAATTGGGAAAATTATATTTAAGTTTTTCACATGTTATAAAATATATATATTGTAAATTATGTTACATTTGATTTTCATGTCATTTGAGGTAACAACAACATTTAAGATTAAAATGATAAAGATTTATAATGATTAATAAGTTATTGTATACTTTATAATGTTATATAAGAATCTTGTTATTAAATAGAAATTTCTATTTTATTATGAAAAAATACAAAAATAATTTATATAAGACAATCAAAGGGTAAAATTACAATTATGTTAGCCAAAATTATAAATACAAGTGCATAAAACTTTATAAAATTGCATTATAAATAAGATTAATAAATATTTACTATAATGAATATAAATATGAAACTAAAGTTAAGTGTATAAATAAGAAAAAAGCGATATAGAAAATATCATGAATTTTAAGTTATATTTTTATATAGTATTGTTTTATTATGATATCTCTTTCATTTTATTCTCATTATTACTTTATAAATGTGTTTTTTTTTATTTTAATAGTTTTTAATTTTTTTCTTGATTTTGATAGTATTACGTCAAAATCTATATTAGTATTCTAAGTACATTAATATATTTATGTTGTAATATCATACTCATAATATGTATTTTTGGTTCTAACATAGGCCAAGACTAAGAGGTAGCTTACAAAATTTAAATTATGAAAATTTAAAATTATGAGTTAATTTAACTAACTATTTAAACACTTTAGAAGATATGTGAGTGTACTTATATTTTTTTTTTTTTATGAAATGTTATGTTTTTATTGATTTTAGTAACATATTAAACTTAGTCAAAAGTATTGATAAATAAGTTACATCTAATAATAAAATAAACTCATTATTATATATTCTTCCACCCTTCACAACTTAAAAAGAAACATAGAAATTTAAAAACTTAACTAGAAGTTTTGTTAACTAGTTTAAAAATTAAAAATTAATAAATTAACATCAGAATACATGGATAGGTTTATAATTATATTCTGTTAGGCAATAGATATATATATTTATATTTGTATGACATAAGCAAATTAGGTTAACCTTTATAATAAGTTTATAAATTTTAATTTTAATTTTAATTTTAGTATTTAAATTAGGAATTTACATAAATTTACAATTTATATATTTAATTTGAAAATTAATAATGTGATTTTAATTAACTATATATAATATAATATATAGTTTAAAAATAAAATTGCGTGGGGAAAATCTGAATCGTTTCGAGACGGACCCATTGTGAATATATTTCTAAGTCTATTGTACACATGTGAGTGTATATATATATATATATATATTTATTTAAGCAGCTTTGCATGGTTGAATCCACCTAGCAAGTTTCATTCTCCGGCGCTTCTGACTGTGTAATTTGATACTTAAGTCCTTTCCAAGTGAAGGAGGACTACTAAAACCTGGTGCCTCACGTGGCTGGAGAGTTCTTGATGCAAATGACACATTTCCTTCGTTCTTGCTTTTGAGGAAAACAATGTTCTTCTTCCTTCCAAGTTTCTTCACTAAATACTTTGAACTTTTGCTCATCCACCTAAAATTAAGTTATTACTCTCGTCTGTGTATGCGTGCGTATATATGTACATGGTTTTACCATTCATTTATATAGTTTATGTGTAAAAATGATGTCATGCATGTGTGTGTGTGTGTGAAAAGGAAATGTGTAGGTTGTATAGGAATATAATTTTAAATGTTACATGATATAATGTACCTGTAGAATACGATCCATCTTGCCTCAAGCTTTCTCGCCAGATCTGCAGCTATGTCTCTACGAGGAAAACCTGACAAAATCTTGATATTCAAGAACACCTACTCAGCAGGAAGGGAGCTTAGCATGTAGTCTTTACAAATGTGCATGCGTGCGTGTGCGTGCGTGCGCGTGTGTGTGTACTAACCCCTCTTGTCTTGTATAGCTCTTTAATGTTTAGAAACTCTTGTGACTTGGGTTGTCCTCTACCATAGTTAGCTGAATTATCAATGCTCTCAAGCGTTGCCCATCTCTTGGCAGCCACTATCTCGGATATATTAAATATCATTAGTGCGTGTTTCATGTTAGAAATAGCTGGTGTGTATATAACGAGTAGATGGATGACTTACAAGGGAGTGTGAGCCAAGGCAAGAGACCTAGGAGGTGACAGAGTCTCCAGGTTCAGCAATATGTGCTAATGTCCATTGAAGAGGCTCAGTGTTCAAGTTCTTGGTGGCATCCATAACCACAAGTATTTTGCGGGGCGTGTTCAGATCTCCCGGACTTAAACATCTGAACACATAGTTGCTCGCTGGAGTAGCACATGCAGAGAAGCTGAAGAATTTACCACATTGCCTTTCTGATAATGAGGTGGAGATGGACAAGGGCGGAGCACGCTTCTTTCTACATGTGCAATTGAGTATGAACACACTCACACACACACGCACACGCACACGCACCTAGAAGGAGCACATTTAGAGACGACTTGGAGTGGTGAGCCTGGTGGATGCAAAACTAATCCTAGCTGACTCAAAGCCGAAGCTCTGTCTTGTGGATTCAAAACTTGTTCTTGAAGATCTTGTGCTCATCTTAATCCAGTATCAAATCAGATAAACTTCTTTAACGTTTACAACATTTGGAAAAGTTTATAATATGTGATGCTACAGGACGAATAAAATGGTAAGGTACGCCCCTTGAAGCTTCTTACTATGCAAATGGTAACTATTCTATAACCTAGCTGTAAATTACTGCTATTTTGTAATGAGTCAACTCAAGTCAAACAACTCATTTTGACACGTGGCAATTACTAGTTACAAACTGAATTGACTAAAATTGACTAATGATTAGTTCATAAAGTTCAAAGTAGTTGAAAATAGGAACATCTACCAGAATGTATTCCATCTAATATGAAGTGAATGACCACATACGGATATAACTGTAGTAATAAGCCATTCTCCAGATTACAGGAGAATGTGTATAAATACTATAAGAATCCTTATTACCAAAATAATAAAGAACGAGATCCCTGCTCAAGCCACGTTATTCTTTCCAAAATCGGCAAAACTTTGAACCTTTCACCAACGAGGCCGGTCCCTTCCGTCCTCTTTCTTCCATGCGTCACCACGCCGTCTCTCACCCTCTGCACCAGGTGAGCCGGCCCCGCCGTCCCCACCCCGACGCCACGCATTCTTCGGAGCCTCGTCCCTACGCCACTTGTCCGAAACGGGGGCAGGAAGCTCTTCCTTACGCCACTTGTCCGATACCGGAGCCTGGGCCTCGTCTTTACGCCACTTGTCCGCGACAGGATCCTCCTTACGCCACTTGTCCGACGAGACTTTTGCCTTGCTGTCCATTTCCTTGCTCAGCTGCTCCAGCTCATCCTCCTTCTCTGCCAGCTGCTCCTTTATCGCCGGATCTCCCACCGAGTCCGCCAGTTCCTTCAGAGAGCTTATCTCTTCCTTCAGCTTCTTCTCTTCCTCGGTATCCGGCCTAGCAGACAACAATCTCAATGCATGTCAGTACAAACCTGTATCAACATGTGTCGACACATGGTTTGTTATTGTAACCCGACTCAATGCTAAACTAACAAGCGTAGCAGAAAACTAGAATAAACCAATCTTCCTATAATATTAGCTGTCATTCTAGAGAACACACTATGGAGAGCATAAAAAAAAATGAGTAACTGCTAAGCTACACAGACAAATACTAAATACACTGACCAAAAAGACCGGTAATAATGCATAGTGAACTTGGTATAGAAGATTACCTTTTGTGCTCGAGCTCCATATCCATCTTCCGCCAGTCCTTACCCCTCTCTTCAAGGAGCACCTCTCTGGGCTTAGCATTACCAAACGGATTGCTCTTCTGGCGAGGCTTCGTTTCCTCAACACTCGTCTCTGGAGTTCCCGGGCGACTTGAATGACTGCTAGACGGCCTATTCCCATCCACATTCGCAGCAGTCTCACAGGTAAACTCCGTGGCTGAAGATTCAACCTTGGCCTCCTCTCATCCGATCCCCTCCTCATCTCATCCGATCCCCTCCTCATCTCGTCCGAACCCCTCCTTGACCACCTGTCCGAATCATCCGGCTCGGATTTCCTTCCCCACTTGTCCGAGTCCGGTCCTGAACCATAATTGTCAGCTCTCCCAAAAGACCACTTATCGGACGCAACCGGCTTCTTGTTAGCACCCCAGTTATCATCTGAATCAGCCTTGCCGAACCCCCGTCCGAAGTCATCCGACCTCCTTTCAGACGGTACAAACTTCTTCCCAGCTGCCCAGTTATCATCTTCATCCGCCTTGGAAGGGGTATCCCGGTCTCTGTCACCGCCAGATCGTCTATCGTCATCGAAACCACCTCCAAAACGGCCACCGGGTCCCCTGGATGGCTTATTCGACCCCCAATTCTCATTCTCATCAGCCCGAGAGGACTCCCTCTGATCGAATCCAAATCCCCCACGTTGCTCGCGGTCTCGGTCCCTGTGATCGTTTCTCTCCCTGTCTCTATAACCGCCATAGTCACGAAACCCGCCTCCGAGACGCCCACCTGGGATATTCTCCTGTGGCTCTTCGTTGGATCGATCTTTCGGCCCTGTCGGGAGCATCATCATCTCTTCCGACGTGAGCTTGTCACTACTCAAGAACAGGCCGCTGCCTGAACCACCTGAACCACCCCGCTTGCCGCCCGGGCCGACATACTTACCCGTAGTCAATTCGGAGATTTGGAATGTTTGCTTCTTCTTCTTGCTCGTCTTCGTCGCCGCTGCTTCGCCGAGAGATGGAAAAAATTCCTCCGGCAGTGCCGGTGCCGCTGCCGCTGCCGCTGCCGTTGCGGCCGCTTCTGAATCATCTGCCCAGGTGCCTACCTTGCCCCATGAACGCGCCATTATTCCTGCTTCGCCTTTCTTCTTCCTACGCTCTCTTCGATGAACTATCTAGGGTTAGGGTAAGCCACCCAATAAAAGATAAATGTACACCAACGAATATGCCAGAAGCATATCCATCCTCTGTTTAAGGGCAGATTAAGGGCGATAAGGGTGAATAAGAGCCCTAGAAACGGCTAGGGTTTTTAGGGCTTCTGTGCGCAACAGGTAACAACACCTCTCTCTATACACAGACGCCCACACTCATTTCTGCTTATATTTCACAGCTTTGTGAGGAGCTTTCAGAATGGTGTCGGCAGAATGGGAGCGCGAGAGGGATGCGCAGGAGCTTACAATGGAGCAGCTCGTGGCGCTTAATCCTTACAACCCAGACATTCTTCCGGATCTGGAAGCATATGTTGATGAGCAGGTAAATGATGATTTTCATATTGAATGTGATCATGCTACAATGTGCTCTTGAATAGGTTGCTGCTCAGACTTACAGCTTCGATTCCAACCTCTGCCTTCTAAGGCTTTACCAGGTGGGTTCTATGTATATCAAAGTGGTCAAGTTTCATATACTGATGCATACATAATATATGTAAGTATATGTGTATGTGTTCATTTGCTTAGAACCAAAACCCAAATACATACATATATAAATATGCTATGTCTATATGTTTGCACACGTAATGCATATATATGCACATATGAACTTATATGTCTGTACTGTACAGTTTGAGCCCAGGAATCTGAATGTCAGCGTTGTTACGAAGATTCTTGTGAAAGTAAGAAAGTTATTCGAGAAATTTAATATTTGTAAAATGATGGAGCTGTATAAACTTTGTTAATTTTCGTAGGCTTTGATGGCGATGCCAGCACCGGATTTTGGCCTCTGCATGTGCCTTATACCTGAGCAGCTTGTAAGTTTCGATATACTTTTCCTTTTTGCATGCCATTTTGTATACCACGGAACTTATAAATTCCATTTTTTTTCCCAGCACATATCACCACTGGCAACTCTTTCTCACTACCTGGAGGTCTCTCTCTCCATATTGTTTATCATATTAAATTAGCCTTTTTTGTCTTAGACTGCCAGGTTTCGTGAGTTCTGGGATGAAGCAGCTAGGAACCGTGATATTCTGGAGGTCGTTCCTGGTAATGATATAATATATATATAATATATTATATTAATTATAATGGAAGTCCCATCCATATACAAATGTATGTGTATATGTAAATTGGGATTGCTGCCAGGGTTCGAGTCTGCAATTCAAGCATATGGAGTGCATGTCCTTTCCCTGACGTATCAGAAGGTTCCAAGGCCTGTTCTCGCTGAGGTGAGTGATGGTTACCTGGGTTTTAAACTGAGCTAATATGTTTACCTATATTGAATATAATTCACAGTATTAAGTGTTAATAACAGAGTTTTTTCAGACTTTGAACCTCGAAGGCTTATCTTTGGACAAGTACTTGAGTATCAGGCAGCAAACAACGGCTGGAAGCTTCAAAAGGGCCAGGGCGGGACCCAGGTCTCTCTCTCACACACACACGCACACACACAACACATTTTTTTTTATGTTTTCATACGCATACTTGTTATTTTAGATTGTGACTCTGCCATCTAACGAATAAACACCCGTCGCTGAGGAAGAATACGGGTGATAACATCTCTCTCGATGTGGTTTCTAAACTGTTCCCAGTCTTGTAACGGTGATTTCTGACTCTTTTCTTATAATATTCAATTATTTTGCATAGAATTTTTTTGACTGTGTGTGTTGGTGCGTTGTTTAACTCATATATGTGCAGCAAACTTGTAGATGTACAGCACAACTTGTATATGAATCTCTCTCTAAGCTTGAATTTGTTCAACCACATATGTCTAGCAGGTACGTGACACACAACTCCATATATTTTTGCAGTAACTTCTATCACATCACACAGCAGAATAGTATATATAAACCACCAGAAGGTTCTTGTGGTCCATTCCCAACAAGAATGTTTATGTGCTACGTACAACATTTGAGTATAAACTTAGCGGATTTTGATCCTCTTCTAACTTGATGTAGAAGTTTCTGAGCATATGTTAAACTCCGTAATAGCCGTAACATGCATTTGCTGCCCTTGTACTGTGCCGTAGAAAATGCAGCCTTATGTAAGTCAAGTTGGTGCATGCAATAATTATGGTTCTGGACACACACACACACATTCCGGAAGCTTCTATTCTGTTTTTTTTGCTATGTAAGCAGCTTTCTCGTGGCATTTGCAAAATTTGTACAACCAGATAAAAATTGTGAAAACATATCACATATCTTGGCAACGATTGGATTCAGCTGTCAGCTACTGCATTTTCCAGGAGTCACGGAAGTGCAATACATACCTTAATTGTGCACACACCTGTACACTCTCATGTCATATCTAGATTGGCATATATGATACTGATTACCAAGTGTGGACGTGTTCATGTGTTACAGGATATTTCAAATTCTAACTGTTTATTAAAGACACCAGTCTTTACAATACTAATCTTATACAGAGGACCTCACATGTTCAACAAACACCTTCAAGCTAGTGTGTGAACTTCCATTCTGAGACATAACACTCTCACGAAGGGCAGACTTGAGCTTCTCTGCGCGATCACGCATCTCGAAAGCCTCCGGTCCCTCCATTATCTTGTTCAGGGCAGACACCACTTGTCCGCGGTGAACCATGCCTTTGCCCTCTGCAACCTCCACTGCAATCTTGAGCTCGTCCACCAACCACCTGCAAGTCACGGGCTGGTCGTGAGTGAAAGGCCACGCAACCATGGGAGCACCTGCTGCAGTGACACACTCGAGAACTGAGTTCCACCCGCAGTGTGTGACGAATCCAGCTAGAGATGGATGACTGAGCACGAGATGCTGAGGAGCCCAATCCTCGAGAACAATCCCCCTTTCTGCGTTCTAGATTGGAATCCCTCAGGAAGAACCCGCTCTAAGTAACTCCCGGACTTGTCTGGGATTGGCATTACCCAGACAAACGGGTACCCGCTCATCTCTATTCCATATGCAAGCTCCTGAATGTGATGCTCCTCCAGTACAGCCATGCTGCCAAACGAACATAGATGACAGATTTGGGAGCCTGTGAATCCAGAAAGGCCTTGCATTTTGTCTCCTGTGGTCTTGGTGAGTCCAGAACACTGTCTTGGGAATCCCCAAAGAAGCACGCAGGAATGAGAGGGCCAACCGGTAGAAGCGCCTTTGTGGGAAGGGAGCGCGCCCCTGGAATGATGCAGCTGCGAATCGCGTCTATCACCTTCCCTTCGATGGCCCAGGCTGTGTTTAAGAGGATACCACGAGCATCAAAGAAGTGTGTGTCCCAGTCCAGGCAATGGAGCGGGTGACGAGGATCGCTGAGTGTATCAGGAACGTCATAAGGCTTTAGTATTGGCAGGCCTGGTACCTTGATCTCCGAGAGTGTGGTATGCGCCTCAAAGGGAAGGATCTTCTCGTCGAAAAGTGCCTCACCATGCCTTGTGATAGCCATGTGCGTTGTTTGCAGCAGTGAAGAGGATGTACTTTGGAATGTTGAGCTTGTGAAGAACAGGCTGAGTCCAAAAACTCTAGCATGTCCACCACCACATGCAACGTCTGTCAGCTTCTTGGTGAGGAGCTCCTCCAGTTGTCTCTGTGACTTCTCTGGATTGCCGTTGACGAACGAGAGATCCTCGGGGTTGCTGCGGGAGATTCTTATGCCCTTCATTACTGATCTTGGTGAGGGGTTGTTATAATCCCCGTGATTATGGCTGTCTAGAACCTCCAAGCGAATAGATGAACTCCTTACCGAAGAGCTGCTTGTAAGCGAGGAGTAAGTTGGTTGATCCGGACATATGATTGTCACACGTAAGCCCAAATGCACAAGCCTTGTGGCAAGAACAACTGCTGGCTGGATGTGTCCCTTGCAAGCCGGCATGCATATTGCCACATGAGGAAAGGGGAAAGCACTGAGATCCGGCATTTTTTACACAAACCTAGGACAAACCACCGCTTTTAAAGGACCTTCAATGCCACGTCCACGTAGTGACATTTATATGTGTCCGTCGAAACAGAAGCTTCCACTCGTAAACATTCAGGACTATATTAATATAACAAAAAGAGACTGTTTTCTTTGTCCGCCATGTTCCAGAGGTCAGTTTGTCCTCCCTCTCATTTATTCAGGAATCTGTATATACAGTATTCTCCACTTGGTTGAGAAACACTCGTTAAGTATCTACAAAAAATGTTAATCACGACATGTTTACGACTTGGCGCTGGAAGTTCAAGTGTGGGGAGAGCTGCCTGGGACTTGAAACCGGCGAGACTGTCTTGTCTCCGTTATTATTGCCTTGGCTGGTGTACTACTGGGAACTTGGCAGCTGCACTTGTGGCAAAGGCGAAAGCCTCCTGGAACTGAGCTAGCTGAGCTTGCAAGCATGCCACACGCTGCTGGAGAACTGAGATTACGCCCACGCACCCATAGATTGGGTCCTTGACGCGCATATCTGCTTCGTATGCAAGAGTATTCACACAGTCCTCCCTGAAGCACGGTGGCAGCTCGTTCAGCATCTTGCTAACGTTTGAAACTCCGAATACCTTGTGTACGTTTGTGAATTTCTCTGGCTGATCGGGAGGGAAGTAAGGGGCAAACAGGCAGTCTGGGGTGCAGCGCCGGCGGAGATTGCGGCAAGCTGCACAGGCTGAAGTGGTGCTCGTGCCAGGAAGCAATCGCCTGTAAGGCTGCATTGCTTCCTCTCCCTTTTTTTCAGAAAACCTCCTTCACCTTCAGTTGAAATGTCAGTTGATTGGCCGTTGAATAACCTAACAGAATATTCTTGTCCCGCGAATGGGAATCTGCCGGTTCGGCCGAATCAGCTGGCGGAATATACTTGAAATGTACGTACCCCAGAGGGTTTATAGAATTCAATTTAGTTCGTATTAGGGAGTACACAGTACATTCGTAATAAAATACATACAGGCATATACATGTATACATGTATGGTCTGTGTATGAAGGAGAAGTGAATGTTTATTGATGTACGCATACACAAACTGCATGTGTATGTATATTTGTATGTGTATACGTGTGTATATACCTCCAACTGATTAAGAGCATACATATGCATTTGTTCATATTTCTGGTGCAACCAATCAGTCATGTGGCACGTATATACACATTATAGATATATCTTCTTAATACTTACATGGTTAGGAATTTATATGCATAGAAAACACACACACACACAGCCTCAACCTTAATAAACCTCTTCATGCATTTTGTAAGGTTCAGCCAATCCTGATAAGTATTTTGAGGATCGGAATCACTATACAATCAGAGTTGACTTACGTTGATCAGATATTGACCGATATGATAGTCATAGACAATTGTTTAATAGGCATTAACATCACTAACCATTGTGACATGTTAGGTTCATCATTAATTCATAATTGACCAGCATTGACCACAAGTTTAAGGAGTTAAGTCGACTTATTAATTCATATGCGCTTGAACTTAACTGATCAACGATATCATATTCTTGTGCAGGGGTGATTGTGTGCTTGTATATATTATTTTGTCATTCAACATATTTATTGTTCGTATACAAACACATTGTTATTCCGAACAATGTCTTGCTTCTGTAAGATACTGTATATATGTAACGTAATGTATATACGCATGTGTATATACACACATGCATAGTGACACATGGGTGGTGATCTGGCCGCCATGTGTCAGCGCCACGTGTCGCATGTGTGCCACGTGGCAGGAGGTCTCCTGTATATAAGCAGGGGTTTTGTAGCTTAATGGATCTGACATTTTAATATATATCGGCTCTTTCATTGGTGGAGAAGTTGGGTATTCCTTTCTCCGCCTTTTCCTTTTCGTGTTTTCATGACAATAATATGGAGACGGCGTTTAGCATTATTGCTACTGCTATTGATGCACAAACAAAGTTGTTGGAGCGCTTTGTTGAGGGTTCATCCTCCTCTTCCCCGCCTGAGCCTCCTGCCGGGGGATCTGCTTCTAGTACTCCTTCGTCTTCTTCACAGGCCACAAATCCGAGGGTTCGACCCGATCTTTTTGTGGTGATCCAGGAGATGATGTATACCACTGGTTTGATCATTTCCAAGTTATTGTTCGTTACCATGGTTGGGATGAGGCGTGCTCTCAGAGAATTCCCTACATGTTTGGAAGGCCTGCGCTCAAGTGGTATAATGGATTGGCTGCGGAGATTCAAGCCAATAGTAATCGGTTGACGGAAGGCCTCAAACGTACGTTTGGCAAAGTTGAGGATTCAGATGATGCTTTCCAACAACTGCATGAGATACGACAACATCCTGGTGAGTCTGTTATGCGGTTCAGTATTAGGTTCGGGGATTTAGTTCGGCGTGCATATCCTAATATGCCTGAGCCCATTAAGCTCGGTATGTTATGGCCAACTATGCGACCCGAACTTGTTCGATTCATTCGGGCTCTTCGTCCTACCACATTGGAGGAAGCTTTTGCACTAGCTCAACGATTTGAGTTGGTGCCTGGTGAGGGTGTTCCCCTTGGGTTACCTACTCCTCCTATTCAACGTGCTGATCCAATGGAGGTTGACGCTGCTGCATATGTACCCGCACGACAAGCCTTCGTGGTCGACCTCGGGGCCCACCCCGTGGACCACCTCCACGAAATCGTCCTGCACTTGCTCCAGTTCCTGCCCGTGGTGGTCAAAATCCACGGATTCGTGACAGGAGGAATCGGAACAATGCAGGTCGACCCAATCAAGTTCATTGTTGGGCCTGTTGGGCACCTGGACATACTTGGCGGGCATGCGATGTGTATCCTGATTGGCGTCCACCACATCCAGGCTGGCGACCATATGTTCCGGATGGTGTGCCTGTGGCGGCCATTATGGCTAATGATGAGCTTTCAGATGACGAAGCCTCTCTTGCAGGTGGATCTGTTGCGGAAAACGAGTAATCGTACGGGCGACGGAGGGATCCCGTGCGATGGAGACTTCACCTCCATGTTTTTTTCCGCTATGCATATCAAGGTTTGCAAGTTCCACCAGATCATCCAGTTTTCACATTTTCTGCACGGGTGAATGATCTTTCAGTCACAGTGCTTGTGGATACAGGATCCAGTATGTCTTCCATAACTGCTTCTCTAGCGCATCGGTGCTCATTACCCTTAAGACGTGCAGATAAGGTCTTGCACATTTTATATGGTAATGGGCAGTCTCGTGCAGTATCACAGTACACCACTTTGACTACGCTGGTTATGGGTGCCAACTGTAAGTTTCCCTCTGGGTCTCTTAGGGTTGTCCCTTCCCAGGTCTTTGACATCATTCTGGGATGTGATTGGTTAAAGCAGTCGAAAGGTACATGTGATTTTTCACTCTCTCCTCCTGTATTACGCTTGGAGTCTGTGTCTTTGCAGTCTGTTCCTTTACGTCCAGAGAAGCTTGTTGCTGTTTGTATCACGCATACAGCTCCTTTGATTCCGGTCTTGGGGTGGTGTTCATCTCAACAGGTTCAAATGCCGGATCCGTCACCTGAGTGTCGAGCACACTGCATCGAACAACTTAAGAAACAGTATGCAAGTTTGTTCAAATTTGATCTGTCCCAAGGTGCACGTGTGAAGACTCGACACTGTATACCCACCGGCAATGCAAAGCCTTTCAAAGTCCCGGTTCGACGCAGGTCACCAAAGGAGTTATCAGCCATGCGAACAGCTGTTACTGATATGATTGGTAAACGAGTGTGTCGTCCGTCACGGAGTCCATGGGCATGTGAACCTCATTTGGTTCCCAAGCCTGATGGATCTCTCCGATTTTGTGTGGATTACCGACCTCTTAACGATGTTACCATCAAAGATGTCTATCCACTTCCGAACTCTGCCGATCTATTAGATCGTTTGGGTCAGAGTCGATGGTTTACTAAGTTGGATTTGGCATCAGGATATTGGCAGGTTCCTATGGCTGAGGAGGATATTCCAAAAACGGCCTTCCGGACACCATTTGGTCTTTACGAGTTTTTGGTCATGCCTTTTGGATTGACTTCAGCTCCTGCCACCTTTCAACGCATGATGGATGAGCTTCTTTCCGATATGCCTGATATCACTGCCGATTTTATCGACGATGTGCTCATTCATGGGTCTGGTTCTTGGGAGGATCACATTCGTGATGTACGGCGCGTTCTTGATCGATTTCGAGAAGTTGGCCTGAAGTTGAAACTTGAAAAGTGTGTGTTTGGTTCGACCGACACCACTTACTTGGGTTACCGTATATCTCGAGAGGGTTTACAGGTGGATCCAATGAAGTTGCGAGCTGTTCGAGAGTTCCCTCGTCCCGTACAGTACAGGAAGTCCAGCGTTTCTTGGGCACGGTGCAGTACTTGGGTCGATTCATCGATCATCTCACTGATCGAACTGCCCCTCTTCGGGAGTTAGTTCGTCCACAGGTATCTTTCAGGTGGACTCGCAGGTGTCAGCAGGCATTTGACCAGTTAAAAGAGTTCCTGACAACTCCACCATTGCTTCAATACCCAGATTTTACTCGTCCGTTCATTTTACGAGTAGATGCCTCAGATGTTGGTATTGGTGGTGTATTGATGCAAACTGATGCTGTGGATTCTTCAATTCGACACCCGGTGGCTTACATTAGTCGAGTACTCACGCCTGGCTGAGCGGAATTATTCCACTACTGAAAAAGAATGCCTTGCTGCTGTTTGGGGTTTTGAACGACTTCATGCCTACTTACATGGGAGTGAAACACTTTTGGAGTGTGATCATGCTGCTGTCACTTCCTTGCTAAAACGGAAGAATCTAGTGGGTCGTGTAGCCAGATGGGCATTACGTCTCCAAGTATATAACTTTAAGGTGGTGCACAGGCCTGGGCGAACAATGGTGGATGCGGATGCACTTTCTCGAGCACCCCTTTCTGATTCCACTTTGCCTGCTCATGCAGTCGCTGCAGCATTCGGTTTGATACAAGCCCCTCAGGTATTCGATGCCGACTTACCATCCTTGGAACAGTGGCAGGATGCCCAAAAACGTGAACCGTGGACGAGGCAATTACGGGATGCGTTTGCAAGTCCTCTTCCGAACCGCAGTTTCGACAATATCATGCTCAGTTTCGACTTCAGGATGGTTTATTGTATTTTATTGGGACAAATCCAGAGACAGATGGCGTTGGCTGTGCCCTCTACATATGTTCCACACCTTCTTCGAGCATATCATGATTCGCCTATTGTTGGAGGTCATCTTGGTCACCAACGAGTGTTGGAGAAGCTGCAGATCCTTTTATTGGCCTAGCATGCGTGGTGATGTGATCAGGTATATTCAGACTGTCCCATTTGTCAAACTCGGAATTCCTCTACGACTCGGGCCATGGGGGTGTTAGAATCCATCAACGTCTCTCGCCCTTTTGAGTTAATTGCAGTGGATTTAATGGGACCTTTTCCACGTTCTTCTCAAGGTAACCAGTACATCATTGTCGTATCTGATTATTTAACTCGTTGGGTGGAGGTTGGTGCTCTTCCGGATGCAACTGCCCTGTCAACAGCTTTGTTTTTGTTCGATAATGTGGTTTTGCAGCATTCTTGTCCAGAGCGGATGTTATCAGATAATGGCCCCGCTTTCATTGCAGAGGTATTCCGAGTGTTGTGTGAGAGGTTAGGGGTAAAACACTCATTTGCCTCTCCATATCATCCACAAACTGATGGTTTGGTGGAGCGATTGAATCGGACCTTCAAGGGTATGATCTCGAAGTATGTGAACTTCAATCACACTGACTGGGATTGGTATTTGCGATGCTTGAGATTTGCTTATGTAACAGGCATTCAGAGTTCGATTGGTATCTCTCCATTCAAGGCATTGTATGGATATGATCCTAAGTTGCCTAGTGAATTGGGATTATCATCGAATCTGCCACGTGCCGAGGATGCAAAATGTGGGCTCGACATTTGGATGCTGTCTTACCTCTTCTGCGTGCAGAGTCTGCTGAACATCTTGGTCGAGCTCAAATACAGCAACAATCTTCTTACAATGCACGACATCAAACTCCACCAGACTATGCTGACGGTGACTTAGTACTGGTACGTTTTCCCAAGCTAACTGCACCTGGGCTTGCAACTGGTTTATTACATAAGTGGCTTGGTCCCTACCGAGTTCTCCGAAAGGTTGGTCCTCAGGTGTATCAGGTACAGTTGGTGGGATCTCATGAGGTTGAGATAGTTCACGTAGTTCGAATGAAACGGTTTGTTGTTCGAGACTCGTTGACTACATTCGGTCATACCTTAGATGGCCCAACTCACACGGATCCAGGACCATCAGATCCATCACCATCTACACAACCGCAGAGGGGGGATAATGTAAGATACTGTAACGTAATGTATATACGCATGTGTATATACACACATGCATAGTGACACATGGGTGGTGATCTGGCCGCCATGTGTCAGCGCCACGTGTCGCATGTGTGCCACGTGGCAGGAGGTCTCCTGTATATAAGCAGGGTTTTGTAGCTTAATGGATCTGACATTTTAATATATCGGCTCTTTCACTTCTATGTATAAGATATTATGTTTTAAATAATACCATTTTTTTTATATAAGAGGCTGTGCTAAATACAATTAAAATTATAAAGTAGAAACATATTTAACACTAATGAAAACTTTATTTAAACAATTTATGTAATTTAATAATTAAGACGGTGTTTTATTTCTAATGTAATGTCTATTATTGAACGTTTTAATCTACCACAATATAATTCAATAGTGTGGATCATATTTTATTTGAAATTTCAAATTAAAAAGAGATTATATCTTTCTAATTATAACTTATATACTATATGTTTTTTTTTATGTTTTAATCTAATATAATATATTATACTTAATATATATTAGTATATATTAATACTAAGTTTAAAATTAAAATATAAAGTTTTATAGTGGGATTTTTCATTTTCATATAAAATTTATAAAGTTATATTTAAACTTAAAATTTAAACTTAAAATTATTATGAATTCCATAATGAATTTGTTAATGTTGATATGTTAGCATAATTTGTTCCATAATGTGTAATTTGTTTTATTTATTTATTTTTACCTTAATAATCTATAATCACTTTTTTTTATTTGTCCATATATAGTAGGTTATATTGTTAATAGTTTAAAAAAACCACATGTAATGTAAGATGTAGAATATGTATATTCCTTAATAATGTGCAAATACTTTTTTTCAAACTTTATTAAAATTTAACTTATTTTGATTAGAAACAGCTTAAACTCAACTTAAATGCCCTTTAAAATACTTGTGTACCTATGTACATGTATTGTGATGGCTTACATAAATAAGTTACTAGTATATAAAGTAATATTAAGTATATAAACTTTAACAATGCTATATATTAGTTACATTGAATATGATAGCATATAGTTCTTTTACAAATGCAAAAGAACTAGCATTAAATAATAATTAACCTTTTATTCATGTGTCATTACAATTGATTCTTTTGCTTAATCTTTCATATTTTTTCATTATCTTTTTATAAATGTCAAACATGATTGTTAATTTTAAGTGTAATTTATTATAGTTTTTACCAAACTTTTTTAATTTAAATATTAATTATTAATTCTAAGTGTAATAGGAAACATGCACTTAGTGTTTAGTACACTTAAGTATTTAATCCTATACCTTAAACCCTAAATCCTTAGTGTAGTGTTTGAAGATTAGGCAGATTGTTATATCAAAACTCACATAGTGTAAATGTATTGGGATTCACATTTAGTGTCAATCCACTTTTATAAAATAGAAAAACAAAGGGCTTAGTCACATAAATTAAGTGAGGCAATATGTTAAAAATTGAAAAGTCTTTAAGTCCTTCTTCTTATCAATATAAATCAAGCTTATATTGTTAAGACACACCTTTGTGTTACTATAGGGGTACGTTCCCTAAGGGTAAGTTAACCTTTATTTTGCATGGGTATGTTGCATTTAAGGAGTTAACTAACTCGTTTCATGTAATAATCCATCACATGTATGGAGTGTCTTGTACAATACACATTTCATTAGTCTAAAAGTTAAAGCTACTTCTTCCTCCCCATTAAGCTAAGAATGACACTCTTACCTAAGTAGTGCAGGTATCTTAACTCACAATGTGAACATTATTCATGCATTTGTCCAATTATGAGCGTGGAATTTTACAAATGGGTTCTCTTTACCATGTTTATTAAGGGTTCACATATATGGATTATAAAGTTGGTATCTATGAACCACGTTTGTGACACTTAATATAACTCTTATCTTTAAGGGCTATGACAATAACTTATGTCTTGGGAAATGGTGTCAATGTGTACATGTGATACTAGGCTAAATGGTACAAATAAACACCTCAAACACAATCTTTGGATTATGATATGGGTTTAATGCCAAGGGGTTATAGATTTTAACAAGTACATGTGTTTGTGGTTGCATTAAAATGTTGAGTCTTGAACATTTGTTTAAGGGAGGTTAGGTCTTGTAATTAAGTGTGTTTGTTGGCACATTGACTAAAGGTGTTCATGCTAGGGGTGTGTGAATATATTTAGTGATTGAATAACCTAAGTTCATTAGCATGGGCCCTTTTGTGAAATACTCATGTGGTCACATGCTTAAGGTTGTTCAAATTTAGTTACTTAGTGGAACACTCATATTTAGCTATGCTACACATTCATGTTTTTGCTAAGTATTAGTTCTGAAATTAAAAGGGTTGTACTTTTAAAGGAGGTTAATTTCTCAAAGTATTAAGATGATACATTAGTTTTATCATGAGGGTATGTGTGGAGCAAATATCTTCTTGGTAAAGTTAAGGCATGAGCTTGTATAGGTTTTATGATCTTAAGCTTGTTCGAGTTATCCTTTAAAGTCGTGAGAGTAGTTATTTTATGAAACTTAGCTAAGGTGATGACGCCGAATGACCATTTGATAATTATGTATTATCACATGTCAACCCTTTGAGCCAAAAACTTTGACATAGTCACTCTTATCTTTATGATGTAACTTGTATCATCATTAATAATTATGTACATATAACTTGAAAAATAAAGAAAATAATTTTAATAAAGTAACCATGTCACATAATAAAACATTCACTATTTAGTGATATCACTAAATAACACCATCAAAACTGAAACATTCATTGGGCATATAATTCAAAATGGATATCAATGAGTGCGTTTGCTTGGCGGTTATCCGATCTAGTTCACGAAATAGTGAAGCTGACCACGCACAAACATACACTTTTTAATAAAAGAAATATATAACTTATTAATCTGAGCAATCACCATCATTAAGTATTATGAATAATCTTAATTATTAATTCATTTGTTTTTCTCAAATCTCCATGAACTATGTTTTGTATATATCTATATTTCATAATAGTGTTCATTTTATTTCAATATTTCTGAAAAATGCTACACAAATGCTTAATTACTAATTTATTTTATGCTTAATTTAAAATGGCTTAGATTGAACTAAATTACATAATAAAAACAAACTTGTAAATTCATGAGCCCCTGAACCGTATTTGATTCCCCAACTTGCCATGCAATTTTAAAAACACATTGTTTATTAATTTATTACATATATGGATTTACATGCTTTGTATAAAGTTCATGGCAAAATAATTCTTTAGTAATGTATTTTTTAATGTATTACAATTTAAAGCACTCAAATTGCATAAAGCAGCTTTCTCACTATCTAGTAAGAAATGACTATTCAAACTCATGTAATTGTTGTTTTTTCATTTTATGTTTTAAATATTTTATGTGTAGTTTCATTATTAATTTTATAGTAAATGAGGTTATAGTTTATAATTTAAGATTATAAAATGAGGCTATGTTATTTTAAATTTTAAATACTAAAATAAATATGAGGTGATATTTATAATAAAAAAATTATTATATTATAAATATCTTTTTTTTAATTAATTGATCTAATTGCACTATATGTTACATGTATTACATTATTTATATGTTTATTCAAGAGTAAATCTTTAATTTATGGTATAAACAATTTTGAAACTTCTTATTACAACTAAACAATTTTAATGACTATAAACTTCATGATATAAATGCAATAGTGTTTCATTTCTTATAAATAATATTCAAAATAAAATATATATTTTAAAATATTCTTGAGGAATATTCTTAATATAATTCATTAAAATATTAATACAAGGCTATTCCTTTTATATAAGTGTTTATATTATGTGGTGAATACATAACTTACACATACTTATTTTATTAAAAAGAGGCAAATTTTTAATTTTTAAGAAAAAAATTAATCCTATTAAACATTAAAACTTAATTATTAAAAATCTTATTTTATATAAATATTCACTAAAATGAACATTATACACAATAACATAACTCACCTTAAATCTTTTTTCATATACATCTTTATGGTCGTAACAAAACATTATTCATGTGTTTTCATAGTATATATAATATTTATAATACTCTTTAGTTTAAAAATATTGGTATAATATTAAAATTAAAATTTAATTAAATCTTAAAAGTCATATTTGTAAAACTACCTTTTTGTTAATGAAAAAAAAACAAAAATGAAATACAAAAATATTAAAGAAAGTACTCATTAGTATACAAACTAGTTTTCTATTAAAAAAAATAAGAATAATAAACAATCATTTGAACAAATTAAAAATATGAAATTGTAAATTTAAAAATAAATTTGTTAATACAAAGTACAAACATATATATATGTACACACTCATACTCTATTAAACAACCATCCATTTTTTTTTTATCAATTAATCTTGTTAGTTTTGATTAATCAGATGAATATAAATTATATATATATATATATAATATATATATATATATGTGTGTGTGTGTGTGTGTGTGTGTGTGTGTGTGTGTGTGTGTGTGTGTAATAAGAAGTAATTTAATTAAATATATTAAAAAACATCAAACTATTAGCAAAAAAACCATATATTTATCATTTCAAACCTTAAATTCAATATTATAACTCTTAAAAATATTTTATTTATCAAATGTTGATAAGTCATAAGTGATATATATTATAATTTCTATTTTTTACTTTATAAATTTTTTATTTTAAAGTTGATAACATATTTAAAAAATAATATATTCTAGTCCTTGAGATCTATACAAGTCATATTAAAACTCTTAATTCTTAAATGCATTATATAAATTGTGTTTACACCTCAATTGTGTTACTAAGTATAAAATAAAAAGTTGTACAAAATGGAAAGTAAAAATTATGATAATAATTTTTATTTTTTTTAATGTAGTGTTGGTCTTAATACATGCCCTTTGCAATATATATATATATATTACAATGAATATGATATTAAAATTTATTAAGATGAATATTAATTAAGAACTAACACAATATATACCATGTGCAATATTAAATTTTTTGAATTGCTGATAACAAAACTTAAAATCAAGTATTCCCAACTAAAAAAACTGTAATATCAAAAGATTCACTGTAAAATTATAAACGTCTTTATAATCAATTACACTTTATAATCATATTAAAAGAAAGAAAATTAAAATTTATAATTAATTTCATTAATTTAATATGTTAAAACACCACAAACAAGGGACTACCCATTTTCATATAAAATGTGGTAATAAATAACATTAAACCAAATACTTAATCGTTAAATACATATTACAACCTATGTCAACATCCACAATCACTGAAATATCGTGTACTTATGTATGACAAATGAACTTTAAATAATAGAGTAAAACTTACAATTCTTAATCTATGTACCAAAACAATATATTTATAAAATTTTTATTAAGAGATCTCTCCGTCCTCTATAATAGTATTGATTTTTCACAATAAATCACGACAGATGCATAATTATTTATAAATTTATCATAAACCACCGTTGCAATAAGAAGGACCTTTTACACATAGAATTATCAATTTAGGTGTGATAAACTTTTAATCTAAATAAACATCACAATTATAATCACATGCAATTGCATCCACCTATATATAAATAACCTGATCTCGAATTTAAATTATTGATTTAAAGTGAGTGCTTCCTTCCATGTATATGGATGGAGAACACAAATGATTTAATCAAAGTTAAAGAACACTTAAATATATAAATACATACCATTGGGATGCGTTTACCGTGTCACCACCCAAGTGGAACTCTTGTATGTATATGTGTATATACGACTTTACAAAGCCATTGTGTCGTATATATCCGCTGTTCTTTTAATGAAAAAACGATGATGTATTTGAAATGGGCATTTAAACTGTCATAATTTTTAAATAATTACATTGTTTATGAATTATAAATTTCATAAATATTTTAATTCCTAATTGAAGTTGCTATGTAATGTTTCCTAAATTTAATTTAACATGTGCTTTAAAATTTAACATAGACTGAATATTTTAATTTATTTTTGATTTATTAATTATAAGCCCAAGCAGTTGGTAAACTTTTATGTTTAAAAATAAAAAAGAACATTAAAATATATTCAGGAAGATCTTGCACAGACACCAAAACCGGCGCGTGAATATTCTAATCAAATACCTTTAATATTATTATTATTTAAATCAGGTTAATTTTGTTTGTTATCCTAGGTCTGGTTTCATGGGGCCCCATCAACACGATGCCGCTATTGAGGTTAATTTCCCTGCTGATATTGTATTTGAGAATCTCATCATCAATAGGGCTCAACAAATGAAGGTACATTGCCGCCTTTTTGTATGTGTATGTGCATATGTGTGTGCGTGCGGGTACACACTGATATAATCATGAAATCGATATGCATATATATTCATCATATTTACACAGTTTTTCGTTGCGCACTATTGACTTCATATACAAGAAGAATCTAAGGATCTACAACACATTGATATTTACGTTCCTCTGTATGTGTTGATATACATGTATAGAAACAAAAAGATGAGGTGTGTGTGTGTGTGTGTGTGAGAGAGAGAGAGAGAGAGAGAGGACTCAGATGATTTGTTTTGTTTCTAAGGTGATACCAAAAGCCGATGCAGCTTTGCTCAAGTTTGGGAGTCAAACAACGGACCATATGCTTCAGATAACATGGAATGAGCAAGATGGCTGGAATGCTCCTGTGATTATGCCTGTACAACCTTTGACACTTGATCCTTGTGCACAGGTAACACACACACACACATGCATGCACGCACACACACGCGCACACATGTATTGATTTGTGAGCTTTGCAGGTGCTCCATTATGCTACCGAGTGTTTTGAAGGTATGAAGGCTTACAAAGACAAGAACGGCCACATTCGTCTCTTTCGGCCTGATATGCACATGAGCCGTCTGTCAAGGTCCGTTAAACGCCTTGCTCTTCCCGATTTTGACAAAGTAAGCTGTGTGTTTAAGTGTTTGTTTATATGCATGTTAACATTACGGTAATGCATAATTAGACCACTAATTTTTACGAACTACTTTATTAGGAAGCTCTTTTGAACTGCATTAAGGAGCTACTTCGAGTAGAGCGAGATTGGATACATGCAGAAGAGGGATTCTCTATATATATACGACCAACAGTGATTGCAACACATGCCTCTCTTGGTGTTCAAGCACCTAAAGAAGCGATGCTCTTTGTAATAGTGTCTCCTGTTGGTCCTTACTTTTCCACTGGACTTCAAGCGATAAATCTCAAGGTGTGTGAATATGTGTGTGCACGTGTGCGCGTGTGTACTACAACATTATATGTATAAGTAAATTATCTCGATTAAACGTAGTAATTTATAGGTCGACGTAAAGAATACGAGGGCTTTTCCTGGAGGTGCAGGAGATAGAAAGCTTGGATCGAACTATGCACCAACTATTGTTCCACAGCTGGAGGCTGCTAAGCAAGGTATAATAATTGCACATACGTATATGTATATATGTATGTATGTATGTATGACAGCTGACAGTAAGAGTGTGTGTACTACTTAGCTTGCAGTATATGTATGTTTAAGGGCAATCTAATTGAATTGACAGCCTTTCTAACGTCTGCGTGTGTATATATAGATATATAGATACATGTACATACACATGCAGCTACAAATATTCCTCACACATACGGGAGTCTACACACGTAAACGCACATGTGCTAAGTTTATATTGAATTTGTATGTATACCATTTCAATATAGAGATAAACATGTTAAATACAAACGCATTTGAATGGAGTGCATGTGAGTGTGTTGGTAGGACCAATACGTGTGCGAGTGTTTTGTATGTTTATACAAATATATATAAACAGATATGACACCAAGCTTTTGTTTGAATCTCTCTCTCTTTCACTCACACGCACGCACATTCACACATACGCATACAGAGGTAACTAAATAATATGTATTGCCCAGGCTGCTCACAGGTGCTCTATGTACTGGATGAGAAATATGGAGGTTTTGTTGGTGAAGCTGGGACCATGAACATCTTCTTTCTTGTAAGGGATGTCCATGGTTCACTGGAGCTTGTTACACCAAGCTTGGATGGTACAATACTCGCTGGTGTTACAAGGGACACTGTGCTAAAGGTTGCTAGCAAATTACATGGATTAAAAGTCTCTGAGCAGCAAATTAAATTCTCTGAGGTAATATTTATATATATCTTGTTGATATACGTATGTAATTAACACCTTGATTAACTAGTTATGTTTTCTTTTAGATTGAGAAAGCTATTGAGGAAAGACGGCTTGTAGAAGCATTCGGAACAGGAACAGCATGTATGATCCAGCCTATATCCGGATTTCTTAAAGAAGATGGTAAAATGTTAAGTTTACCATTTGATAAAGAGGCTGTGCATAACTGGACTTCGAAAACTCCGGGGAGTTTACCACTGGATTTACATGTACAGAATGAAGGCTTCAATCTGTGTGGCTTCTTAACTAGAGCTCTCATGGATATCCAATATGGTCACGTAGAAAGTGAGTGGTCACTTGTCATTGATTAATGAAACAAGGTTAATTAAACTCATTATAAATAATTTAATTACTCTGTTTGTTGGCTTGTTGTGTACATGCTATACACATGTGATGCTATGTATATGCTACATTCTTACACATGTTTAATGTACAATAAACTATTGAACTCTATGTACACATTTGTAACTACAAATATATAATATATTTGATCGGATTGAACAATTACAAGAACAAAAATAAATAAATCGTATATGGCTAAGCAAATCTCCTCTTTACACAATTTCAGTTCCTCTTTCATCACTAGTATAGTATGACACCTCTGATGGAGATAATATGCGAATCCCCCTCACAGAGTTGACAAACTCCCTGATCAAAATAATTATACACATGTGTATACAACATGTGTGTGTTGTGTGTGTGTCTGTATTATGTTGAACTTACTCCCAAGGATCATCACCAACTAGCAAGAGATCGTTCTCCTTGTCAACAAAAACAAGCTGCCATCCACTCTTTTGATCTAATTGTCCATCCAAGCCGAACATTCTTGACAATTCGGCACGCAGCTCCACATAATTCTTGAAACGAGCGACATCTATAGCTCTCCCAATTGATCCGAGCTTGTAAACCTTCAAAGGAACTACACATCAGTATATATATATATATTATACACATATAAGAATGCCTTCAAGCACGGAAATTCTCAAACCTTTGTGAATGTTCTAGTTGGTGGTTGTCTTTGTTGTTGTTGGGGTTGATGATGTTGTGGTGGTTTCTGCGAGGAATTGCTGGGTACAATTTTATGTTGTTGTGCATCTAAGTTTTCAGAAGCAGTGTTCTTTGAATCTGACACGGCCTGATCCATTAGTGCTTGGTTCTGTGTCTTGTTCTTGATGTTGGTGTTGCCATTGCTGTAAACTGGCGGAGCGACCATGTTGCTTGAAACCTTGGCCGGTGTTCCTATATTGCTATTGTATGTAGCTACTGGATCCATCTCAAGAGGTTGAATTTGCTGCAGCTGTTCTTGATCTATAACATTTCCACCTGTACCACTCCTGTCTGCAAAATCATTCATGAAAATGCCTGGTCCTGGCTGTCCGTAAGGAGCCTGAGGGAACCAAGAAGGCGATCTGTTACTTGGAGCTGCCATGTTGGAGCAAATGGGATTTGGGTAATGCTCCTTTGACACAGGAGGCCTCAGAGAAGTGGGGATCGAACTGGAACTGGGTTGCACAGGAGCTACAACTGGTAGTGAAGACGTGGAAGAGGATGTAGAAAACACCACTGGCATGCTAATAAGCTGCGGGGAAGCAAGAGTTTCCACTGAGGAGCCATTCTGCTTAAGAACTGGAAGTGTATGTGTGTATCTGGTGTCAATAAGCAGCGGGTTACTTGCAGTGCTCACTGGCTTTAGCTGTTGAACGAGCTGTTGATGGTACTTTTGAAGAAGCTGCTGGTTCTGTTGCTGCTGCTGCAAGTGTTTTGTTGGATCAATGCTGCTTCTAATCTCCTGCAGTGCAATTGCAGCCATTGCTCTTTGCTGCATATTCAGAGGCGGTGCAGGCCCGGTCTGTTCGTTCTGCTGCAGTCTGTGTATCATGTGGTGATCTCCAGTTGGGACTACTAACTGTTGCTGCAGATTCATACCTTGAGTGTCTTGAATCCATACTCTGGACATCTTCCGGAGTTCTTCCTCACCAGAAAAGCTGCTCTTTCGTCTCCTAGATGGACAGTCCATGTTTTTCTACTGTCGGGGTTCATGAGTACAATGAAGGATCACGCATTCTGCCTTGCATTTACAGCCTGCTCACACACGACAAGTGCACGCTCCCAGGAAGCTAGAAGAGGATTCTAAAAGCCTATAGGAAGGCTGTACCAGACATGTACAAAAGATAACTTAGCAAGTTGCTCGCATTGCGAGCTTACAAGAGAATGTGAAATGTTCCGAAGTGGAGGAATTGTCATTATAGAAGATATCTGCGTGGAGGGCGAAAGGAAGACTACGTCGGTGGATGGAGAATGCAAGGTGTATGGGTCCCTGCAGATAAGAAGAATATAACAAAGGAATAAGACTTTGGATTTGTTTCTTAAGCATGACAAAGGAACCAAATGATGATACATGATGATTAACTATATCATATTGCTAAACTATATTAGGCATGATATGGAAGAATCCATTGAGAATAAAACTCGGAAAGTGTCATAAGGGCACGTGGTTTATTGATGAGTGCAGCAGAATGGGATTTATGATACTGGGGACGACATATATAGCCTACATGGGCATACATTTGCCGTGTCCCCGCCATATTTGATGGACCCTTTGGCAGTTGCACACAAATGCATGAACTTGCATCTGACACTCTCTTATCATAGACTAAACTACATGTATAAATGTATATAGATCTTCTAACATGTATAATATGCCTGGGACGTATATAATGATATACATAGTGGGGTAGACGACGGTTTAAGTGCTACACAATATTACTTAACCATCTAAACCCAGTACACGATGACCGACTATGTAGATATTATTATCGATTGCAGTATATTGTAAGGTCTTTATGGAGTGCTCGATGTACCACACCAAACGTGCAGCTGTATATTGGGCCCTCTAAGATTGGATGGATATGGAAGCTAAAGCTGAACAAAGAAGAAAGCGGAAAGTTAACGAGGAAATCAGCATATATGTAATAACTGCATATAAAATGTATATATACTGTCTACTCTGCACCAGTTGTATAACAAAATATATACTGTGGCATTGTACATCATTGGGAAAATGAAGGCAGTTGGGGGACTTGTCGCCCTTCGCTGGCTTGACAGACTTTGGCGTGTAATGCATTACAACGTATAAACTATATATTAAATATAATATAAAATGCAGAAAATAAGCACAGAATAATGCAAGTTTTTTAAAAGAGAGATGGGCCCTTTTCTGCCCCGCTGCTGCCGGTGCTGGCTACTGCTTGTGTTTTAACACTGTTATTACAATTGCCCTTTCACGGCGACTTCTCAAGCTTGATGATGGCATTGTTATTGGGGAGTGCTACTTTTGTCCATCTGAATACAGGCAAAAAAGTCTGCCCATATTCAAGACTCTGTTTTATATATATAAACTTTATTTAATATATATATATATATATATATATATATACACAGTTTCTTCTCTCTATGTAAAACCCTCGGTCAAAAAACATGGCCTTTCGTTTTCATTTTTGACTTTGGACCCACAATATATACCTGCAAATATTCCACTTTTCACGTACAAACCCACGTTGAGAAGTGGGGTTTCCCCTCACGTCTCTATCTTGAAAATTTGGTATCGAAACAAACGATATATTGTATATACATATAGACCTTTGCCCTAAAATGGTACCCTAGATGCTAGGTATATACTGTTTCGTGGGACCAAACGTTGAGAAAAACGTAGTTGATGGTCCTACAGCACATGCATATATGAATTGCATACATATTAAGTTGGTAGACATCAGAGACAGTTACTAATACCATAATTTATGAATAATATAACATAATTGACTATTTCCACTTGAGATATTCAGAGAAACAGATATATATATATGCAGAGAATCCATTGTTTTCCGGCCCCTTTGTGTTCTGTTTTTATGTCCTTTCTCAGGTGGCAAGGAAACTCAAGCAAGCAAGCAACGAATTAGAGATTTTGGTGCTTGCCACAAGCACTGCATCTGCCACAATCTTCCAAAACTGGCTTCCCGGCTAACTTGAGTATGTATACAAAAACTCGGCCTGAGATCTTGTAATTAAACTTATATATTTCTTATCCATGCATGTTGGCCAAACACGTATATATATATTATTGTATTTATTTGTCACGTCACGGTGAATGCATGATTCTAAAGAAGACAAGAACTGATATATAAATATAGTTTCCTGGACGTCGACTGATTATCAAACATGATCATTTCTCTCTCTCTCTCTTCTCCTGTACTCGTCTTTGACCGGCTTCTTTTGTTTGATTATATGGTCAGAAACTTGAAGAAATAAACTGCAGTGCTGTACAATGTCTTTTTCTTAATGTGTGAGTATATGTGCATATGTGTATAATATGTGTGTCCTAGTTCAAATTAAAAGGACCAACCTAGTGAATATAAACAATGAAATAGCAGGATCTTAAATGCATGCAGATATTCCAAGTTCAACATCGAACGTTGTTGGCAAGCCAACTAGAATATATTATCAAGGATGTCCAAGCTCTTGGGGCCCCATTCCTGCTCAATGGTCACAAAAGCTCCAACAATCTTGTCAATGGAATTGCTTATTTATTCTTATGGTTGGTACATTTGATAAGAAACCACGGTGGCCCCCATTGCTGCTACCGACTATACGTGCATACATGTGCTTTTGTGTTTGTGATTGCGCATATATGTGATGTGCGCATCATATGTAATAGATAACACTGCATATGATTATATTATGCATATGGTCTCTTTACATGTAGCATTCGTAATATGTATACACACACTGTATGTAAATCAATATTCAAGCAATAATATGATTATTACTGAGAGCTCTTTTAAATGATGTGTCAAATTATACCTTTTACATGTATTCACTATTTAGAAATGCTTCTGTATGGCGCCAATTTTTTGAGCGACAGCATACGGGTCTAAGTATCTCGCGTGCGTGTTCGCGCGAAGAAGAGCAGAAAGGAAATGCAGTTGCCGTCCAATCTTAAAAAGTAGCTTGTCTCTTATGAGCATAGGCCAACCAGACCAGAGTGCTCACTTTCTCATTGCTCCATAGCATCTTCAAAGAGAGGAGAATACGTAATTGATTTTGAAAGCACCATAGTTGGGCACTGCACACGAGCACGTCTAACAGTATATCCATCTTTGTAAAAGTATTAAAACATATTTACTAAGACCTTGGTCAATCTGTACAGTGTTCTATTGACTCATACCATATGTAATGAAAAAACACTCTCTTCATGACTTGGAAAGTAACTGAAGTCACACTTCTGTATATATATTATATAGTAGAAGCTTAGTAATCTAGTCAGCGAGAATAGACCGTATGTTCACGAAAACTAAGCTTTAAGTTTGTGTGTGTGTGTGTGTGGTTTGAAGGTTTAAGCCTTTAATTACATATACTCAACTTTAAAAGTTTATTTTGGAGAAACATTCAATGACAATTACACGTACAGCATCTAAATATTCATCCTTATCTTGAATTATTATGTATGTTTTCTTTTGTCTCTATTAAGTAGTTAGTCATGAGTAAGACATTTGCATAAGGCTTACTTGTTTAATCAGCTTAAGTATTGTAATTTTTTACATTATATAAGCCAAGAGGTCTTTTTCTAGGATATTGATAGAAATCTTATTGAAATGGACCTTGAATAGGACCATGTTGTTGTTATACGGTCTTCCTCAGTAATGTTCATGTTCTGCAGCCTTTGTATGGTGCTAATGTATTGCATGCATTCATCCATACATGCATATGCACATTTGCAAAGTGTTCTTATCAATGTTATTGCTGGCTGCAGTGTTAACTAAACTAAATAAACTTTATAACATTTCTATGTAGCATTGAACTAGAACTTCAGATTTTTCATTATACATAAATCTCTAAAGCCAGTTTAAACTTACTTAAATAAAATGTAATAAGTTGCAAATATGCTTGGGTTTGTAGGTTTACAAGCTTTAATATATCACTTGAAAATCTTGTAATTAGGTGTATAATAATGTAATTATGTAGTGGTATGAATCACTTTCTGATGAAATGTTTGTAAGTTAATAAGAAACAAAGTTCAAAATGTAATTTAAGTTCTAACACCTTGTATGCACATATACTAGGAATATCCTTTAAATAAATAACCTTTTTTTGTACATATCTCAAGATGAAATCCCACTACCAGCAGTAATCGCAATGGGACTGTAAACAGTATGAGAACCACGCACCCAAGTAATAGAACCAAAAACCCACGAAGACTTGGGAAGTTTACCCTTGGGCTCAACTGTGACGGAGTACGTCAACTTTTGCCCTAACGACGTGAAGGTAAGCGTGGTAGGGCTTACAGTTAGAGTCACTGAAGGAGGAGCAACCACAGTTACTGTATAACCACTGTGCTTCCCCTACATTTGTGACTACCCTCGAGGTAGATTGAGAATGTGTAACATTGACGAATGCAAATGAGGGATAGTTTCAGATATGCAGGTCCTGTACTGTTCTTTGTTGTGCATGTTGTATCTCTATCACCTGTTATAAGCCTTACTTGTGTGGTGTTGTATCCACTTTCACATAGATATGTAATGTAGCCTGGGAGATATCATATACAAGTCCAGGATCTGTAGCTTTTACTGGGTTTATCTCTCCTGCGCCATAGTCAAAAGGTCCAGCTTTTAACCCATCGAAATCTCGTATTGGAGCTTCGTGTTATCCAAGAGAGTTCCTGCATGTTCAGGGTTCAGGGTTTAAGGACTCTCTGCATGTGTGTGTGTACGTGCAGGTATATATACATACGATATAGCATACATGTGTGTGAGCCCACACACCTGTTGTCATAAGTGCAGATTTAATAGCAGCGGGGCTCCAATCGGGATGGACGGATTTAACATAAGCTGCTGCACCGGAGACATGAGGACATGACATGGAAGTTCCGGAGATTATGTTGTATTTTGAAAACAAATCTTGTTGTTTAACTCAAGGACTGAACTTGCTTCGGACCAGGCTGCTAGTATGTTCACTCCAGGTGCAGTTACATCAGGCTGAACATGGATTAGTATAAGTTAAGCAATGATTAATCATATTATTACCTTGAGAATGTCCGGAGTTATCACATTTGGTCCTCGACGAAAAACTCGCAACAACAGGAGCTGGTGTAGTCTTAGATATGGTTGTGCTCTTGAGAAAAGTTGCAGTGGGTGTCCTGTGAGAAATGAATTAGTGTTCCATAATGGTATCATTAAGTGATGATTTACTTTGTGGAATTTATATATGAGATGATCTGGTCACCAACAGATGCGTGGACAATGAAGATGGTATGCCAAAGTGTACAAAGTTCCGCATAGAAGTCACCAGCAAGAATTAAACCCTTGGCCCCTCAACTGCATCCTCGGAAAATCCAACATAAGGATCAAAGTATGCAAAGGACTATATTTCCTCGTAGTTTAGTCTTGTCAAAGAACCATCTATACATCGCCTGCAATTATGAAACAGATAGTTGCTAAGATAAGTGGACAAGGACAGCACTCTGTGGTTACTCTCTCTCTCTCTCTCTCCTCACACACACACACACACACACACATTACCCAGCGTCAAAACTGATGCTCCCAAGATGGGATAATCACCAGCGTAAACAACTTTGTAGGACTTCTTGGGATCCTCAATGTTCAGGCCAGTTCCCTGGGTTACAGAATTAAGAATGTAGGTTTATGGTTTTATAGAAGAAACAGTGTAGATATATATGTAAAACTATGTACTTGTAAACATTGGATTATGTTTATATATAAATAATATGACTTACAATCACGGTGATGTTGTTGCCAAGGAGTATAGGTGAAAGCTATCTTTCGGTCAATAGTACTAGCTCCAACAGTCAATATCCACGGTGCACTATTTTGACACTTCCAGGCACATTACCAGAGTTGCCAGCCGAACAGGAAACAACTATACCGTGTGCAGCGGCATGGTAAGCCCAATAGCAATCCCATCAACATCATAATCAAGAGCTGAACCTAAGAGAGACCGATATAACATCTACTCCATCGTTAATTGCATCGTCAAATGCTGCTAAATCCCACTCTCCTCGCAAATGCCTTGTACCAACATACTTTGTACATAGCCAGTCTTGCCTTTGGGTATCCTCCCCTGGCTTGCCCCTCAGCTAAACCAAACAAACTTGCACCTGAACACTTTAAATTAATACCAATACACACACGCGCACACATATTTCGGTGTGTGAACAAGTACAGACCTTGGACATCAACACCAGTTGCTGTTGATGAAGTGTGACTCCCATGACCACTGGCATCTCTGGCATTGTTATATTCTTGAGGTTGCACTGCAGATGCTTTGGATGAAATCCCGAATCTAGACCTGTTACTCTGTTGTGAAACCCCAGAAGAGAGTGGATACGTTCGACCACCTATGATTTTCCTGGCAACAATATGTTGTTATATATATAGGCAGGGAGAATACGTGTTAGAAACATTATACATGCACAACACATACCCGTATATACATCATACACATAGATACATGCATAGAGAGAGAGAGAGAACGAACTTTGTGCAAGTGAACAGGTCAGAGCTGTTTTTCACTCCAGTGTTGTTACAAAAGCCTTTCCATCTTGCAGGAACAGGTCCAAACCAGTATCATCAAAGCTTTTAGATTCAGGCCACAAGCCTGTGAAAAACAAATATAATATTAAGAGAAACACACGCACGCACGCACGCACGCACCTGTATCAATCACTCCCACGATGACATCATCTGTGCCTTCTGGCAAGCTGACTGGTAAAGCTTTGCTTTGTGTCTCAGCCATACCCAAGAACTCCCATGAGCGTGTGGTATGTACATTGATTCTTCGGCTCGGGAACACACTTACAACGTTCGGCATTGCTAGAAGAAGAGTTAAGTATAGGTTATGCGAAAGAGGATGTTAATTACCTCTAATGGCATCCGCATGTTGCTTTCCAAGTTTAGCTGAGAAACCACTGAAACCGTACTTGTATGTGTAAACCATGGAGTTGGCCACTTGCTCTTCGCTATAAATGTAAGAACGTGTTGATTGTATGTGTACACACAATATATACGCTACTTAAAAAATTGTGTCATATAGAGTGAGTAAAGATTTGTTTCTCACCTTCCAAGCACACTTTTGAGCATCTCATAGTGAGAGCAGTCAGGATTCCAGACTCAGTCTCGCCTTTCCCGCCCATATAAACTATGTATTCCTGTTTCAACTATAGTGAATATCTCTCTCTCTCACACACACGCACACGCACACACACACACTTACAGTTGCTTCGTTTGAACTTGCTGCATATTTGTAAATACAAAGCAAGAATAGAAACACGATAGGCTGAAACATATTTGTTATGTTAAATCTTAGAATGAAATGCATGAAAAATGTAAGTGTATTTAAAGTCTGAGATACGTCCATAAGTAGGTACGTCCATCAGTGTAAGACGGAGGATTCTAGGTTAACAGACAAACAGAATAGTTTAAACGGGACGGCTATGGAGGAACATTTAGAAACGCCTTATGCTAATCATTTTCTTATTTGTCGTCTCACCTTTTGTTGGATATGCCGGTCTAAGAAGATTCTACGTGCATGTGCATGTGTGCATGTGCATGTGCATGTGCGTGTGTGTGTGTGTGTGTGTGTGTGTGTGAGAGAGAGAGAGAGAGAGAGAGAGAGAGAGATGCACGTAGCAGAGACACACTCGTACTGTACAACACTAAATAAGAATTAGATATTTATGTTATGAACGTGATTAATATCACAACAGATTTTAAACATTACTGTGTTTAAATGGCTCGTTTAACCCAACCAGGGACGGCTACTGAGGAACTAATACCAAGGCCTTGTAAAATAATCGCGTATATAACGTGTAGTAGGAAAACAAACGATGCACAGTTCACCAAAAGCTGCAATAATAATAGATAAATAAATAATAGAAGTGTTAACAACATGTATATTGTACCAGAAATGTGAACAGTGTGTAGATCATCGGCATGGTAAGAGTGACGTTGATCCCTGCTGCTGCAACCATGTGAGACATGGTAGCATGCGTGTTAATGGTAATCTGTAAATGAGTGTTAAAAGTTTGACTAAGAATTTAAAAGAAAAAAAAATGTTAACTTACCAGGTTGAGAATATTCTCTCTGATTAACCATGAGGATAGAAATACAAAACCAACTGAACCTACAGCACGTACCTGTATGTAGTTATAATCTTATTATTAGTAGTTATATTAACTTGAATACATGAATTATAATACAGATTGAATGTGTAAGCTTACCAATGTACAAGCGATAATTGAGAGGCCCCAGTTAATCTTCCATCTGTAAATAATAAGAAAGGAGACTTAAGATAGACAAGATCATCCTTACCTCCAGAAAGCACCTATTGCAACACCAAGCAGTCCATGCATCAGCTGCATAAATTATGACTTATAGATGGATCTCTCTCTCTCTCTCTCTCAAAGACACACACACACACACACACAAACAAACAAACAAGACTTACCATGTAAGAAGTAGCCTTCAATGGTCCAGCAATGACCGTGAGCAGCAGAAACGTAGTCACCTACAATAACAACTAAATAAGCATGAGTTGAAATGCTTAATACAGTTCAAAACCAGCTAAACAAAGAATCCGTCACCATTAGTGTGTGTGCGTGTGCGTGTGCGTGTGTGTGTGTGACAGAGAGAGAGAGACGCATATATAAATATATAGATAAAGAAAGAAGAGCTATATGTGTGTGTGTGGGTGTGTAAACTACCATTGTTTTGCGACCGGCAGCGGCACCCCATCTCAGAGCTGATATCACAATCGGTAGGGGAAAAAAGAAACCAAAATATGACTGGAGAAACGTATGAATTTGTCAGAGAACGTACGCACAACACATATATGTGATACATACAACATACATGATACGTGTATATTGACTGAAGAAACGCAATTATATACACACCTGTTTGTACATGAATTGAATGTACGCACACCGACATATCACATGACCCACCTCAAAGCGCAGCAAGTTACTGAGGAAGTATGAAAGGCCAGCAGTGGCAGCCAGCATGGCGCATTCAACAAGCTGGAGTGTGTTCTGCATTTCAAACTCTGTGACCACTGCATTGTCCACAGGCTGCTCTGGAAACCCGAGACTTTCCTTCTCTTTAGCTGGAGAAATTCTTCTAAAAACCACCTGTTTGTTCTTCCTGGCTACAATGTCTATACCTCCTATGAATTGAATCCTGCGATTCCAGTGCAAATGTGTTGGATTCGAAGTGGCAGCCGCTGCTGGAAACGCCCCATCAATCTGCACGGGCAGTGCTTGCATCCTCGAGAGCCCTAACCCTAAATACAGAGGGTTTAGCAGTATATACAGGAATATAATGTGTGTGTGCGTGGATATAAATAGTATCTATACACCACGTACTACATCATGTACATTTTTCCACACACATATGTAACATACATCGTTTATATTTATATACAACCTCAATAAGCGAATCCATATCCATATAGAATAAACAAACAGAATCATATATATAATGAGCAGACACACGCTATGTATACTCTTAGAAAAGAAGCGTTCTACTACATGCTTGAAAATGATATCTATAATGTACATGATATATATGTGTGTGTATAACACATTTATAGATAATGCTGTGTCATATCTGTATATGTTATACATTTGTCTTACTTGTGTGTGTGTGTGTGTGTGTGTGTGTGTTCTAAATCAATATAAACCATAATATTGTATAACACAGATGGTAGGATGATGCTCCCTAGTGTGTGTATGGATATGTATATATCTTCATATGCGTCTGTATCCTTATGTGTTATCTATAGACGCACGTGCGAATGTGTGGGTGTGTGTTTGCACATACGAATGCATATCACCACAGAAAATTAACGTCCACATGTGTGTGTGTGTGTGTCTTACATTTCTTCACTCATATTTTGGTCTTTGCCAATTGTGAAACTATGTAAGATGACACCCAGACAGTTATAGAATTGTTGCGTAGCCAGTTTTAATTCTAAACTATCTTTCTCAACTACTTACAAAATGTAATATAGTATATATCTTGTGAGTGAAAGTGCGCGCGTGTGTGTGTGGGGAACCTCAAAGTCACGGTTACATACATAGATGCAAGCATTGGTGAATGTATGATATATATAAGTAATCTTCCTGGGTTAATCACAGCCGATAAGCCACCACAGAACATTTGAGATATTAGCTTAAGAGTATTCCTATTGTATGACTGTTTATGTCTATGTGTGTGTGTATGTTTGCATGCTCTTACAATATATATAATTTTAATATATACATTACTCACCGTTGACATTCTTTCCTACCTGTTTACTCACACACAAAACTGAAACATTATATACACAGTCGTTAAGCTATATGCCCAGGCAGCTGGTTAAATAAGTGTATGCACACAATTATATATACATCTGTTATATATGGTGGAATTTGGTGGTTTTCAATTTTTTAACGCAGCAAGCATTGCTCACTTTAAAACATTATATTATTGAAGTCATTTATTATTATTTGAATTTTTTTTTCGTGAAGGCCTACTTGCTAATAACGCAAAGGTCACAGGTTCGAAACCTGTATAGGCTATTTAATTTTCAGCGGCTGTGATTAACCCAGTAAGATTACTTATATATATATATATATATATATATCATACATTCACCAGTGATATATAAACTATACTTGCATCGATGTATGCAATAGTAACTTTGAAACTTTGAGGTTCCACACGCATTTCACTCACAGATATATATAGACAAAGAAGAATGAACTATTATAAAATATTATTAAATATAATTTTTTAATATAAACAATGACATATATCATTAATTTATGAATTAAAAAGGGAAGATTCTTAAGTGAGAATCTGCTGTATCGAAAAATTATCAAAGTAAGAATCTGTATATTATATACGAATATGCAAAACTATTGACAAATACATCTTCATCTAACGGTTTTACAGCGATTTGATGTGCTATACTGTTAGAAGGTTTTATATTAGGTTCCTTACTTCCACGGGCAATTGTGGAAAGGTTTTAGGTTCGATACTTCTATGGGCTATTGTATTTTAAGCCAAGTTATTTAGAGTGTGTATACATGTTTTACTTCATGTAATTTATTTAATATTATAGATGCTTGCTGTTGGAGTCTATTATATATCTGACGTAAGTATCGTGTGTGCGCGCGTTGTGTGTGATAGACAGTTTATATTTAACTACTACATGTAGGCAGATGGTATATGCCATTGATGCGGAAATGGGGCGTCAATCTAATGACGGACTTGACGGATTCTTGTTACACAGAAGCACGTGTGTGCGTGTGTACAAGTTTGTGTGTGTGATGTGTATTTCTCTGTATGTGCGTCTCTTTATATGTGCATGTATGTGCTTCACAACAACACAACATGCAGTATACTAAGATGGTATGTTGTGCGTATGTGTGTCTATATATATACCCATATGCGCATATCTGTCTTTCTCTCTCTAAATAGACAAATGTGCTTATAAGGTTATTCGCATAGGCATTGATACCTGCTCTGACACAATAAAGGTGGTGTATTGAGAGATATGGACGTGGAAAAAGGCTGTTTAAAATGGCACCGTTTCAACCATTTGGAACGAAGATGTACATATATGCAGGTCACATGAGATTTATATGTTCAGTTTGAAGCTTGCGAATGCATGTTTATATGGGCAAATGTAACTATGCATTTGTGCGGTAAAATAAATAATAATACAAATGTCTCATATGGTGTTCTGAAGACAGTTCTGTGTGTATCCAGCTTCATTACCTCATTCAAAATCCCGTTAGCTCTATCTGAATCTCCATACCCAAAACACTCGTCCACCTGACAAACCGAGCCTTTTCAGAGGCAATTCCCTCTCGCGAGTTCTTGATCCTCGTCCAGCCAACCTGCGCGGCCAAGGAGATCAATCACACACTCCTCATTTGGGCAGAATCCCAGTATCGTCGCTCATGCATAGCAAATAATCAAATCTAATGTATATACACACACGCCTGTTGGTACATGAATTGAGAATGTACGCACACCGACGCATGATTCTAACCAACCAAGTATGACTATGAAAGCCCAGCAGTGGCAGCCAGCATGGCGCATTCAACAAGCTGGAGCGTGCATTTAACAAACTGGCTACACTACAGTTCTTCTCTATCTATAACTAGCTGCATCTTACATGGTTTCGCAATCAGCAGAGACCAAAATATGACCGAAGAAATGTATTGTATATCATATATCATCTCTCTCTCTCTCTCTCTCTCACACACACACACACACACACACACACACACACACACACATATAGATATATACGTGTGGACGTTAATTTTCTATTCTGATATGCATTCCACCCACATTCACGTGCGTCTATAGATAACAGAACATGTGAAGATATATAGACATCCATACACACACTAGGGAGCATTATGGTTTGTATTCATTTAGAAAAACACACACACACAGACACAAATATATATACATATATATCAGAAATACATACGTCCCCACATCTAGTGAGAGGCTATATACTATTAGTTTTATGTACGTATACATGTATAAACAAGTAAGACAGATACACATATGACACAGCATTATCTCTAAATGTGTTACACACACACACATATCATTCTTTGCTACCTGTTTACACGCACAACAGTATATACACACGTCTCTCTCTCTCTCTCTCTCTCTCTCTCACACACACACACACACACACACACAATTTGGAAAGTCGTTAAGCTATGTTACGGTTAATTTACAGGTATGATGGCCTTTAATGAGTCACGAGCTACTTTGAGGGCTTGGGTACAATCTACTTCTGTCACCGTTACAATGCCCAGGCAGCTGGTTAAAGAAGTGTATACACACGTACACACACAATTATTTATATCCGTACATCTGTTGTATATGGTGGGATTTGGTGGTTTGCAATTTTTTAACGCAGCATGCTTGAGAAATGTATCTGCACTAACTTTGCAGCTATTTTAAAAAAATTTCTATAATCTCTTGATGATATATATATAGAGAGAGATTCAAGTTACTCATGTAAACCCCGCTATAATTGTGTATATTGTAACCAGAATTTAGATTACTCTAAACTGGCTACACTACAATTCTTCTCTATCTATAACTAGCTGGTGTCTGATATGTCATCTTACATGGTTTCTTAAAACTCAGCTGGTTAAAGAAAGTTAATTTATATTATTAATTAAATTAGGAGAATTTTATTTGTAAAGGCCTATTAGCTCAGGTGCTTAGAGCGTTGTGCTAATAATGCAAAGGTCGCATGGTTACACGATTTTAGCTAACGCATCACGTGGTATACTGTATGTATGAAACATATGTGGACGTATATTTATAAGGATAATAACTGTGTGTGTGAGAGAGAGAGGGAGATGGACACACCACACACACTTGATTTAAACAGATAAATATCTAGTGCGCGTGCGGCTTCAACCCCCGACCGGGCTACTGTGATATAATAATAGTATATTTGAATTTATGTTTGCAAATGTTAGTTAGTTATAAATTGTCTATCACATAAGTTTTCACACTCACACAAACACGCGCGCACACACGTCTGATATGGAGTAGACTCCAGCCAGAAGAAGAACCAAATACCAGCAAGTATCTATATTATCATTAATTATAATTAGTACTGAAGTAAAAGTTGTACGCATTTCACTCATATATATTATAGAGAGAGAGAGAGAGAGAGAGAGAGAGAGAGAGAGAGAGAAAAGAGAATTATAGTGTAGCCCCAAGGGACATTGTATGTAGTTTTATTCCTAAACTACTTACAAAATGTAAGTATTTATACTGTAATTAGCTGGTGTCTGGGTTTAGGGTTTATGTCTGAAGAAACCTATGAACTTGTACGATATGCTGATATGCATTCATACATGCAAACACACTCCCGCACGCAGACAACAGATACGGAACCACTGTATTATAACACACACATAATAGATAATGCTTAAGAAAATTTATAAAAATCGTTAATTTATTAAATTGATTTATTATTATTATGAAATTATTTTATGTGAAGGCCCATTAGCTCAGTTGGTTAGAGTCATTGCCTGAACGATGAAGTGTGTGTACGCACACAACTATACATACCTTATTGTGTTGTTCAGACAGGGTCTTCATGTTTTTCACATGATCCAGATTCAGTGCTTCCAATTCCATCTCTTGCACAAGTTGTATTACTCTTTCCAGAGTTGTTATCATATTTGCAGCCTCAAGGTAATCCTCAAGTTCTTGAATGTGGGCACCCAGCGTTGCTAACTTCTTGTCCTTATCTTGAATCATTTCATAGTATGCTTCCTGCAAACAATGTGTAAATCTCTCTCAATCTCTCTCTCTCTCTCTTGTATTACTCTTTCTAGAGTTGTGATCTTCTGAGTTGCACTTTCCTGCTCCCTATTTGCAGCCTTAAGGTAATCCTCAAGTTCTTGAATGCGGGCACCCAGCCTTGCTAGCTTCTTGTCTTTATCCCGAATCATTTCATTGTATGCTTCCTGCAAACAAATGTGTAAATCTCTTAATCTCTCTCTCTCTCTCGTATTACTCTTTCCAGAGTTGCACTTTCCTGCTCCCTATTTGCAGCCTTACGGTAATCCTTAAGTTCTTGAATGCGGGCACCCAGCGTTGCTAGCTTCTTGTCTTTATCCTGAATCATTTCATTGTAAGCTTCCTGCAAACAAATGTGTAAATCTCTCAATCTCTCTCTCTCTTATTACTCTTTCCAAAGTTACGATGTTCTGAGTTGCACTTTCCTGCTCCCTATTTGCAGCCTCAAGTTCTTGAATGTGGGCACCCAGCACTGCTAGCTTCTTGTCTTTATCCTGAATCATTTCATTGTATGCTTCCTGCAACAGTGTGCAAATCTTTTTCAATCTCTCTCTCTCTCACATGGATTTACCTGATTATTTAGCTCGAGGGACTTTTTCAGAGCTGCCATCTTCTGGACAAGGAGAGTTTTTGTAAGCTGGCAGATTTGATTAACGAGATCATTCTGTCTAGACTGCAGCATTTTTGTGCTTCCCTGTAATGTTTTTGCAACCCTTATGTGTGCGTACATGAGAAGACATACCCATACACACATACTGCATTTTAAGCTGATTTTCTTCGCATATGAACATTCTCATGAGTTGATTCATGCATCGCCCTTCCTCAACCATCACTGCAATGAAGCCACTAGAAAATCAAAATCATAAAAACTCAGCACAAGTTTGTACCTTGCCCTTCCAGGTCGCATAGCTCTTCATCACTAGATTCAACCCACATTTTTCAAACCATCTTTTAAATTCCGCACTCTCCTCTCAGACTGGGTTACCACACACGCTTCATATATATCTTTACCGTCTAGAGATTGTGACCCGGCATTTAGTATTACGGAAGGATAAGTCAAAAGTTGTTTTTATTCAATGCATTACAATGTATCCTTATCTGTTGTCTATAGGCACGCGCGCTTGCGGGTGTGTGTTTGCACGTATGAATACATATCAGCCCTTTCTTCAGACATATTTTGGTCTCTGCCGATCGTGCATGTAAGATGATCTTTTTGTCTCTGCCGATTCTTTACTTATGAACGTCTCAAAACCCTAAACCCAGACACCAGCTAGCTATAATATATAAATACTTACATTTTGTGAGTTTAGAATTACTCCCCCCCCCCCAATTATAATTAATGACACTATAGATGCTTGCTGGTATTTGGTCCTTCTTCTGGCTGGAGTCTACTCCATATCTGTAAGTATACGTGTGCGCGCGTGTTTGTGTGAGTGTGAAAACTTATGTGATAGACAGGTTAACATTTGCAAACATAAATTCAAATATATCTATTATTATAGGTCAGGGTTTGGAGCATTTTGCCGACAAACTAACCCTAAAAAATTTTAATTGGCCCATGCAGGTGTCGAACCTACGACATTTACCTTATTAGTACAAGGCTCTAGCGAAGCCCTCGCAAAAACAATTTGTCTAATAATAATAAATTATTTAATAATATAAACTTAAGTGTAAGAATGTTTTGAAGTGCCTTAACTTGAATTTCTCTCTCTATATATATCATCAACAGATTATAAGAAAAATATATATCTCAGATACATTTCTCAAGCATGCTAACTGCAAACCACCAAATCCCACCATATATAACAGATGTAAGTATATATATAATTGTGTGTGCACGTGTGTATACACTTCTTTAACCAGCTGCCCGGGCATTGCAACGGTGACACAAGTAGACCTTGTACCCAAGTCCTCAAAGTAGCTCGTCACTCAGTAAAGGCCATCATACCTGTAAAATAGCTCGACGACTGGCTGCTGACGTAGTGAGGTGGTGGAACATGGTTTAATGTGTACATAGTATTTTTAGCTAGCTAGCAAAGTAGTACAAACGGCACAATATGTAGGGGAAAAATTTGGAATTGTTGGTTGTAATTTTGCCCCATGAATAAACTTTTAACATTCCTTTAAAATAGCTCGACGACCTTCCAAATTGTGTGTGCGTCCGTGCGTGTGCGTGTGTGTGTGTGAGAGAGAGAGAGACGTGTGTATATAATGTTGTGTGTGTAAACAGGTAGCAAAGAATGATATGTGTGTGTGTGTAACACATTTAGAGATAATGCTGTGCCATATGTGTATATGTTATACATCTGTCTTACTTGTGTTGTGTATACATGTATACGTACATAGATGTCGGGATGTATGTATTGCTGATAAATGTGTATATATATTTGTCTCTGTGTCTGTGTGTGTGTGTTCTAAATCAATACAAACCATAATATAGTAACTAATAACACAGATGGTAGGATGATGCTCCCTAGTGTGTGTATGGATCTGTATATCTTCAGTTATCTATAGACGCACGTGCGTGTGGGTGTGTGTTTGCATGTACGAATGCATATCAGCATAGAAAATTAACGTCCACACGTATATATCTATATGTGTGTGTGCGTGTGTGTGTGTGTGTGAGAGAGAGAGAGAGAGAGAGAGATACGATATATGATTTATAATACATTTCTTCAGTCATATTTTGGTCTCTGCCGATTGCGAAACCATGTAAGATGACATATCAGACACCATCTAGTTATAGATAAAGAAGAATTGTGCCAGTTTTAATTCTAAACTATCTTTCTCAACTACTTACAAAATGTAATACTATATATATCCGTGAGTGGAAGTGTGTGTGTGTGGAGAACCTCAAACTCACGATTGCATACATAGATGCAAATATGGAAGTTTAGATATCATTAGTGAATGCATGATATATAGAAGCAATCTTACTGGGTTAATCACAGCCGCTAAGCCACCACAAAACATTTTGAGATAAGAATATTCCTATTGTAATTTATGTAAATGTGTGTGTTTGCATTATACTATAAATATTACCATATATATTATTCACTGCTGACATTTTCATGCATCTAGTAGAACGCTTCTTTTCTGAAGCGTGTGTATATACGATTCGGTTTGTTATGTATGATGTTGTGTACGTTAAAACCTTTGTTTTTAGGGTTAGGGCTCTCGAGGATGCCCCACATTTGCACTGGAAGAGATTCAATTCATAGGAGGTATAGACATTGTAGCCAGGAAGAACAGACAGGTGTTTTTTAGACAGCAAAAGAGAGGAAATACAATGGAGCGATCACAGAGTTTGAAATACACACTCCAGCTTGTTGAATGCGCCATGCTGGTTGCCACTGCTGGGCGTTCATACTTCCTCGGTAGCGTGCTGCGCTTTGAGGTGGGTTAGAATCATATACACATGTATCATGTGTCGGTGTGCGTACATTCTCAATTCATGTACCAACAGGCGTGTGTATATACATTAGATTCGATTATTTGCTATGCATGAGCGACGATACTGGATTTTGCCAAATGAGTGTGTGATTGATCTCCTTGGCCGCACAGGTAGGCTGGACGAGGATCAAGAACTCGCAATGAAAAGGCTGGGTTTGTCGGGTGGACGTGTGGACGGGATTTTGAATGAGGTAATGAAGCTGGATACACATAACTGAATATGCATGGGTACAAGGAGAAGTCACATTATTTATTTTAACATAAACTATGAACATGATTAATACTATAAGGAGCATATAAATAAGATAAATAACATAGATAGATAGATAGATAGATAGATATAGATTAGATAAAGTTATCGTCGTCAATCCTCAAAATATTTCTTTCATTTCTTCTTTCTATTCAGATTAACATTCTTTCTCTTTTTTTTTTTTTCTTTTCATTTCTTCTGTACAATTCGTCAGTAAACATCTAATATACAACATATATAGAGATATACAAAATACCTTCAAGCTTTTTCTGTACTCTTTCAAGCTGCAAAACGGAGAGGATTAATAAGCTATGTACAATAATAATCATACCTGTCGGCACGAACTTTTTACACTCTAAAGTTATGTTGGAGTTCATCGTTTTGGTTAACAAGCCTTACAATCTCATTTTGCTTGGCCTGCAGCATTTCTTCTGCTTTCTGCCCAAGTTCTTCTAGTTGTTGTTTCACCCGTGAAGTGTGTGTACAGGTCTATGTGTGTCACACACAATTATACATACCTTCTTGTGTTGTTCAGACAGGTCCTTCATGTATTTTCACGTGATCCAGCTTCAGTGCTTTCAGTTCCATCTCTGCTTGGGTGTGGTTCACTTGTATTATTACTCTTTCAGCCTCGAAGTAATCCTCCACCCAACGTTGCTTTATCCTGAATCATTTCATGAGTTGCGATCTTCTGAGTTGCAGTTTCCTACTCCAGCCTCAAAGCAATCCTCCAGTTCTTGAGTGCGAGCACCCAGCATTGCTAGCTTCTTATCTTTACCCTGAATCATTTCATTATATACTTCTTGTAAACAATGTGTAAATCTCTCCATCTCTCTCTCTATCTCTATCTCTCTCTCACACACACACTAGATTTACCTGGTTATTTAGCTCAAGTGACTTTGTAGAGCTGCTGTCTTCTGGGCAGCTCGCTTCTGCTCCCCGAGGAGAGTTTAACTTGGCAGATTTGATTAATGAGATCATTCTGTCTAGACTGAGCATTTCTTGTGCTTTCCTGTAATGTTTTTGCAACCCTAACGTGTGTACATGATAATACATCCTCACATATTCAGCCCAAGTTTGTACCTTGACCGTCTAGGTCGCATAGAGTCTCTACAATTCGTTACCGTGTAAAAATTGTGCTTGTGCAACAATCTCCCGGCATTTAATATTACTGAAGGACAAGTCCGATGCATTACAAATTTGGTACAAAGAACGTGAACTACAGTGGTAACATTATTAGAAATATAAATCAAATTAGAAACAAAACATTATTTATTAAAACTTAATAATTACATAAGGATTAGACATCATACACCAGCTTAACCACCGCACAAATTTGCCCATATAAACATGCATTCGCAAGCTTCAAACTGAACATATAAATCTCATGTGACCTACATATATGTACATCCTTGTTCCAAATGGTAAATGGTGCCATTTTAAACAGCCATTTTCCACTTCTATATCTCTCAAATACACCACCTTTATGCCTATATACACATATATATACATACATATTTGTATGTGTGTCAATGTATGACTAGAGCAGGTATCAATGCCTATGGCGATAACCTTATAGGCACATCTCTCTATTTAGAGAGAGAGAGAGAGACATAGATATTGCATATGGGTATATATATAGACACACATGCGCACAACATTACTAACCCTGCATGTTGTGTGTGTTGTGAATATATCTGTGCACATACATGCACATATAAAGAGACGCACATACAACAAACACATACAGAGAAATACACATCACACACACAAACTTGTACACATTCACACACGTGCTTCTGTGTAACAAGAATCCGTCATTAGATTGACGCTATTGGCCATTGCCGCATCAATGGCATATACCATCTGCCTATGTAAACCTCCCAGTAGATATATTAGTTAAATATAAACTGTCCAACGCGCACACACACGATACTTACGTCAGATATGGAATAGACTCCAACAGCAAGCGTCTATAATATTAAATAAATTACATAAAGTAAAACATGTATACACACTTTAAATAACTTGACTTAAGATACAATAGCCCATAGAAGTAAAGAACCTACGACCTTTCCACAATACCCCATGGAATGGAAGCACGGAACCTAATATATAACCTTCTGTAGCACATTAAATCACTGAAAAACCGTTAGACGAAGATGTATTTGTCAATAGTTTTGCATATTCGTCTATAATATAACAGATTCTTACTTTGATAATTTTTTGATACAGCAGATTCTCACTTATAAATTAATGAATTGTTTATATTAAAAAATTATATTTTATAATATTTAATAACGACGTATGGATTTAAATCCGCAGGCGTGATTAATACAAGAGTTTTAATAACATACGGATTGTGAAAACTAGCCGATCGGACATACAATGTCCCTTGGGCCTACACTATAATTTATTCTTCTTTATCTCTCTCTCTCTCTATATATATATCTGTGAGTGACATGCGTGTCGAACCTCAAAGTTTCAAAGTTACGATTGCATACATTGATGCAATATGGAAGTTTATATATCACTGGTGAATGTATGATATACTGGGTTAATCACAGCCGCTAACATTTGAGATATTAGCTTAAGTATATTCCATAATATCATGTAGTAGAACGCTTCTTTTCTAGAACAGCAGATACAGTATATGCAGCAGCTACAATATGTACTTCTTTCATTCCCAGGTGCACCATTCCATACAGCCCTTTTCCACTTCCGTATCTCTTAAATACGGCACGCGCACACACATGTGTGTCAATGTGAATGTGTACGTCAAAGGCAGGTATAGACACATCTCTCTCTATATATATAGAGACACACACACACATATGCAACCATTGCTATACTGCATGTTGTGTGTATTTATATGTTCTGAATATATCTGTGCACATGTATAACCGAATATGCGCTTTAATTGAAAGTATACATGCACACACACACACACACTTGTACACATGCACACATGTGCTTCTTTATGTAACAAGTCCGACGCGCCCCACACATTGACGCCCAAACATACTCAGTGTGTATGTATGAAATATATGTGCACGTATATTCATACGGATAATAACTGTATTAGGTTCCGGGCGCGCGTGTATGTGTGTGTGTGAGAAAAAGAGAGAGGCATGGACACTCGATGTAAACACATATATATCTAGTGCGCGTGTGATATATACTAATACATAAATCTGTTTACATATATGTATATGCATGTGTATATACACCAATACATAAATCTGTTTACATATATGTATATGCATGTGTATATAGGTGTATATATATGTGTGTGTATGTTACCAGAATATACATGAAGGACAGCAGCTGACATACCGACTGGCAAGTCCGGCAAGTCCAATGAAACGTATACACCAGAATTTAGATTACTGGTGGGTTGAATCAAAGGTTTGAAAATAACACTAACAAATCAAATGGCTTATGCAGGTTTCGAACCTGCGACCTTTGCGTTATTAGCACAACGCTCTAACCAGCTGAGCTAATAAGCCTTAACAAATAATAATTTCCCAAATAATAATAAATGACTTTAAAATGTGATGTTTTGAAGGAAAAATATACCTAAATAGAGTTTTAATAGCTGCAAAGATACATTTCTCTAAAATACTGCACACCACCAAAACCCACCATATATAGCACGTTAAACTATATTCACAAACACACACACAGAGGCACTTTTACAATTTTGTATGTTTCTTCTGATTTTACTTTATTTATTGTATTATATTATTAAAGCGATTTATTATTATTAGGAATTTTATTTTATTTTATTTTTTTAACGTTAAGGCCTATTAGCTCAGCTGGTTAGAGCGTTGTGCTAATAACGCAAAGGTCGCAGGTTCGAAACCTGCATAGGCCATTTTTATTATCATAATTTTAATTGCCGGTCGGTGTGTGTCCCTCATGGTAACGCACACACATATACACACTTATCCATATATTATGTGTGCACACGCAAGCGCGTGCAGAGCCTAATACGGCTATTATTCTTATACACATACGTTTCATACATACATACTGGGTATGTTTGGTGGGGCGTGCGTGGGATTCTTATTACACAAAGAAGCACATGTATGCATGTGTATAAGTGTGTGTGTGTGTGTGTGGGTGTGGTATGTGTATGTGACGTATGTGTTCTATATGTGCATGTATACTTCCTATTAACACACATATATACATATGTGTGTCAACGTATGACTGAATGTGTACGTATTAATGCCTATGCGGACACCTTATAGACACATCTCTCTCTCTTTCTGGTTGGTTATTAGTGTTGTGCGTATGTGTGTCTAGATAGACAGATAAATAGAGAAAGATCTTGGTATACTGCATGTTGTGTGTGTGTTCTGTACACATGTATAACTGAATATGCGTGTTAATAGGAAGTATACATGCAATATGTGTTCTTCTAGGGAATGACTCATTCAAAATCCCATTATCTTTATCTAAATCAACCCAAAACACTTGTGCAACATGTGGTTATCCAACGTTAAGTCTTGAATACATGAATACGATGAAATAATACTTATATAAGTACGAGAAAGTTTGTGCCGAGACGGTATGATTATTAAATAAATAGCTTATTAACCTTTTCCATTTTTTTTTTTCTTTTTTTGCAGCTTCAAAGAGTACAGAATGAGTTAAAGAGATGCCGAGCAGCACATGAAGGTATTTTGTATATCACTATACATGTTGCATATTAGATGTTTACTGACAGAAAAAGAGAAGAGTGTTAAGCTGGATAGAAAGAGGATATGAAATAAATATCTAGGTTGACGACGATCGCATCATATTCACAAGTATTAACATTAAATGGTCAGATAATTAAGCAGCATGACGATACGTAAGTGCAAGCAAGAGATATGGAGCAGAGTTCTGCAACAAACCCAACCTTTCCCTCTCACGAGTTCTTAAGGTCTACGATTACAGTGCAAATGTGTTATATATGTGTGTGTGTGTGTGTGTGTGTGTGTGTTTGTATTTGTGTTCATATATATTATATTTTGACGTGTTATATATGGTGGTTTTTGGTGGTGTGCAGTATTTTAACGCAGCATCCTTGAGAATTGTATCTGCAGCTAACTATTAAAACTCTATTTAGGTAGATACATATTTTTTGTATGATCTATTGATAATATATATGTATAATCGGTTGATGATATATACATATATATACACATCGGAAATGCAGAACCAGAAAAAAAAAAGAGAAGATTTTTATAGGGAGAATTTTACTCCTGTAAACGATTTAAAAAACAACATTGCACCTGCATGAGGGCTGTAGAATATCTAATTAAATAATTTCATATTAAAAAGTTATAATTGAGAGCTGTACGTATATCATTTATCTAAGTAGATTATTTAATATTGAAAATAGATTATCATTATATATAACACGTCGATACTAAACATGACACTTTACGGCTAGAATATCTAAGTAAATCATTTATCTATGTAAATTGAAAAAAAAACACTATAGATTATCATTATCTATATATGTGTCATTAATTGATAATACGTCGGTACTTATCTACGTAAATCATTTAATATTAAAAAGTTATAATTGAGAACACTATAGGTAACACGTCGGTACTTAACACTGTAGATTATCTAAGTAAATCATTATATATATATAAACGGTTATTAACTGTAAATCTAAGTAAATCGTTATGTAAAGTGAAAGGTATAAATTTATTTGCTATTTTTATAAGAGGTTACACGTAGGCAGACGGTATATGCCATTGACAGCGGTTTTGTATATACACCTTTTTACACACGCATATACATATCTGTAAACATATATGTATTATTTCATATCACGCGATATATACCTGTTTAGAATTATGTACACATGTTATTAGTATATTCTTAAATATTCCACCTAACTTTTATAAGTGCATTACGTAATTCTACTTCCTTACAGTGTTCAATCGCGCGTGTGTGGTGTGTAATCATCCATAGTACCACATTTGTAATGCATTAAAAACAACCTTTGCCTTGTAAAATAGTAAATGCCGGGAGGCAACTAAGTATTGTGTAATTCTTTTACAGGAGATGCAACAGAACAGGGAGCTGCAGTCTAAACAGGATGCTTTCAATAATAAAATCTATCGAATGGAAGAAACTTTTCTCAAGGGGCAGGAACAACTTCTCCAGATTCTACAGAAGTCACATGAGGTAAATCTAGAGAGGGAGAGAGAGATTTACACATTTGTTTACAGGAAAGATGCCATAAAATGATTCCGGACAAAGACAAGAAGCTAGCAACGCTGGGTGCTCGCATTCAAGAACTTGAGGATTCCCTTGAGGCTGCAAATAAGAAGATAGCAACTCTAGAAGGAGTAATACAAGTGAACCGCACTCGAGCAGAGATGGAATTAAAAGCACTGAAGCTGGATCATGTGAAACAACACAATAAGGTATGTATAATTGTGTGGCACACAAACATACACCTTCTCCTTTGTTTATCTTCAGCTACAGAATGAGCTAAAGAAATGTCTAGCGGCACTTGAAGGTATTTTGGATATCATGGACTGTGTGCATTTAACATCTAATACGAAATGATATGGAAACTTTGTGATATGTTAATCATGTTCATATTTTTTATGTAAAAATAAACAATAATACAATATTTCTCATCTTTATGTAAATAATTAGTATTCGTTAATATATTTTAAAATGTGGTGTTCTCCTTACATCCGATCAAGTGCAGCACCACAGCATATTCATTCATTCATATTCACAAGTATTAACATTAAATAGTCATGTTTATGAACAATTTGGTGGTGAAACAACAGGTATCTAGAGCACCCATGAGGTTCCATATATATGTATGTTTATATATACACACACGCGTCCAGGTGTATAATTAAGCAGCGTGATGATACGTATGTGCAAGCAAGAGATATGGAGCAGAGTTCTGTGTATCCAGCTTCATCACCTCCTTCAAAATCCCATGAGCTCTATCTGAATCACCATGAGTTCTACACGAACCCAAAACACTCGTCCACCCAACAAACCCAAAGGCGTTCCCCCTCACGAGTTCTTGAGCCTCGTCTAGCCTACCTGCGCGGCCAAGGAGATCAATCACACACAGATAATGCTCCTCATTTGGCAAAATCCCAGTATCCTCACTCATACATACCAAATATCTCCATCCTTCATCAACCAGCCCTGCATGAGCACACGATGAAAGAATACTTATGTAAGTTATCTCATCCGGCTCAAATCCCTGTATCATCATCTTCCTGTATACAGTCCTTGCTTCTTGTACTAGTCCATTACGTGTGTATGCCGCAATCATCGCAGTCCATGACACCAAGTCCTTGTTTGGCATCCGGTCGAACACATCTTGTGCCAGCCTCAGGTCTCCACACTTGCCAAACATGTTCACAATGCCTGTACCAAGAACAGTATCAAGCTCGTACCCACTCTCAACTACTCTTTTGTAAACTCTTGTGCCAGTTGCAAACTCTCCAACTTCAGTACATGCTTCCAGAACTGGTACGTAAGTCCGGTTGTTCGCTTGCGGTGAGCCCTCGAGGTTCATTCTGTGAAACATCTCAATTGCTTCTCTCGGTTTCCTGTTCTGCACACATGCAACAAGCATTGCATTCCAGCTTGCAACATCTTTCGCAGATATCTTCTCAAACACTGACTTCGCAGTTAGAAGATCCTCTGTGTTGCTGTAAAAGTCCACAAGTGCCGTGCCGACTATTGTGTCGGATTCAAGCCCGGATGTTACTATCCGCTCGTGTACTGCTTTCCCGTCTTGTACATTCTTTGTCTGGGAGCAGGCAGCGAGAACATGAGCGTAGATGGTCTCATCCGGTTCCATATCCATCTTCTTGTATGTGTCAATCGCTTCATGAGGATGCCCTTGTTGGGCATATCCAGATATAATGAACAACCACGACTTAAGATCCCGCAAATGCATTGAGGTGAATAAGTCTTCAGCCTCATGTATTCTCCTGCACTTGATATACATGACAAGCACCGCATTCATGAGACTGACGGACTTTAGACCAAGAGATACAATCCTTGTGTGAATCTCACGGCCTTCACAGAGCCTGTTCATGGAGGAACATGCACTGAGAACGCTCAAGAAGGTTACCTCATTCGGTGTAGTCCCTTCTGACTCCATTCTCCGGTACAGTTGAACCGCTTCCCTGTAATGCCCGTCTTGGGCATTTGCTGAGATGAGTGCAGTCCAAGTGACAACCGTCTTGTCTTCCATGCTTTCAAACACCTCCTTGGCTCTAGTTAAAAGTCCACACTTCCCATACATGTTCACAAGAGCAGTGTTGAGACCAACATCCGATTCCAGTCCGGTTTCTGCAACTCTTTCATGAACCGCAATTCCCCATTCTGGGCAACTGCAGGCACCCAGCACGGTTGTGAATGTGACTGCATTTGGTGCGACTTCTGGCTCTTTGAAGATCTCTTCAAAGAGCTGTACTGCCTCCAGATGCATGCCTGCAGCAACATATGCCTTGAGCATTGTATTGAAGCTGATAATGTTCTTAACGCGCATACTGTCGAAGACTCTTCTTGCCTCCTGGACCGAGCCGCACTTACTGTACATATGCACCAGGGCGTTCCCCACATTGATCTGGGAATCAAACCCGCAAGAGACTATCCGATCATGGGCAATTCTCCCCTGCACAGCATCTACAGAGCTGGAACACGCAACGAGGATCCCAAGTAGCGTGACCGCATTTGGCTTCTCCCCATGGAGATCCATACTCCAGAGCGTCTTGATTGCCTCTTTGCCATGGCCATTCTGGGCATATGCAGTGATGAGCACAGTCCAAGTGAAGATGTTCTTGTGGGGAGTTTTGTTGAAGGCCTCCTGCGCATCTGCAAGTGAGCCGCATTTACCATAGATCTCGATGAGGAGGTTCCCGAGGTAGGTGTTGAATCCATCCGGATGTTCTCTAAGAATTGAGAAGTGAAGCTTCTTTGCCCGCGATAGGGAATTCTCATGCCGGCATTGTCGAAGAAACGCAGCAAAAGCTTCTGGGCTCTTCAAGAGCTTAAGTTTACAGTCGAATTCTTTGTCAGTGTAGATTTCTGAGAGCTGAGCATGGAACCATCTGCGAGTATGTAGCTTGTTGATCCTCCGAACTTGCCACAACTTCATTTACATATTCTCATGTAGACATTTTTCGTGATGAAAACCCGATGTTTTATTGATTATAACAAAAACGAAGCTCTATGTTGGTCTTTTATTGAGACACGGACGCTCTCAAGCATAGACGGACGGGTTCTCCTTGAGGTAGGACTCGACCTTTCTAAGGGCCTCCACTCCTTTCTTTGCAACCTTGTCAGCAGTCTCCTTGCTGTATTCACCCGCAGGCTCGAACTCGATTTCCAGCTTAGCAATGGTGGAAGATGCACTCTTTCCTGGGTGGAGTGTGGTTGTACTCTTCTTGTACTTGTACACCTTACCCAGAAGCGGGCCCTCGACAACCTCGGCGACGAGCTTCTTGTGTGCGTCGTCTACTGTTACCTTCTCCTTCACATAGTCTCCGTGGAGTGCTGCAGCTTCTGTATCAACAAAGGTCATGTTAGATTATCACATACGTGCACGCACACTCACACGCACACGATATTACCATCCTTGAAGTGGAAGGTAACATAGCCGTCCTCCTTCTTGACGCTCTTGACTGCTTCAGGGAAGAGCTTGGGGAGTAAGTGCTCACCATCTGCCATGGAAGCCCATACCCTGTCGATGGGAACATGAACTTCCTGCTCATCGGTGTGCTTAACTGGAGCCATATGGAAAAAGAGATGTGTAGTAGAGAAACTAAGAACTTAAGGAAACTATGAAGAGAAGAGCTGATGAATTCAAGTCGGTCTACATGCTGCTTATATAGTAGAAGATATTACATTACGATATAATATTATACAAAGAACGTGTTCAAGTTGGAGACGAATATCTGGACTGGTTTATTCCAGAAGACATGGTCCACATTTGACATATATGGCGAATATGGTGCATATTTGACGTGCATTGTAGAGTATGACCGTATGTGGTCCACTTTTAGGTGCATTGTCCATCGAAATCTACAGGGGTCCTACTACACATTGGAATCTTAAATAAAGAAGCAACCATGACGACATTGTGAAGACTTGCAGTTTCTTAAATTATCATGAAAATATCTCTCTCTCTCTCTCTCTCACACACACACACACACACACACACACACGGGCTAGCTGTTACAAGTGTGTGTGGTATTTAAGTGTAAGATGTACAAGTTTTTATTGAAGACATAACATGTTCCTGCTAATAATATGGTATTGTACACGAAATACATACACAAAAGCGATCACTTCAAAACGGACCTTCGTTTCAACTGTACACCAATAGTTCCAGGCCGTGGCTCACAAAAACTATAGCTGCATCAAAATAAACATATTGATTGTGCGTGAGAGAGAGAGAGAGAGAGAGAACCTGTTAGCATGTAAGAAACTCTTAACAGCATTAGGTAGTGAAGGACCATCGCGGCTGTGAGCTCCTACTCCTGAGAGAAAAGAAACATAAACCACGTTATTACACGTATAAATAACATTAAACAGAGTAGTTCAGGTAACTTGATGAACGTCTTAATTATGATTAGTAACAAGAATTAACTACCCGTAATCACAGTCAGTTCAGAGTAAGAGTAAGGCTTTTGAAATGAGCTCGAACTTGGGGCTTCATGCTTGTAATAATAATCATTTAAGTCAGTCGAGGAATCGCCTAACTTGTTAAAATGTTGACTTTCCACAGAATACCTTGAGGAGGATGCACTAATATATGCCTCGAGCTCTAACAGCTTCTTCTGCAACACTGCAACAGCTTCACTTGTGTGTAATCCATGTAAGTCAATTCTCCACATGTCCTTGCTACAGTGTACCATGTTAATCTCTCTCTGTCACACACACACACACACACACACACACACCTGTTTGAGTTTCTCATTTTAAGGATTGCTTTAGCAGCTTGAGCGTTAAGCTTCTCCACCAGAGCATGCTCTTTCTGAATTTTTTTTGAAAGCTCTCTTGCTCTATGGTGGTCTCCACGTTGATAGGCATTTGCAGCTGCACGGGCATGCCTGTTCATTAACCTGTTATATAACAATGGCAGTCAGTTATCATATAGCACATAGTATAAAAGTCTATATGATGTTAGATAAGTTTTTGAAGCTTTAGGTCGGTGTCTGTGTGCTTATGTTGTATATTGTGTGTGTGTGTGTGATTGATAAGACAGGAAACCTTGAGATTTTGATGGCATCCTTGCGGACCTTGTGATAAACATCATCGTCTTCTCCAGAGTACTCAGGTTCTACAGGTGGGTATTCGTTAAAACCATCTATCTGTAGCTTCTCCATCGCAATTGCAACACTTGTCGCATCTGTATTCGAATGTCCTCCACCAGCAACACACAAAGCATCCTCCATGAGCTCCTCATGAGCAAAATTTTCTGAATTATTCTTATATTCCTGTGAATTCTGCTCTCTCTCCTTCAGTTTCCTCCAATCGGCTGTATATGACTTTGAATTTGCCCTAGAATTTGAATTTGAATTGCTACCTGGCGCCAGCGGAGGATACGGATCTCGATCCTCGTTGATTCCGTATCTTCTCTGTTTTGTGAAGGATGACCATCCACGCGGCTGTGCTTGGTTGCTGTCCGCCATAGCCATGAAGCTCAAAAACCCTAAAAGAGAGTTCCATGTGTAAACATTGACTGACGTGGCAAATTTTTTGGATCTGACGTGGCCCATGCATAAGCGTTCGATAGCAACACGTAAGGCGCACCATCGTGCGGCTCGATTTCAAATACACGCTCAGCAACGCGAGCGCCTCTTTCAACATCTCCGTGAACCTCACAGGCGTGGAGCAGCGGAGTCCAGGCAACAAGATCATCCTTGAATGGCATGTTGTTGATGAGATCTTCCGCCTGGTCCAGCTGCTTCGATCTCCCAAGAAGATCAATCATGCAAATGTAATGTTCATATGTAGGCAAGCATCCGCACAAATCCCATATACCAAGGAAGCACTCACGCCCCTCATTGAGCATCCCAGCGTGGCTGCAACCATAGAGAATGCCCACATAAGTCACCCAATCGGGTTTCATCCCTTCCAGGACCATCATCTTGAGCAGGTAAATTGCTCCCTTGCAATGCCCGTTGCGGGCATATGCATGAACTAGTGCATTCCAGGAAAGAGAATTTGGCGCTGGGATCCCATTGAACAGCTCGACTCCCAACTCCAGATGCCCACATTGCACATATGCCTGTATCATTGCATTGGCCGAGACAATGTTCCGACTCGGCATTGCTTCATACATTCTCTCCGCTTCTTCGATATGCCCACCGAGAGCATATGCAGCAGTCATTGCAGTCCAAGATATGAAGTCTCTCTTGGGTAGTGTATCAAAGATCATCTTCGATTTCTCCGTCTCCCCTCTCTCAAAGTATGCATGAATCATCGTGTTGCCGGAGATCACGTCTCGGTCGGGCAAGTTATCGAACAACTCCTGTGCATCTTCGACTAGTCCGTTCTGGGCATACACTGCAAGTAGTGTGTTGAAGGACACCATGTTCCAGACAGCCATCTGATGAAATATCACTCTTGCCTCTTCTACGTTTCCGAAAGAATGTGCTAACAGCAGGGAATTCCACACCATGATTGTTCGGTTCTTCATCTGGGCAAACACCGACTTGGCCTCGTTCGCTTGCCCGGCTTGAGAGTATGCCTGAACCATTGCATTCCACGAGACCATATTCCTGTCCGGCATGCAATCAAATAACTTCCTGGCCTCCTCTAGATGCCCGTCTTGGGCAAATGCAGTAAGCATTCCAGTCCAAGAGACAATATCCCGTAATGGCATTCTCTCGAAGACAATCATTGCCTCGTCGGATTGTCCATTTGCCGCATACGCTGCAATCATTGAGTTCCACGACACATCGTTACGTTCACGCAGGTGATGAAACAATCTTCTCGCTTCCTGGATGTGCCCGGACTCTGCATACGCCTGGATCATCGAGTTATAAGTGAGCAAGTCATGTTCTGGGGAGGAATCCATCAACGTCTTAGCCTGTTTGACAAAACCAAGCTGTGCAAAGCCCGCAATCAGTGTGTTCCATGTAAATCTGTCCCTCTGAGGCATTCTATTGAAATGGATGCTCGCTTGCTCCAGATGCCCTTTCTGGGCATATGCAGCCAGGAGCTGATTCCAGGAGACGACGTCCCTCTCGTGCATCCGATGGAAAAGCCCAATGGTTTCTTCGAGTTGTCCGTTGTTCACATAGGCAGCCATGAGCATGTTCCAAGAGAAAACATTGGGATACTTGATCCCCTCGAAGACTAGCTTTGCCTCCTCCAGGTTTTCGCACTTGTTGTACATTTCTATCAGGAGGTTTGAGAGGTAGCAGCTGTCTCTGTGCTCGCTCTTAAGGACTAGCTGGTGCACCTCCCTCGCTTTAAGGAGATCTCTCTGGTTTCCACAGTGTCTTACCCACTTCGCTAGAAGATTAACATTCAAACCCAAACACAGTTAACATTTTCTTAGATATTAATCCAAATGAGGCACGACATGAAGTCCATGTTCAAGCGGCAGCTTGTGTTCCGCAACAACAGAGGATAGTGGCAGTGGGGCAAACTCACCTGATTCTCCATAGAAGTGTGGAAAATATACACCCTCTTCAGTGCGATCATATCTTAAGCCCGGACCAAGCTGAATATAAAACTAAAACTATGCGCGCATGAATATACACACATATACATACCTTATGAGCATCGATGACCAGTAGTATGAGATCTTCTTTTCCAGCAAAGAACAGAGAGAGAACACCAGAGATCTGCTTAAAAAAATATAAGAATTACTGGAATTCATTATGTGTTTAATCTACCTGATCTTTTCTGCTCAGATGGATGAAGCCTGATTTCTTGTCCAGATCGTTGCCCTTAAGAAACCCATCAATCTTTACCTCGCTCAGCTCCTCCACAGTACAAATTCTGTATACAAATCGATCGCCTCCCTCTTCCATTCTTATTTAGGGCTTATGTTACATTTAACATGCATATGAATAGAATGCTCTTTTCTATATACATTACATCCTTGCAACTTGTGTGTGTGTGTGTGCGTGTGTGAGAGAGATAGATGTTTTATCTTAAAAATACATGTAAGTAGGCTGTTTAGATATGTAGATAGATACATATGTTTCTGGCTAGGAAGAAAGATGGGGTTCTATATTTTATTAGCAAGATGATTGTGAGCGACTGGTATCATCAAACACAAAATCGTATGTGCTTGTATGATTGCTCCCCGTCTTCTTCTTGCAAAACAGTGGCATTTGGTCCGATACCTGGTCCGGCTTCATACTCGAAGCCTCGTCCGGTATGTGCTTTACTTCTTGCAAAAACGCTACAACATCCTTCATAGAAGGCCTGTCTGATGGTACCTATTACATGAAAACATTATAAAGTGTATGTGTGCGCGTGCGTATGAATGTATACTAACCTGACTAACACACATGAGAGCGACACCGAGGATTTGTAACATTTCTTCAATGAAGGGGTCTGGCATGCCTCTCAACTTTGGGTCTAGAACTTCGACACTTGGAGCGTTCCCATTAAGTATCGACTGCACCCATTTTACTATATGTACATCTTGTACTACCGCTTCACGCCCTGTTAATATCTCTAACAGCACCACTCCGTAGCTATATACATCACTCTTCTCCGATATCTTCATTGTGTAGCTGTACTCTGCGTACACAGTCGGTAACCAGGTTAGCAACTCTCTCTCTATCTCTCTCTCCCTCTATATATATATAGATAGATAGATAGAGAGAGAGAGAGAGAGAGAGAGAGAGATACCTGGAGCAATGTATCCATAGGAACCAGCGATTTTTGACACGGGGTCACCAACTGAAGTCGAACCGACGATGAGCTTGGCAAGGCCGAAGTCAGCAACATAAGGTTCAAGTCTCGAGTCAAGCAAGATGTTACTAGGCTTGATATCTCGGTGGAGAATTGCAGGTAACAGTCATGGTGAAGATATGAAATGCCTTGTGCGGCTCCCAGAACAATCTTGTACCGTGTTTCCCAGTTGTTGGCTAGCTTCTTCTCTTTGAGGAACTCCGCAAGGCTACCATTTGACATGTAGTCGTACATGAGAAGGTCCATCTTGTTATTGGTACAGTAGCCCAGCAGTCGGACAATGTTCCGGTGTCGTATCTTCCCCAGCGTGTTGATCTCCGAGGTAAACTCGCTGTGGTTATGCTCACCACCTTTCTCGTACCTACGCAGCTTCTTCACGGCGATCACTTCCCCGCTTGGCATTGTTGCCTTGTAAACAAGACCAGACCTGCCTTGACCGATGACGTTTGCGTCTGTGAGGTTCTCGAGTACGTCTTGCATGGTGAAGTTCAGTCTCTGGAAGAAGGTGATCTTCCATGGCCAGGGAACATTATGGGGATCCTGCTGGAAGCTCTGCTCGTCTTTGAAGTTACATTTCTTATACAAGAGTATGACACCTGTGAAGAGAATGAGAGCAGCTCCTCCAAACAAGAGTCCAACGATGGTTTTGATGGAGGACTTCCTCGAGCCTATGCTGTATGATAAGGAGCAGGACGTGGAAGATGAGGATGATGATGACAAGGAGCAGAGTCCTGGGTTCCCCATATACGAGTTGAATCCCATGGTCTGGAAAACCTGAGTGCGCGGCAACGAGCCAGAGAAGTGATTGTACGATACATTGACGAAGTTGAGGCTGTTGAGCTTTCCAAGTACCTCGAGAGTTCCAGTCAGCTCATTGGAGGAGATATCAAGACGCTCAAGCTGGTTGAGGTGCGAGAATGCTGCTGGGATGGAGCCGGTAAAGCTGTTGTGGTGGAGGTCCAGAGTTATGGTCAAGCTGGTTATCATACCAAGCTCGGACGGTAAGCTGCCCGTCAACTTGTTGCTGCTCATGTCGAGCAACAGAAGCTCCCTGCACCGTCCGATGTCTGGTGGTATGCTACCGGAGAACTGGTTCACACTGAGATTCATCTGGCTGAGAAGGCTCATTTGACCGACTTCCGCTGGGATCGATCCAGTCAGGTTGTTGTTGGAGACGTCTAGGATTTCCAGGTTTGAGAGAGCTCCCAACTCGGCCGGGAAGGAAGCAGAGAGCTGGTTGTTGTGCGCGTCCAATAGCTGCAAGGAGGTGAGGTTGGAAAGCTGAGGTGGGAGTGGACCAGTGAAGAAGTTATCATGGAAGTCAAGGAAGTTGAGGTTCCGTAGCTGACCAAGGCTAACAGGTAGACTCCCACTCAACATATTGTTGTTCAGGCGTAGTCTCAACAAGTTAACCGCTCCTCCAGTCGTGTTGGGAAGCGTACCGGACAGCTGGTTGAAGAGGAGTAGGAGTCTCTGTAGCTTGGGGAGCGTGAAAATCCCATCCGGGATTGGACCAGTCAGCCTGTTCATGGACAAGTCGAGCACCTCGAGCTGGCGGCACTGGCTGAGAGTGGCCGGAATGCCACCGGTGAGCCTGTTCTGCCAGAGATGAAGCAGCTGGAGTTGAGGGAGCTGTCCGAATTCGGGCGGTATCGATCCAGGTCAGCTGGTTTGTGTCTAGTTCGAGCATCATCATGCTGCTGCAGTTGCCCAGCTCGGACGGGATCCCTCCAGTCAAGTTGTTCTGGCTGAGATACAGCTGCTGCAGATTGTTCAAAACCCCAAGTTCAGGCGGGATCCCACCGGATAGATCGTTGCTAGAGAAGTCTATGACTTCTATTGACTTGCATTGACTTATTTCCGGAGGTACGGACCCGGTGAGCCCGTTCTGCCATAGCAGGAGGCTACGGAGGTCCCTGAGCTGTCCGAGCTCGGGAGGTATCGGCCCTGTCAACCGATTCTCATACAGATAGACGTACTGCAGCTTTGTGCATCCACCGAGTTCTGGGGGAATGCGCCCTGAGATCCCCGAACCGTACAGTATGAGGCTCTGTAGGTTTTGGAGTCCTCCGTAAGAGGGCGGTATCGGTCCAGACAACGCCGTAACAGCGAGTCCAAGGACCGTCAGGTTCTTGAGGTTGCCGAGCTCGGCGGGAAGCATACCAGAGAGAGCCATGTTACCACCGGCTCGGAGCGCCTGGAGCTGCGTCAGTCTTCCAAGCTCCGTCGGAATGCTACCATTGAGCTGGTTATCGAACAGCTGTAGCTGCTGTAATGCGGTGCAGTTTGCGATCTCCGGCGCGATTGGACCCTGCAGCATGTTGTCCTGGAGGTTGAGGATGGTCAGCTCGCGGAGCTCCCCAAGCGCAGGAGGAATCCGCCCGGTGAGCCTGTTCGAACTGAGATCAAGGAGTCTGAGCTTGTGGCAGCTCCCAAGCTCCTGAGGGATGCCTCCTGTCAAGTTTGTCGACGACAGATTCAGGATGTGAAGCTCTGCTAGCGAGCCAAATTCGATGGGGATGCTGCCGTAGAGCGGGAGTCCCCCAGAGAAATCTCTGTGACTCTCCCAGCTGCCGAGCAAGATACGCCTTCCCATGTACAAAGATTACCTGTCCATGACTTGAGATGCTCAGGATTCTTGACAGTTCCAAGGAACGCCTGCAGTGCAGCTTGCTCCGTGCCTTGCGAGCACACTGAATAGAACCATATGGTAAGAAAGAAGCAGTAGTCGAGCATTGCCGCTTTCTGCTTCATATCTGTTCATCAGATTACCGCAGCAACAGCGATTGTCTCTTATTCAAACTCCATCCAGTAAAACTCAACTGCAGAGTTTCACGAGTGCGGGAGACAGCGACAAGACTGTTACATTAATCTAGCTAGAGAAGCTAACCTACAATATAGGAGATATCATGAATCCCAATTTCGCGATGGACTTCAAGGTGGAATGAGCAAAGAAGGTTGTTGAATACATGACAGTGACCGCGAGTAAAAGGTAACGGTAAATGGTTAAAACGCGGAGAACGTGACAGCGACCCTATAGAAAGAGAGGTGAATATATAGGTATGGAGTGGAATCGGCACATTACAACTCACCACATGAGTTAGTACCATTGTAGTAATAAGATGCATGAACATTTAGTGATGGGATGTGCCATATTAGGGCAGCTTTTTCTCTTGCAGCCCAGTATAACATACAGTTTTGGAATTATGTGTTAATGTGGGCCTCAGGAGAGAGATGGAGAAAAGATAGGGATAAAGATAGCGCGCCTTGATTGGTGTACGTAGTAGAGATTTTGTTTCTAGATGTATATATATGTATATGTATATATGCTTTGGTTGGTGTGATAGCTTCTTACAGGGTCCACGGAGAAAGCCTTTGTAGCAGATGCAATTTGCTTTGTGTACCGGAAAGTGAGTTTGTAATCACTATGTACCACCCTAAACACACGTAATTACAGTCATCGTCATAATTAATATAAAAAAACAAAAATAACAATAATAAAAGAATGTTGTCCATCAAACTTATTAAAAAAAATATCCTAGAGCAAATATTAAACAGGAACATTATTATTATTATTATCGTTTAGGAGAATTAATTACAATATCATTTGTAGTTAGGACCTATTACAATAATAATAATATCATTTGTAATCAGAACCTATTACAAGAAAGATATGTAAACAGGCACCTATGACATGAGTACATACGTACTAAAGTATTATAATTAAATGGTGAACAAATATGTTTATTTACAACAGATACGCATAATCTTTAGTGTTTGATCAATCAAATGGAAGCATTTCTTCGATGTACATGTACTTAAATATTATTAAACTTGTACCTTAGCACCAAGTGAAATATAACACCAACAACAGTATCAATAATAATAACATTGAATTATTAAACATAAGAAGAAAAAACGACAACATCTAACAAACTTTTGTACAGAGATGTCAAACTCACATAATCAACAATTTAATCAAACACACAAGCTACCTAGTTTGACCCATATGCAAAACGACATCGACTTATTCGTTTAGATAATTATATAACATTCTTGTGCTAACTGTTATGTTTCGTTGTCTGTATCTCAAGGTAAAACATTTAGTTTATATTATTGAAATTTCAATATAATAGACACATAATGTACATATGCTCATATGTATAATGGTAAACTTAGTATAGTAAATGTTAGCAAGAAACACAAGCTCCGACATGAAAACACTAGTTTGTTTAATATGACATTAACAACACATGCGACAAGTACGTCATGATAAGGACTGCTTGCCTGTATACACGCACGCAACGGGTGTGCTACCCGGATACGGTCGGAGACGACTGAGATGGTGCCACTTGGCTCCAGGAAATCATGTAAGGAGGGACCCAACTAGATCCATGGTCAGATGAGGTCGCTTTCAAAACAATTGAATATAGTTAAAAATGTAAATAACAGTCACTTAAATGTGATATAATATTCTCTAGTTGTTGGCATGTAGAAGACATGGTGAAGAACAAGGCCACTTCCTTATACATATCAGTTAGGATATCAGTTCAAAAAAATATAATAAGAGTTTAAATATATATATATATATATGTCTTTTGAGTTTCACTTTAGCTTAGGTATATCTACTTTGGAGAGAAAATCGGTTCATATTCAGACTTGTCCTTTGAAAACCACCCACTCTCAAAGTTAAAGGGAGGGGCACTTTCAGATATATGCATGCTTATACATTACTGTATATCTATTATAACTATTCAACTGCTATTCAAACGTAAATATCACACACACAATACACCTCTTACTACATATGTATATATGTGTATGTGTGTGTGTATCCAAGTTCACATCTCTCAGTTAGTTAGGGATGTTAGATAATCCTACTATCAACTTACAAGCATGTAAGAACATATATAAACATGTTTATGTTTGATAGAACAGCATATACACACAGGAAACGACATATATATGCCAGTAAATTGGTAGATACATATATATGTCCTACAAGATACGTACTAAAAAACAATATATATAAATATGCCAAGTATATATGGTCGTTTATTTATATATTTGAGTATCCAGAAGCATAAAATTGTTACTTACCTCGAGAAGAGAGGCTTGCAATACAACACGTCAAAGAGGATGGGCAGCTGCCGAAATTGCCAGGAGTTGTTTCTGTCTGCAACGAGGTGTCAATTCTCTCACATACGTAATATATATATGATGTTATTATATGCATTTCCCTGTTTTCTTGCAAGTGGGAACATGAAATGAACTATGCAGGTCTTTTATATTAATAATGTTTAAATGCATACTAATTAATATTAATACTTAAATATTAATTTATTATGATTATGAAGTATATGAAGAATTGCTGTCATGTTCATGTAGCAGCAGCAAGACCAGGCTTTGCAACAGAAAGTAACATGCGGACTGTCTCTTTTCTCTGTGCATGCATATCAATTCTTGCTCTTTTTCCCATGTAACCTTCCCAAGTCTTCTGCCGCTACACTATGCATGTATGTATGTGTGTGTATATACATGTATAGACATATATTATTTATATGTATGCACACTAGTAGTGACATGCATGCATGTTAAGTACTGCTGTCTTATTCAGTCTGCAATTTCGGTGCAGTGAGAAAGAATATGATTGTGTGTGCTAGATATTGTTAACTTACAAGAACGTACATAAGTTCAATATGCCTCTCATCTTATGTTACGTTTGCACACTTAACAGTTACATTTATATTAAGTATTTAAATCATTTACCTGTATGTAGCTTGCATCCTTAGCTTGCATCCTTATCATGTGTTAATGGAGTATCGAAGAAAAGATTAAATTCGAAAATGACATTTAAGCTAGCTGAAAGTAAGGATAAAACCAAAAGTAATATATATAAAAATAAAAATAATTCCTTAAAATTTTTTGAAGGCATATCCAGAATGCCTTTCATAATTAATGTTAGAATAGTTTTCAAAGTGTATATACACAAACACCCAACTTAAACAATATTATATAACACAGCTCACAAGATTTATAAATACATATATATGGTCGTTTAGTTACAGGAGTTATAAACATGCATGGTTAGTACACCAAAAACATCTCATAAATAGCATCAACACACACACACACGCATAGACACACATGTTTCCAATATCACACCGCTTTATAGAGAATAGTATGAAAAACTACATCTTATATTACAAGAACCAAAATTCAGGGACCCTTTTATCCGAAAACTAAACAATAAAAACTCTTAAACACCTCACAAATTGCAGCATCCCAGGAAACGCAGACTCTATACCACCGACAGCTTTAATTCTTTTTTTTATACATATAAATATCAATAAATAAATAAATAAGTACACACACACACACACACACACACATATATATATGTACGTGTATCCTTACCGGCTATACATCTGTCTTGTCCTTGCCAGATCTCTCGTCTTTAATCTCCTCCAGCTCCTCCTCGTCTGCCTTTTTACCTGCCTGCTCTTTCCAGTATCCGAGCATCTTCTTTAGTCTAACGATCTCTTTTGTTGTTGTGTTCTTTGTTGGATCGTTTATGATCGACCGTACACGTGTTGCATAACTGCACAGCCAACAAAAACATATATGTATATATGTTTCTACATTATATAACAAAATAACAATGAATCTGCTGGAATTCCAATATAAAAATATGACTATTATGTGCATATATAAATCAGATTCTGAATTATAACAAAGTATACATTCAGCTCTTACTTTACTAGGTTCGAGACTATGTCTAAAGTATACTGCAAGAAATAAAATGCATACTGAATATCAAGTATCCAACAGTTTTATGTATATGTTTACATACATAAACTAAACATATGTATGCATAACGAAGTAAAGGACATAATAAATGCCAAATTCCCGGATGTACTAGATTCATGGTATCCAACTGTGCAAGTTATCACGAGTATATATATCATGCTCCAAATAAGACTCCAAGTTATATATGGGTATTAATACAAAGTATAACATATAAAAAATTACAACATAAATAAATAGAAAGGCGGATATATAAATGTAGTAGGTTTTACATATAATCGAATACTGCAAAATCGAGCTTTTTTTGTTGTTCTATTATATGTTTACAATGTGTGTGTGTGTGTGTGTGTGAGTGAGAGGAGAGAGAGAAGAGAGAGATCCACGGGGTAGATTAGGAGTAATAGGTATTTGCAAAATAACAATATGCCAAATATGTTCGTCAATACATCTGACACATCTGGGTGTATTATGTAAAAATTAAATACATGTGTATAATGGCAACATAGTATAACAGAAATATGTGTTATCAAATGGAATCAATACATTGTGATATAGAGGCATCAAATATAATATCCCTTAACACTCGTGTCAAACTTCTTTTACTGTGACATAAGCACACGACACACGGCATACATACGAACCCCATGTACAAACTAGATACTGTGCGCGCATGATGTATTCATATATGTGTGCACGTACCAGAGTGAATTATGAGTTTCCTCAAGATTCGATTCTGCAGGAGAAACATTAACAAACATGAGGGTCTTCGCATTGCCACCAAGAGAGTCGCTCATGAGCATAGTCAGCTTGTGGTTCCTGTATGGAATGTGTTGCTCCTCCGTAGCAAGCGCACTGATGACGTCACCCAGCGCAGACAGAGACTTGTTTATACTCTGTGCTTCCTTTAGCTGCTCCCCGCTGATCCCGACTTCTTTACTCTCTCCGACCCCGCCAGATCCACAAAGCTCAACTGCAAAAGTAAGAATATATACACTGTATAGCATACCACATACAAGCAATAACATATAAATTAGGCATACCACATAATAACATATGTAACTATAGTAGCACATAATCAATTTATTTTCTCTCTCATACGCGTGCGTCAGCGTGTGTAGATATGAACACGTGTGTGTGTCTCTGCATAGCTGCCTATGTATAAGTGTTTATATATACTGCAGTCATATTCTACAGAAACCATTAGATAAACATAACTATTGTACTAGTAAAGATTATATAAATGAAACCATTGGAACAAGATAGGCATACTTAGGACTTTGATTAAGGATGCTAGCTCGGTAAGTTGCATATACGGGAGTACGAAGTACATCTTGTACACACACACACAAGCACACACCACACACCACACACCGACACAGTACCTTTCCTTTGACAACATTTTGGGTTTGCATATTGGTGCTCTCAATAATTATGGATAAAACCAAATGTGACCGGGAGCTTTCTGCATTCATTTGGGTGCCCGATGTATGACGTTTCTCTAAACCTCTCTGTATTAGGTTGTCTAGCTCCTCTCTTGTTGAAACAGACAACAAAGTAACGTTCTCCACAACGACCATACCCTGAACAGAAGAGCCATTTAAAATGTATGAAAGACTTAGGAAATGTATACCTATGACATATGTTTTATTATAACGATAACTAGAAATTATATATCACGGGCATGTTCATACATCTGCCTTATGTATAAAACTGTTACATGATACTTTCCTCGTACCTTAGAATCTTTCTTGATTTCAAGTTTTTGTTTCTTTGCATTTCGTGGCAAGAGGAGGTCGAAAAGGTTGTCCTGATAAAGTTCCAGCATGTAGACCTGGAAATACAAGAAATAATTAAGTCGCATATGTATAAGCAGGGAAGCCTACGCACATATCTATACGTATACATATAATACAAATATTTGTTCCATACGCGTATAACAGACACCGTTCAAAAATCCTAGTAGTCCGGATTCACATCAATACATGCAGTATATAATATATGGAATATGATAATCCAATGGAAATATTAACAGAAACAGTTACGCATATTTGTACAGATATTCACTTACATACATATATAACTACAGCAGACATACATAAACATGTTCTACACACGTCTATAGATACTTGCAAGAACATATCCATATATATGGGCCTGCATGCATGTAGGTACCTTTAAAGATACCGAAAATTTATTGCGATCTCGCTTAATAATATTGAAAAGCTCCCTTGTGGCCCTTGGCGTGAGGCCGGGATTGTTCTCTGGACCATAGATGGTAAATGTCTTGCCAGAACCCGTCTGTCCGTACGCAAATATGCATACATTGTACCCATCAACCGCGGATTGAACCAGATACTGCAAAAGTAAGAGAAACCATAAAATATCTAACCACTAAGTACATTACTTCAGGATATACAAGAGTACTCATAATATAAGTTACTGTTACAATACTCAACAGATATCAGACTAAAAATTAAATATCAATAGTGTATGTATATATGTCAGTCAAGACTTATACATATTATATACTAAATAAATACGCGAACTATCCTCTACAAGTATTACATACCTTAGTGTCTTCAAAGACAACTTCTTGGGATGCATGCTCATCGAAAACATGGTCAAACTGGAACTGCTTCAGCTTGTCGTCTTTCCATATGTGCTCTACACTAAATTCATCAGGGGAGGAGATTACTAGCTTCTGGTTCTCGTTAAGCTCCTTTTCCACTAAAGGCCGGGAACGGCAATAAACTCGTATCTTCCCTTTCATATCTGCATTTGAAACAATAAGCATGTTATTAAACTACACCATAATAAACAGCAAAAACAACAAAAGAAAGCGTGCGTATTTAATAAGTATAGTCACCTTCCATCATGTTGAAGTATCGTTTTCGCAAAATTTGCTCATCTTTGTACAGGGTTTCAAGCTCAACAAGCTGGTCGGCTTGTCTTCTCAAGAGCTCCGCTGTTTGAGCATTCTTTCTATCAATATCCTGCTCAAACATAAGTATGCGTTAATATTAACTATAAATTTTTTTTGGATGTATAAATACTACTAGTAATTAACTTAGAGAATATTACATGGTCAGTATAAGTTAGTACTCTACTACTAACCTTTGATCTCCCGCAATTCCTCTAGCTCTTCATACTGCTATGCATAGCTTCAAGTTCGGAATTCCGCATGCTAAGCTGTGCCTCAGCAACACTTATTTCTTGTGTTCTTTCATTCAGCTTCTTCTCTAAATCTGAGATTCGTACTCTTAGCATGTCCCGCTCTTCTTCGAATCTTTTCTCAAGAGCCTTGGTCTGTATACGCAAGTAGTTAATTGATAAATAATACAGCAAAAATAGATATAACATATGACAATTAAATACAAACGGATTATATTAGTAATTGTATGACAGGATACATGGATGTAATAAGCTTACCTCTTCAGTCTTCTGTTTCTCAAGGCGAGAAACCTTTTGTTCAAGCAGTTGCTTTTCGTTCGTTAGCTTTTTATTCTTCTCTTCCGACAAACGAATCTCTTCACTCTTTGATTTAATTTCGTTTCTCAACTCCTTCACCTGGAAAGCAAAAGTCAATACCGTCATGAACACACACACACACGTACAATTACACGCTCGGACGGACACACAGTTCATCCAAAGTAAAAAAATGCCTGAATTACTAGAGTTGTTTATTAAATGTGCTCTACAACTATATGTATGTAAGTTCACACCTGTTTTGTGTGTACGTTAGTATGTGTGTCATCCTTAAATGTTTCTCAACTCTCTATATCGAGTGGACATGTAAATAGTAGGTAAGGTGTATAATTAAAGTAAATAGTAAGTAAGGTGTATAATTAATACGTGTCAGATCTCTCCCTATATATACTTAGAAAAGTAAATATTACCTGTGTCTCTAATGCGTTTATTCCCTTGTCCTTCTCCATAGGTGGAAGATCTCTGTCCCGTCTTCCAAGAGAACCTCTAAGAAGTCCTCCTTTCTTTGTTGGAGCTGCATCCTCTGTACCTCGACCATGATCGTCGTCTCCAGACTTATCCACCACAGCAGCCTGAATGAAATATCAATAGAATGAGAACCCAAACACAAGCATTCTCGCAATCGAGATTATTTATGTCTCTGTTTGCATCAGGCACACCTGTAATGCGGCTTCCTTTTCCTCCAGCAGCTTTCGTAACTTTTCTCTTTCCTGAATGATATCTGCAACAGTTTGTTGTTCAGCTCGGAGGGTATCTTTGAGGCCTTCTAACTCTTCTAGCAATGCCGTGTGCTTTTTATCTTTATCCCTCAGTTCTCCAGCTAACTGCAAAACCGCATGACGTTTTAGCTTCACTTCAGCATTAAGTACATATATTATTGGTTTATAATGGACATACCCGATAAACGTTATTACATAATATAGATATGTATACATTTATAGATATTATATTCTAGCCAGTGAACTTACTATATGAGTACACATATCAAGTACATGATATAACTATATATACACTAATCTAATAGAAATTTTAGTAGCTCGTTTTAAAACTGAAATACTAGAAAAGCATCATATTAACAGATTATACAAAATAACATTTAGCCAGCATCATTTTAAAATGATTATAGGCTAGTAAACGTCGACTGGTGTGCAACATATATATAGAAAATAGTACACGTATTTACCTGATCTGCTTTCTTCTGGATTCATCCAAAAGCTGGGACATGTCCTGAACATGCTTCTCATAAATCTCAATACCAGGAGGCTTAAAATTCGGAACTGCAGAATCCCCATTGCTTTGTATTGCTCCGTTTGCAACTGAACGCGTCCGTGAATACCTCCGCAGCATCACATCATTTATATGCGTCTGGAGTGCGACACATATCTCTTCACCCTATGCAATATACATAACCAACATGGTCACACAGACTGTATATATATATTTGTACACAAGTTCCAGATGTTATACATACATGCAGTTCTGTGGCATAGCCACCATATATAACAGAAAGTATATGTGAATGCCATTAGTACTATCCTTTTAACCGAAGTGAACCTATACGTTTACGTACTATGAGAACCTACCTGCTTAGTTTCAAACTGGAAAATATGTAAGACTCCCACGCGCATCTTGAAAAAACAGCAGTGTTACTACTGCCAAATTGCATAATGTCTCTAAGCTCAGCGGAATGTAGATACTCCTTCGGGACAGGTCGGAAAAAATGCACCTGTTTCAAAAAGATATAAATTAGTGGGTTTGAGCGTGTACAGCATAGTATTGTACAAACCAGAGATGCTTACCCCTTTTTGTTGATTCCTAGAATTATCCTTCCTGGAAGAAGGCCAATCGGATCTTCTATCTTTCGAACGTTAAAAAAATTGACTGCCCATAAGGCAGCGAACGTAGAATGCGAAGCAGCTGTTGCCTTGCATCGTCTTTCGACAAGTGCCCCTGAAACGAAACAGAAGTTAGCCATGCCTGTTGATGATAGAGTAGATAGCTTAACATACCATTGATTTGTAACGTGCAAATATGTCAGAATCCCAATCGTGTCTTGTTCTTGTTATAGCAACCTGCTTTGGCAAATATCGATCAACCAAGGCTGACCAGTCCCTGAAACACATCTGGCATCACAAACTGATATGTACCTATGTATATGCCAGACATGCATGTATGTATATATATATATACACATGCATGTTTATACGTGTGTGTGTGTGTCTGTTTGCGTACATGACGGGCTCGACTTCATTTGCAGGACCAATCTCCGCAATTATTTGCAAAGCAGCCAGTTGAGCAGCATCATCCCTACCAACCGGATAGTTTCCAAGTAGGTAGTCATGTTGTGACTGCACATAACAATAACATAGATAAAGAACTATATCTATACATGCATGTACAGATATAGTTCTTTACACATGTATATATACAATGGTATGCGTACCTGAAAAAAGTTGTATGAACATAGGATCAGTTATAGCCTCATCTGATTCTCGGAAGAGACGCTTCTTGAAAAGAAGCTTGCATTGAAGAAGTTCTCCTTTGTTCCGTTCTTTCATTGCCTTGAACTCGGCAACAATGTCACCAATGTACTTATTTTCATCGAGGCCAAGGTGCTCATCTGTAAGCATTCAATGTTTACTATATGTGCGCTGTGTGCACGTGAGTATGCGTATGTATCACACATACACGCAAGTACAGACACACATACACGCACAACACTCGTACCATTCCCACCGTCTACAGCTTTACTTCCTACTAGAACACGCCTGCATTCGAAAGACTGAAAGAATTATATGCAGATAACTTTATGATCCCGGCAAGTTCCGTAAGAAAGATTTTATTAGTTTAGCTCCTAATAGATAGATGTTTACTAAGTCTATCTCCTAGCTACGAATATAGATACCTAGGAACACATACAGACACACAACAAACACAATTAACAACAATTACCAGTACAGTCAATTGCATAGTTTAGAAACCATTGCATATACAGAACAATTAAGAAAACGAATAAAAAGCAATATATACATAGACATTAAATCTAAGAAACATCAGTATAACAACTGCAGCTGAGTTTTGTGCGTCTGTATATCACAGATATATGTACTTGTCTCGATAACATGTATCTAAATCAACATTAGAATACATACATACATACATACATATATAGATAGATAGATAGATAGATAGAGCGAGAGAGAGAGAGCGACCCTGCAAATTCTTCTATTAGTTATTTATTTAGTATAAAGTAGGAAAACAGCACAAACACACCGTAGACGTATAAGGTATCAGCATATCAATAAAACCATGATCTTTAAACAGTCGTAAGCATATCATAGGATACAGCATACATACACAGATCTCAATATATTCTAGACAACATGTCGACATAGCTTATAAATACCTCGATGCGTCCATTACGGTGGTTGACATGTCATATGTTATCCCTTCGAATGTAATCAAGGAAGAAAGCGATAGTTTTGAGCTCTGCTGCTAAGTAGAGCTTCAACCTCTTCCTGAGCAGGTATATCGCCTTGGTCCGCTTTTGCGGTCCGTTTCAATGCGTTCCATGTCTTCAAGCAAGCTTTATATTGACCACTGTTTTGTGCACTGGCCACATCATGAACGTACTCTGATAAGTATGCTCCGAAGTCCTTCCTGGTGCATTGCTGAGCAATAAATATAGCAGCTCCAGGCTTTTACAACGAAGGTCTGTAAAGCATATGTAAGTGTATATATAAACAAGCTTACACAATGCAAAGAAAACAAGGTGTAGACCAGTTTTCTAATTTATATTTTATATATCTATATGCACACGTATCTCGAGTAATCCATCTACGTACATAGGTTGCACGTAATCAATTATCAACATACAGATGAACATAGGTGCAGATAAATCAACAAGAGTCTCCAACATTTGGTACCTGTCAGGTTATTGCGTGTCTGCTTCGAAATCTGAGCAAAGACCTCATTCGCAACTCAACACGTTTCAAGGTTGCTTATAAATCTTCATGATAGTCAGCTGTCCTGGGGATTCAGAGGGCCTGAAGTTTGGCATCAATCCCCATGTATTTGAGAATAGCCTGAAATAGCTTCACTGCACGGCTAACAAGGTCTGCATTTATTAAGCAGCGAAGTAGGTATTGGTTCCTGCCACAAAACGCAAGTTCTATAAAAGAGTTCAAGGTATACTACCGTGTTAGACCTTAAGCAATCTCTGCTTGAATTGAAGTTGTGTGTTTGTCTGTGCGTACGAGAGAATGCAAATAATTATCCGTATGAAACCACGCGTACACACGCACATAACATATCGATAATTATATATAGTACCTTTTGAAAGCAGAGCATGTCTTCCACCGAGTAGCTATCCCGACCTTGCGGTGCGACTGACTTCTTTGTGAAGAAACCACGTTTCCTCCCGATTGCAACTGCTTTCTCATCAACTTGATAAAAGCATCTACCTACAGAAAAAAATAGAAAAGAATTATAAAATAAAAATAAATGGGTGAGTACAATGTGTACAAATGAATTTAAGTACATGCTGAACAACAGGCCAAGCTTACCTGAAAACTTTTCTAGTATAGGAATTGCTCCTGCCAAGTCCGGAACCAAACTGCTAGAAATGGTTCTGGTGTCCTGAAAAACCAGAAAGTGTCAAACATTCTAAAACGGTGCAAGTCACGCTAGAAGCTGTACATCCAACGGTTCTTTTATGTGACGAGTGCTTTTCCTAACGTACCTGTTGTCTCCTTCGACACTGACATCATCATTACCAATATCCAAAAAGCTCACTGCTATTGATCAACGGTTGACGTTATAGCTATACGGGGTTTAATTACTATCACCTACGGTTTCTTACTGTGGTTTCTTATTATGCATCTAAAGACTAATACATTTAGTAACACTTACGCAGGAAGGTCACTGCCATCGCTGTCGTAATCATGTCCATTCACAGAAGACGCCCTGGGGTGCACGGGAGTGCTGTTGCTCGAACTAAGTCCGCTCATTGATGATTTTGGATGAACAGGTGTGCTTGTATACGAGGGTGCCTCCTACTCTTGACATCGGTTGCCTCCATTTCCAGCTCTGACTTCCGCTTTATTAAATGACCATTTTACTGCACCATAAATGCAAAACATGACATTAACGAGATTGAATCCAGTTAGAGCAAAATTGCATGATTATTTAGATTTTCTGGTGGTCTTTAACGAAAATGTAAAGATCTTAGTAAACAACCCTATAAATCTCGAAAGAAAGCCTGGATTTTTGAGCCTGGACTGAAGATATATGTATATAGATTTTTGCTGATCTTAAGGAATTGCATGGAAAATCTAAGTAAAACCTCGAATTTTGTGCAAAGCGCATCGATCTAAGACAAGTAGAACATACCTGGATTGAAGACGCAACAATGCTGCTAGATTCTCGGGCCTGCATTCTTCCGATTCAAACCCTAGCGCCTCGCCGCACCGAATCGGACATCTGAACCCGCACAAACTGCTCCGGAGACTATGAACTGATGAATCGATCGCCGGGTAACGGATACGCATGAATCCGCAAAGAAAGAATGGCCGCAATCCGCGGCACTTGCCCTGGCGCCTACACCCCTTACTCCTCGCTCGCATACACCCTTGCTTCTCGCGATCATGCAGACCCTAGTTCATCCTCGGAAATCCCTCTCTTCTCCCATTTTTAAAAACGGCAAAAACGAAGAGAAAAAGGGATTTTTGACTTATATTTCATTGGGGATCTCAAATCCTTTACTACCTGCGCCTGCCGGATTTACCCCCATGTGAACAGATCATAGAGAGAGACTCTCAAAGCAAAAGCCGGCCGGCAGGGGCCAAGGGGAGAGGATGAAACCAACAAACAACTACAAACACAGATCAACGGCTACCGACATTTTGAAGAAATACATAGGATATTTCCTCCATTGATCCTCACCGTATATTCCCCCCTCTAGTGCCCTGCACGTATGCTTATATCAAAATACCCAGGTATAACAACAACATTCTGCTTTATATATGCTATAAATGATTATTCTTGGATATAATATATAAAGGTTTACGTAAACGCCACTGTTGTTCTTTCTTTTGTAGGTGAGAGGATTACTTGCACCACTGGCGATCTCAATCATGTACAGAATATGATGGACAACACACAAACAACTGGTCAATTTTTTTTTTATGAATGAGATATATATACACTCTTTTCCATCTACTTTCTTACTGCTGGTAAACAAGAGTATTTAAGACGATCATGGAGCTCATGTGTGTTGCATTAAGTCGTTCCTCATTTATATTTTTAACTCCCCTCTTTTCCTCACCGAAGACAAATCTTTGATTGCAACTCGCGATCGTATTAAATAAACATACATGACCTGGTAGATTTATGAAACATGGTAAGTATATTCCGTCCCCAACAGCATTTTCTGTTAGTAAGTTCTACGTGTTTGCTGCATGAATGTCTGAGAGCAAAACATAGGCAGGCTTTTCAGTATGATCCAGATCCATAATACGAACTGCCGACCGTGCCCCACGCTTTGTGTCACCGTGCATTTTACACGAGGCAAGTAAGGCCGTCCACTGTTCCTGCCCGGCCACGAACGGCATAGTCTTTACAAGCTCTTCAGCCTCTCCGAGCTTACCAGACCGGCCCAGCAAGTCCACCATGCAACCATAGTGCTCGAGTAATGGTTCGATCCAGAAGTCGGACAGCATCGACATGAAATGCTCCCACCCTTGAGATGTCAACCCTTTCTGACTGCAGCAAGTCAAGATTGCTATGAAAGTGATAGAATCAGGCAACACACCCTCTATAAGCATGTCCGGGAAGATACCCAATACTAACTGATGATGCCCATGCTGGGGTATGCACCAAGCAGTGTGTTCCAGGAGATAGTGTTCCTTGCACGTATCCTGTCAAACTCCCACTTGGCGTACATGAGCTGCCCACATCTGGCATACATACTTACCAATGCATTCTGTACCTGAATATCATCCTTAAACTCTGTCCTCGATACCATCTCGTCTATAGCTTTACCTTCAGCAAAGTCACCACGGACTGAACAAGCATATATTACAGTAGCGTAGGTAGCTGCATTTACCGGAATGTGCATCCCCTGAAGAGCTCTAGTGCTTTGTCCGGATGCCCATTAAGGGCATATGCATTGATCATCACAGTCCAGGATACAGTATCCTTGTCCCGCATCCAGTCGAACAGCTTCTTTGCCTCTTCAACTGCCCCACACTTCCCATAGAGATTAACAAATGCATTCTGTAGAACAGTGTCTGAGACGAAATCTGGTGATTTCATCACGAGCTCACGTATCCTGAATCCCTGTTGCAAGTCCCCAGCTCGGCAAACACACTGAGCATCGAAGTGAAAGTGAACTTATCAGGGGAAAGTCCCTGCTCAGACAGTAACCGTTGGTAGAGATCGCAAGCTTCCTGGGTATGCCCTGTTCGAGCATATGCCGAAATCATCGTGTTCCATGCAACAATGTCCTTGTTCATCGTCTTATCAAACAGCTCCCTGGCTTCACCAACTGTCCCACACCTTGCATATAGATTCATGAGAGCTGAAGTCACTTGAGGAGGTTTCAACTCACGCTCACTTAAGCTCTCATGAATCTCTCTTCCCTCCAGAAGAAGTCCCTGGTCTGAGCAGGCTCCAATGATTATAACAAGCGTGCTGGTGTTGAGCTCAAGCTTATGAACTCCATGCTGGATTCTTTTGTATACTTTAAGAGCCTCTTCTGTATCTCCATTGTGGATGTACCCAGAGATGAGGATACCCCAAGTGGTGGCATTTCTAGCAGACATGCTCTTGAACAACTGTGAAGCCATTGTCATATCACCACATTTTGCATACATGTTCACGATTGCGTTCTCAAGTACCAAGTCCGGCTTTAGTCCTGAGTCCATTATATGTTTGTGTATAGCCCTGCCCTCGTCCAGTGACTTGAGGTTTGCTGCAGCAGTTAAAGCTGTCGCTAGAACATAGTCATCGGGCTCGACGCCCTCCATCCTGTTGTATATATCAAGAGCTTTCCTGTAAGCACCTTGGTTTGCGTATGCCGATATCATGACGTTATACGTGACCGTGTTCTTCTCAGGCATGTTGTTGAACACCTTGACTGCCTCCTCGATCTGCCCACATGCACCATACATCTCCACCAGGAGGTTGCAGAAGTTACGATCTTTGCTTAGACCAGTCCGTACAATGTGAGCATGGACCTGCTTTCCTTGCTCGAGGGAGCGTGTGCGTATGCACTTCTGAAGGAAGTGGTGTAAGAGGAAGCTAGGGCTTGTGTCGAGTCTACCTTGCTCAACCATCTGGAGAACTCCATCAATGTTGTCCAGGTCTGCGAATTCTTCCGCTTTGGGAAGCATACCGTAAGCGCTCTTCCACCAACATGGAGACTGTGGCCGGTGTGGTTTGTAGCTGAAACGAAAATTCTCATTCTCTGTATTAAACAGCACTCCGATATCTTCTCCATCTTCACCAAATATGGATTGCGTCATGCTGGATCGGATTGCTTTCTTCTCCGACTTACCTCCTGCCTCGAACTGTTCGGCTCTTTCAGAGTCCCACATTTCCGATTTCTGCTTCTCCTGCATCTGTTTCTCTGCTTTCTTTACATCTCTCTCCTCCTTTCGCCATGAGCGCTTCAGAGCCTTGTACAGCCGTAGCTTCTGCTCCTTCGCCGTGATCCGGTCCTGCCTCCCCAGCCAAACCGCATTCAGCCTCACCATAAGCCCTAAGCCCTAAACCCTCGAATGCTTCAAGAATGCAGGAATATTGGAGAGCAGATCGATCGTCTGGAGCAGGGAGTGCTGCAAGGTACGAGCCAGATTTACGCATCGATTTTGAGAGAATGTACGGCGAGAAGAGATATCTTTCATGGGAATCGCATTCACAAGCACATGATTGCTTCCGGATACAGCCGGCATTTGTTCCTTGGAAATCTGCTCATCCAAATGTACAGCAAATGTGGCAATCTGCATCTGGCAGCGGAGATTTTCCACAGCTTGCCAAGCAAGAATGAATTCTCCTGCAGCATTCTTATATCTGCCTATGTTCAGAGCTCTCTCCCAGAAAAGGCAATTGAGTTCTTCAAGCAGATGCCTGGATTGGGCATTCGACCTGATGGGTTCATATTTTCGAGCATTCTTAATGCTTGTTCCATGGTTGGGGATTCGCTCTCTGGCAAATCAGTCCATGAACAAATCTCTTCTACAGAATTCGTATCCGATCCCGTTGTTGGTACTGCTCTGATAGATTTCTATGTCAAGTGCGGAGAAGTGAAAGACGCTAGACTGGTATTTGACAATATGATGAACAAGGATGCATTTTCCTGGACAGCTATGGTATCGGGATATACCCAGAATGGGTATCCTTCTGAAGCTATTGGACTCTTCCACAGGATGGACTTGGAAGGCATCCGACAGGATTCATTTGTGTTCTCCAGCGCGTTGGGTGCTTGCTCTGGCTTGAAGAATCTATCTCTTGGGAGATCTATACAAAGGAGAGTTCAGTCACTTGGACTTGATGATTCAGTTCTGCAGAATTCGATAATTAACATGTATGGGAAATGTGGCAGTGTTCAGGAAGCCGTCTCTGTGTTTGAGAACTCGGATAAAGGGAATGTTCATTGCTGGACTTCCATGCTGGCTGCATATGCTCAACACGGGTATAACACAAAGGCGGCCATGGTTATATACAACAGGATGTTTTTGGAGGGCATACATCCGGTTGAAGCCACATATGTGAGTGCTCTGAGTGCATGTACGACGTTGTCCCAAGGAAAAAGTGTACATACTCAGATCCTTGAGGCAGGTATACATTCAGAAGACGTGCAAACCAGTCTTGTGAGCATGTACAGTAAATTCGGCTGTATCGATGTTGCTACTGAAATGTTTGAGTGTATGCCGACACCGAACATTGTATCGTGGACTTCACTCATTGCAGCAACAGGCCGTAAATCAAGGGCCGTGGAGCTTTACAGGCAAATGAAGACAACAACTTGTGTGAAACCAAACAGTGTAACTTTGATGGCTGCTCTTGCTGCATGCTCTGTCATAGAAGAAGCTCAGGAGATTGAAAGGGACATAAACACCAGTACTTACAAACATGAGGTACGAGCGTATCATATTATACCAGCTGTGAATATGTCATTCTTGTTTGTTTACAGTTCATTGTGGGAACCGCTCTGGTGAACACTTATGCAAGGCTGGGAAGTCTCCAAGACGCTGAACGGGTGTTTAACTTATGGGAGACCAAAGACACAGTTATGTACAACACGATGCTTGGGGCATATACCCGACTGGGGGATACAGATTCTGCTTTTCAGTTTACCGGAACATGGCTTTGGAAGGCATTCTTCCAGATGGGTTTACATTCTCTAGCATTCTTGGAGCATGTTCAAGTTCATGCAACTTAAAACTGGGTAAAGAAATCCATACAAGGACAGTAGAATCTGGCTGTCATCTCAATGTAGTAGTGCAGAATGCATTGGTGAGTATGTATGCACAGTGTGCAAGTCTTCAAGATGCCAGGGCTGTGTTCGAGGAGATGTCTGAACATAGAGACCAAGTTTCATGGAGTTCCATGATTAGGGGTATGCCCGGGGAGGGTATCCGCTCGAAGCAGTTGAGCTATACAAGAGAATGGACATCCACCCAAACATCTCGACACTTGTGAGTTTTCTTGAGGTGTGCTCAGACATTCACGAGATACAAACGGTGCGGGAGAGGTTCTCCAAGACAGGACTCAAGTCGGAAGTTTTGGACACGACACTTGTGAATGTATATGCCAAGCATGGATACATGGATTGTGCAAAGTCTTTGTTTGAGGACAGTCTACAGAAGGATTCTGTTTCGTGGAATGCTATGATTGCAGCTTATGCTCAGCATGGTCAGCTCACTGAAGTACTCCAGCTTTACTTAGTGATGAACTTGGAAGGCTTTGAAGCTAACGATGTCACATTTGTCAGTTTGTTTATAGCATTCAGTAGAGCTGGCTTATTGCAAAAGTCTATGGAGTTCTTCGCTCAAATGGTTTTAGACCACTCCGTGTTACCCATCGTGGAGCACTACATTTGTGTGATCGATCTACTTGGACGCTTGGGAAGACTGGATGAAGCTGAAGAGTTATTGGAAGTTATGCCTATTGAGCCGGATTCTAGAGCTTGGAGGGCATTGCTTGCTGGTTGTAAGCTTCAGAAGGATGCTTCACGGGCTTTGAGAATTGAAAGCAAGAGTTCTATGAGTTCCCAGGACGCACCGGGTCTCGTGTTGCTGTCTAATATATACTCTGATGCACAAGGTGCAGAACAAGCCGGGGAATAATTTGGTGGTATCTCTCTCTCTCCCTCTCTCTCTATATCTATATATACACATCATATCAACACAAGCATTACACATGTCAGAAACTGTTAAGGATTTAACTGTGTGTATCAGGAGAGATAAGGAGAGCTTTTAATCAGAAAAGATGACGAACCACTCGTAGATATTGCGGTGTTCAGGTATTGCTATATATATCATTTATGTTCTTATACAATATTAAGAGCATATCTAGAACTTGATAGGGAACAAGTTTAGGCCTTGGAAATGCCTGTTCTTAGTGTTTAAGGTCTGTGAGTGTTCCTTGGCTATGGGTACGCTGGAGCGTGCAAACTTCCCCAATGAATCACAAGCTTCTACAATTAGTGCAAGAACACAAATGTAAGATACGAGTACTTCCATTTTAAAGTTTAATTTAGAGTGTAAGATACGAGTACTTCCATTTTAAAGTTTAATTTAGAGTGTAAGATACGAGTACTTCCATTTTAAAGTTTAATTTAGAGGGGTTGGGTTGTGCCAGGCCAAGGCGGTAGTGTAAGGCCAAGGCAACACGTGGCATCCCAGGTTGCAAGCTACCTGGCGGACTGCCTCCCACAAAAAATTAGATTAATAGCATTGGGAGACGTGCCCCCATATCAGCTATTAAACTGATAAGAACAGATACTACACTTGACCTAGCCGATAGGCCGAAGAAGGTATAAATTTTCTTACCTCAGCCCTTCCGTTATATACTGCCTCCCGGACATGAAGCTGAGCTCTTGCTTGTGGGATAATTGGCCCCAACACGTGGCAGCACGAGAGCGCCGAAATCTAACACTTCACTTTGAGTACAGTACATCATCCATGAATGACATTATGAAGAGCAAGCAAATTCTCGTGTACAGTTTACAGATATGTGTATACAAAATGGGTTTCCTTCTGAATCTCAACATGCGTATGAGGCAGATTTCAGGAATCACTCGGTGTTCACTGCTGGGCTTCGGTGCTGACTGCATTTGCCCCACATAGGCATAACATACAGATACGACTATTTCAGCCGGTGTGTGTGCGTGCGTGTGTGCTCTGACGATGAATGCTTATAAACCATGACCGAATCTAACGTACGCTGCTACGAGACAAGTATGTACAGAAACACTGTTCTTTGTACACAATTCTGGTTGTCTTAATCTCAGCAAAAGTAAACCCAACAGAAAGTATTTGGAACACTACGTGCAAACAAGTTCCAAGCTATAGCACTGGCATTTTTAAACTCATTTTCATCTTCTATTATGTAAAACTCTCTCTCTCTCTCTCTCTCTCTCCCACACACACACACACACACACATGACGACTCTCCAAACAATACAAAGGATATCTGTGGCCGTGCATATAACTGTTTGTATTTGAGGAATATACCTCTATCTTTGAATATCTTAAAAGATCTAGGGACACATGGAGGAAGAAGAGTGGACATTGGATGCAGTAGCATTACAATTGTTGAAGACGAGGCTGCCAGATGTGGTAAGTGTTACACAGGAGCGTGGTTATGGGACTGTTCACTCGTCCTGGCACATTGGCTAGAGAAAATAACTACAAGCTCTGTGAAATTGCCAGTTTCTGACCAATTGGGTTTGCACCTTCACGGTTTCCAAGACAAGAAGGTAATTGAGCTCGGTGCTGGAACAGGTCTTCCAGGAATGGTGGCTGCACTGCTCGGTTCTTCCCAGGTAATTCTCACTGACCGTGCAGGACTCTTGCCTGGATTGCAAAAGAATGTACAGACAAATGGATTAGAAGGAACCGTCAAGGTTATGGAGCTTGAATGGGGGGAGGATTGTAGTGAACTATTGAGATCTGGTCCTGTTGACTTCATACTTTGCTCGGATATATTGTATGAGTTGGAGTCAATGCCGGCCTTGGCAAAGACTTTGAATGACCTGTACAGTGAGAACACAAAGATTTTACTTTGTTATGAGCTCCGGGTTGGGACGACAGAGTTTTTTCAGGCCCTTAGAGAACATGGCTTCGAGTATACATGGGTACCACAGGAAGAACAGGACCCGCATTGGCAGAGTGAAGATATTGGTATATTCATTATGACCAAGAATGTTGCTTAAAAGATTTTGTACGTTGATATATTTATGTTTAAGTTATTACAAATGAATGGCGTGTCACCAGTGATCTCCACAGGAACACACACCCTTCTCAAAGTGATGAAACCTGTTAACATCTCTCAAAACAATTTTCCGTTCGACAATATCTGAAATGAGCTTAACAGCAACATGACAGTCCGAGCAAACTCTAACATTACTGAACACCCTCAGAGGCTCTTCATTGTCATCTCCAGCAATCAACCCATAACCTGTAGCAACCCTCTCGCTATGAAAACACACGTCCCTTGTGTTCGCTACATAACCAGACTGTTTCATAGGCTCCAAGAGTCCCGTTAACAAGCTCCGTACCTTCTCCATTGCAGCATTATCCAGCTTCCGTACATTCTCCATGGTGAAACCATGGGTCTCACGTACCTTCTCCATAATGAAACCGTCTTCATTTGCAAAACCATACAACTCCTTACCCACTTCAATGTAGCTTACAGGAGTAGATAACTTCAAACCGGCTTCCACCATTTTCCTGTTTAATCTCTGCACATCGTCCTGTCTTCCCTTGGAAGAGTACATCTCGCACAACAACGTGTAAGGAAGCTGCTCGTTCGGAGCCATCCGAAACACATGCTCCGCAGCCTTCTCAGCCCGTTCTATATCCCCATGAAGTTTGCAGCTGCAGAGTAACCTCGTCCAGGCAGCAGCATCAGATTCATAAGGCATGGTTTCCACAAGCTCCTTAGCATAATCCAACTTATTCGAGCATCCCAAAGCATCTATCATACAAAGGTAGTGTTCAACCTGTGGAGTTGCTTTATGGTCCACTACGAAACTCTGAAACAGCCTATGACAATCGTCCAGAAGCCGAGTATGGCCACAAGCAACTAGGAGGCTGGTTAATGTTGTTAAGTCGGGGGAGATCCCTTCTTGCTCCATCTTTCTGTACAAATACAACGCTGATCTCACATACCCGTGATAAGTGTATGCCCCAAGCATGGCATTGCATATGAACACGTCCTTCACCTTCCTCTGTAGGAATACTCCCCTTGCTTCTCCAAGGCATCCACACCTAGCATACATGCTCACAAGAGAACACTCCACTAATGGAGACTTGAACCCCAAAGCAGTGATCCTCCGGTGGATCTCATGTCCATACTCAAGAGCACCAAGCATACCACAAGCATTCAGTGCACTAGCAAAAGTTACTGCATTTGGTTCCACGTCCATCCGCTTGAACAAGTACAGAGCCTCATGTGAGTCTCCTGCCTGTACATATGCCTCGATCATCGAAGTCCAGGAAATGACGTTCCTTGTTGAAGGCTCCATGGAATCGAACACACTCCTTGCCTCACTCGGACTCCCACACTTCCCATACATGGTCACCAGTGCGTTTTGTACAGCCAAGTTCTTATCGAAGGAAGCAGCCTTCTTGTGAATCCCACGTCCAAGCTCGAGGTCCCCTAGCCCTCCGCTGCACCCAGCACAGACGAGTATGTGAAAGCATTTGGCTCGACCTCCATTTCTCGGTAAAGCTTGAAAGCTTCTCCATACTCTCCTTCTTGTATAAGAGCCGAAATCATCGCTGTGTAAGAACGTGCATTCCTGGACCACATTCCATTGAAGACCTTCTTGGCTTCCGCTAAATCTCCACATTTGATATACATATTGAGAAGGGCGTCTTGTAGAACTTCATCTTGTATCACATTGGATGTGGAGATACGTTTGTGAATCATCCGACCGTCTGCCAGAGCACCAACACTTGCACAGCCCGCTAATGCACATGCGTAAGTCACAATGTTTGGTTCCACGCCTTCTGCGATCATTCTCCTGTAGAGTATGAGTGCCATCTCGCCTTGTCCGGCTCGAGCATACGCTGATATCATAGCTGTCCAACAGAACACGTCCCGGAAGCTCATACCTTCAAAAACCCGTCGTGCATCTTCCAGACTGCCGCATTTTGCATACATCTGAAGGAAGCCTGTCTCCAGCTTGTTGTCCGTCTTGAAGCCCGTCACAACTATGTGCTCGTGGATTGCTCTAGCTTCCTCTAGAGCCTTCAGCTTTGTGCATGATGCGATAATGCTGGTCACTGCTACCTGCATCCACCCGTTTATGTGCTCGGTGTGCGTGTACGCAAGTTTCTACTGTCTATTCCAGTCCAAGTTTTGCGTGTTTTCTATATGTACATAACACCCTATATGGATTATATATACACATTACATAGATATAAGTAGATATAATATATAAATATGAATCGCTAAGCACACTATATGCAGGGGTACGACATACATATATATAAAGTGCGTCTATCCACACACACACCTTATCAGCAACAACACCTTCGGCTTCCATGTCCTCCCAGAGCTCGAGTGCCTCCATTGCCTTACCACCCTTGACAAGAGCTGAGATCATGATCCCATAACTCCGCTCATTCCTGCTCGTAAGATTATCAAAGACAGCTCGTGCTTCATCAAGTTGACCACATTTTGCATACATATGCACAAGAAGATTTCCCAAGTATCTATTCCACATGAGGTTGCTGTCCACCATATGCTTGTGAATTATCCTCCCTTCTTCTAGTGATTTCTGGTCACAACATCTCTTCAGAAGCGAGCCATAAACAACCACAGGATCCAAAACATCCTGCCTCTGTATCTGTTGGAGCGCATTCTCCATGCTGGTGTCCTTGAAACCGGCACTCACTGTGCTAGTGATCTTCTTCTTGAGATTTATTTCTGCATTTCGTGTTTCTCTCCGAATTTGTAGTACCCCTTCAGCAAGCTGCGCAAAAATCCTCTTGGGTCCGTCTCTAAACTTGAGATTTTCTGCTATCCATCCCAAATAGCCGCTGGGAAGTGATCCTAAGCTCTTACCCTTGTACTCACCGAATGGGATTATCCTATCTGTCGCCGGAATGCCATTTATTTCCGTCAGCGGTTTTTGATTCAGTAATTGCGCTGCGGGAGCTGGCCTATCTCTTACAAGCGCCACCGCCTTGCTCCTGCATTGCTGCGCAGCCATAGCCAAGGAACACTCATAAACCCTAAACCCCAATAACCCTAAACACTATTATCGAGTTACTTATAAATATTGGTAGGAAATACACTCTGCAGCGATGCCCTTTGAGGGCAAAACATATACAATAGTAAAACCCATGAATGTTTACCACAAATTTATCTCTTCATTAAGAGTCTCAAAACCGTCTTATTAGTGTACAATTTATAAGCTTTAGAAGCTGGCTGTGACTTTACTAAAGAAGCTCTTGAAGTCTGTAGTGGGTGTGCCTTCTCCTTCAGGCTTGGAAGCAAGATCAAAGGCTTTGTTCTTAGCTTCCTCATGTAGCAAAGCCTTCCAATCGTATAAGAAACATAAGTGATATATATAATAATAATGTAAGCAGTACCTGAACACAAACTTCTGCAACATCTTCTCTCGGCACGCTCTTTGTGTCCGTGCTGAGTAGTTCATCATCTTTTCCGATCAAAAGCTCACGCTTACCACCTTCCTTATCTATCAGTCCACCCGCTCTGTAAATGGACGTGTGTGTGAGAGGGAATAGAAATAATATACTTCTTGTATATGTATGCAACGTGTATGTATTATGTATACAAGTCAAAAATGAAAAAATGTACCTGATTATGGTATAGTTGATTCCAGAGTCAGCAAGGTATCTCTCTGCTTTTCGCTTCCAAATCTTTTCAAGTTCAAAGAATATTAACATAATCAAATGACAAATATAAGTAACAAAAACTAACCAGTATTTTTCCATTTCCAAGGGAGTTGAGTGGATGGTTTTCATTGGTTCCACCCATTGAAGCAACCAGCACAATGTGTTTCACTCCTGCATCTTTCGCTGAAAATCCCACATCTGATTAGTCTCTTTTTGTGTCTCACACACACACACATATAGAGAGAGATATGAACTTACCTGCATCAATTTGAGTTTTTTGGCCAATCCAATCCACCTGAATATCAAGTATCAAAATGATATACAAAATAAATATATAATTATCTCTTACGTGCTAGACATATCTGCGTGTGTGTGTGTGTTGTGCTTGTGTCTCTTTGTTATGTGGGTATACATTACACACGCATCTGTGTGTGTAAACATGACATATTGTTATCCAACCTGTTCAGGATAGCCTCCATCCTCAAAATAGAACTCAGGGCGCTGACCAGAAGCAGGATTGTAGCCAGGCTTCATCTTGGGCACAGCACTGGTAACGATAACAAGCGAATCGATCCCTTGAAAAGCAGGAGCAAGGGTTTCAGGCTTGGTGACATCGCCCACGAACACATTAGTACTGTCTGCGTCCCCGAATACCTTGTTCTTGCTCTCTTCAGTTCGAACCAGGCCGCGAGCTCTGAATTGTTCGTGGCTGCTCTTCAGCTTGTCAAATGCAATCTTCCCTGTTTTGCCGCCAGCCCCAGTGACGAGAACGAGCTGAGAAGAAGCCATCATACTGCTCATACCTAAGCCTCCACGCGCTGTCTTCTCCACTTGCCAGGTAAACAAAACATTGAACACCATCCATTAAACGACGATTATGATATATTTAACCCAAAGTGCATCTTTATGGGGCATCGTTAACAAGATTCTAAGTGTCCTCCAGTCTCCTATCGTCGTCTCAAAATGCCCATTCGGGGCATTGCAGGTGGCATATTCTTTATCGGCGCTCTCGTGCTGCCACGTGTTGGGGTCAATTATCCCACAATCAAGAGCTCAGCCTCATGCCCGGCAAGCACTATATAATGGAAGGGCTAGGTAAGAAAATTCATACCTTTCTCGGCCTTTTGGCTAAGATCAAGTGTAGTATCTGTTCTTATCAGTTTAATAGCTGATATGGGGGCACGTCTCCCAATGCTATTAACCTAATTTTTTGTGGGAGGTAGTCCACCAGGTAGCTTGCTACCCGGGCTGCCACGTGTCGCCTTGGCCTTACACTACCGCCTTGGCCTGGCACAGCCCAACCCCCCTGAATTAAAATTTAAACTGAAAATAATAAAATGATAGTAACTTACGTAATTGTACATATGAATTCTGAACTTTTAATTGAAGATACTCTAGCTTTACCTCTCTGTAGGGTGCATGAACTATGAAATAACACGCTGCAATAAAGTATGTATGTATAATTCTCAATCCATGCAGAACAAGAATAGCAATGATAAGCTCACTGCTTTAAGTTTGGTTGCTGCATTGAAACAATGTGGTCGCTTCAAGGACTTAGCAACGGGAAAGCAGGTTCATCGCCGAGCTATTGAAAGCAAGTTGTTTACAAACATAGTCGTCGCAAACACAGTGATCAACATGTATGCGAAATGTGGTGGCATGACAGATGCTCACAGAGTCTTCGATACCATGCCCCGGCGGGACGTAGTTTCATGGAATTGTCTCCTTCAGGGATACGTGGAGAATGGGGAGAGCCTAGTGGCTATCAAACTCTTTGATATTATGAAATGTAGCTATGTTCCAGACTCTAGAACTTACATCTTCATACTCACGGCTTGTTATAACTTGACAAACACAAGGAACCGTGATATGAAGTGGTTAGAGAAGGCAAGGGATATACATGACCAAGCAGTGAAGAACGGTAAATGTGACTTATTTGTGCAGAGCAGACTGATCTGCATGTATGCCAAGTTTGGAAGCATGTTAGATGCTTGTAGAGTGTTCAACAGCATGAGTAGTCGTGATATAGTCTCCTGGAATGCCTTGTTGCAAGGATACGTGGAGAATGGGGAAAGCACCTCGTTCTGGAGCTTCTCTATGGGATGGACTTTAGACCTGATGGTTGTGTTCCAGACGCTAGGACTTACGTTGTTGCACTCTCAGCTTGTGCTACTTTGGCCAGCGCCAGAGATGGTGAAGTTTTGAAATGGTTAGAGACAGGAAAAAATATTCAGTCTCGGGCAGTATCAAGTGGCTTCTCGAGTGATGTTTTCGTGCAAACCACGCTGGTGGATATGTATGCAAAATGCAGGAACATGTCATACGCTAAGACTGTGTTCGACAAAATGGTTAAACACGACACTATCTCATGGAACTCGCTTCTCCAGGGATATGTGGAGAATGGGCAGCATGAATTTGTTTTGGAGTTGTTTAAGGACATGCAAAAGGACGGTGTGTTCCAAATGCTCGAAGTTTTGCTGCTGCTCTTACAGCATGTGGTGCGTTAGTAGCTGAAGATGTGAACACATGGATAGAAAAGGGTAGAGCTCTTCATTCTGGAGTTGTATCAAACCGTTGTTGTGATACAGTTGTGTTGAATTTGCTAATCAACATGTATAGTCAGGCCGGAAACATGGTCGAGGCTCGTTTTGTCTTTGACGACATGATCGAGCTACGTGATACGATTTCCTGGACGGCTTTGTTGCAAGGTTACGTAAACAACGGAGGGAGTGAATCAGCTTTAGAACTGTACAATGTTATGAACGAGCTCGATATGCTTGTAGATGCCAGAGCTTTTGTTGCAGCCTTAACTGCTTGTACAGATCTGGCTGCTAAGTCGAGAGAGCAGAGATGGTTACTCAGGGGCAAGGCTGTGCATTCTCGAGCAATGATGCGTGGGTGCATGAATAACTATGTGGAGAACACACTGATGAACATGTATGCGACTTGTAGGAGCATAAAACACGCATTTACTGTGTTCGATAACATGGTGAAGCCCGACGTTATCTCTTGGAACTGTCTTACTCAGGGATGTGTGGAGAATGGAGAGAACCAGATGGCTTTGGAGTTGATTAGCGAGGACATGGAGGTTAAGCCGGATTCGACGACTTTTGCAGTTGCACTCTCACTATGTGGTAATCTCCATGCTATTCCGAATGGTCGAGTATTTCATGCTCAGGTACTTCGGTTGGGCTTGGAAGGAGATGCACTGGTGCTGGCATCCATGGAAGAGTTTTATGGGAAATGTGGAAACATGCATGTTTCTAAGTTGCTCTTCGACTCGAATCATGTTAAAGATATACGTGTATGGAACACCTTGTTAAGTGTATATACCCAACTAGGCAAGACGAAGAATGTCTTTGAGCTTTTCAAGGATTGTGAGAGGCAAGGAGTGCCTCCAAATGAGGTCACCTTCACTCATCTCCTGACAGTATGTAGCAACTCGAATATGTGTGGTGAAGGGATGAAATATCTGGAGATTATGCAGGTGAAGTATGGGATGACTCCTAACATTATACATTATACCTGTGTGGTTGATTTACTGGCGAGAGGAAACCATTTGGAGGGAGCACTCAGGATTATGAGAAAGATGAGTTGCGAAGCCGATGCTGTCATGTGGAGATCAGTGCTCAGTGCAGCTCGGAAGTGGGATAATGTGGTTGCTGGCAGGATTGCTTATCAACACTTGTTAAGATTGGATGGAGACGATCCTGCTGGTCATGTCTTGATGTCAAACATATACAGAGGGAGCACTTAGTAGTAGTACTAAACATACACACATACGATTCATGTGTGCGTGTGTACATACAACAAACTCTCATCTTAACGATGAACGACAAATCTGTTTGTTTATGAACCACCTAGTTGTTCAACTGCAGTGGTGAATGCAGAAACAGTGCAAGGAATAACAAGGCCACCTCTGTAACAAAACGTTGCGGAGCATTCCAAGTGCCCGTCCGTGTTACTGCTGACCAGCTGCTTGAATCTTGGATCGTTCAAGTAACTCACGGGAATGATGAATCTCTCGCGGTCCTTACCGACGTAAACTGCTACACTTCCTTTGGGTACATCCGGAATACTGAAACTGATCGAAACAAAGTCTTCGGTGGTCTCTGGCTTTGTACAACTTGCTTGGTTTGCTCCACATACCAAGCGCTTGAATATACCTCCTCCTCGAGCTTTAGCATTTGTTGAGGCGTCCATAGAAAGAATAGAACAAGAAGAGTAATCAAATGGTTTCAAACGTTTAATAAGTACAAAATCTCTTGTTTAAATCTTGTTAGCATCGCTAAACTTGTTAGAACTGAACTTCCGCTTATCTATATATTAACTTGGACGATGTATCGGACATATCAAGTGTCTGGTTAACGTCGCGTGATGAAAACTATTTGTTTGCATTTGCTAGGAAACTACTTATGGAGTACATAAGTAAAACTTGTTTTGGCAGTTCAATGTATACTAGCAAATACACACTAAGTACCATGAAGAATGTTTATATGATCTAATCAAAGCCGTGATATGCGCGGATTTATATGCCTTGGCATTCTTTTTCAACCAGGATCCTTCAGTGCTTCCTCAATAGTTATCCTCTTTTCGGGATCGGGGTGTGTCATTTTCAACACAAGTTCCTTAGTTCCTTCTGAACAACTCGTGAACTTTAAGTGTTTCTTGGCAATATCAATACCACTGTTAGCCTCCATCATTAGAAGATGTCCCAGTTCTAGTCCACTCAGCTTATAAGGCTCACTATGTCTCTCCACCAAGTAGTAGAGTATAATCCCTAAACTGTACACATCCACTTGCTTCCCATAAGGCTCTCCTCTGTAAATCTCCGGAGCTATATATCTTGCACTACCCACAACACCATGTAGTCGCTCCCCTGGCTTACATTGAACAGAAGTTCCGAAGTCGGACACTTTAAGTGTTCATCCTTGGTTACAAGTACATTCTCCAGTTTTAAATCTCTGTGTATGATGCCTTTCGAATGTATGTTGTTCACAATCGTTAAAAGTTCTTCAAAAAGACTAGCATTTTTAATTCACCACGTATCAAAAAGTACGTCTGATTGCATCAGCCAAGTCACACTTACACTTTTCCATAATAATATAAAAAAAATGTTTGTCTTCGTGGTACTCTTTCAAATTAACCACGCCTTTCATATTCCTTAAAATTTTCATGACTTTGGCTTCTTGTTTAAAATAAATAAAATTTTCATCTTCTTGTACCTTACAAACGTAATCGTGGGGTTTGTGAAGTAGCCAGTGAAACAATCCATGCTTTTTAGGACGCACGGTATAAATGCTGCCACATGCACCCTGACTTAGACACTTCCCCAACTCATAATGGGCGTTCATCCATGGAGACATTACTGTCGCAGCAGCCATCTCCCTAGGTAACAAAAAAGGAAACCCTAGCACATAATATATAGCAAACCCTTATGCACTACCTTTTTGTCTAGAATATTCATTACCCTTTTAATTTGGATATTCCCCATATACCTTTTAGAATATTCTCGAAATGCGCAGAATACGTGCAGAACAATGGTGCAGCCCTTTTCTCAAAACATGCGTGCCCGTGTGTATGCGTGTGTCTGTATGATATATGTATGCGCTAAATATGTCCTATGTGTAAAAAAACATATATACAAAGCAGTGTCAAATAAATAATCTGTTTTGATAAATTTAAAAATTGAAAATAACCATCTGATTAGCACATTTTAACATGACAAATATATATGTACAAATATAAATGTAGATTTTTATGCATACGCTCTAGTATCAGTATGTATGTAAATTGTTTTAACTCTTCCCGGCGATTTGCTTAAGAGCCTTAGCGTGCTCCAGTATTTCTGCAGCCGCACTCTCTGCTTTCATAGAGAATATTCCCTCCGTTTTAAATTTGGATGCTGGTGCTTCTTTTCTGCCTTTGACATCCATAAGCCTCTCCATTTCTTCCAGTTGGTCATACGGTGCAACCTGTGTTAAATCGTGTACACATATGTTCATATATATAACTCTCTCTCTCTCTCTCTCTCTCTCTCTCTCCCACACACACACACACACCTGGTTGAATCCATTTGGCCAGCTTATCATAACTGCATAGTTTCCTAAGGGCTGTATGGACTCGGGTTCTATGTCTTCGGGAATAACTCCATAACGTTGTTCACCAGTCCATTCATCCTGTTGAAGACACAATAAACACTCTCTCTCTCTCTCACACACACACACACACAATGCTTACGATGCTTTTGGCAGACCGATCATTTCGACGAACTGTAGCAGGGTGAAGGTAAAACTCTTCCTTACTACCAGGTACCTTAACTACGATAGCTCGTAAAGTTTTATCGTAAACAACTGCGGTAGAAACTTGTTGCCGAATCTTAGAACACTGTTGAACAACACAGATACCAAGATCCGAATATGCTTTCGCAATTTCCCCTTGTGATCACGTACAACTTCAGGTCTTCCGCTATCTCCTGCTGCAGAAAGCTGAACAAAAGAAGTTATACGCATACTACATATATATATGGGTGTGTGTGAGTGTGTGTATAGACTTGCCTCAGATCTTATGGGAAACTCAAATAAGTTTGGAATTCCGAATTGTCGAACGACCTGTGTTCAACATGATGCATATTAAGGTGTATACATACATATGACACATATTCAAATGTGTGTATGTATGCATATGCATACTTGTTAAGATATGTGTTTACCTCCTTCCCAGAGCCTTTTCCAAATGGATAATATCTCTTGCCATCTGCGTCAAAGTAGCACATGTTCTCCACCACAGCCAAACATGGAACCTTATGTAAAATGTGTATTAGATGATATATTTATACACATTTAAAGCTTTGAGGTTTTACCTTGAGCTTTGAAAACATTCTAACTCCTTTAGCAACATCAATAAATGCAAGCTTTTGTGGAGTTGTAACTATCACGGCTGCCGTCAAAGGAACAACCTATGTAATAACACACTGACATGAAGCTACACGCACGCACACACAGGTTACCTGACACAATGTAAGTTGAATGTCTCCTGTTCCAGGCGGCATATCAATGATCAAGTAGTCTAGCTCTCCCCTGAAAACATGTAACTTGCATGAAAATCAAAGCTGTATGTGTTTGTTCGTGTACCAGTCAGTAGTAGTAAAGAGTTGATTAATGACTCCAGAAACCATGGGTCCCCTCATGATAGCACTGCCTTGTCCGGCAAATCCAAACGACACAAGCTTTACTCCAACATACTCAGTTGGAATTATCAGCTTACTTTCTTCCACCTGTATATCTATATATGTATAAATACTAAATATTACATATGTGATTGTGATAAATATGTACATGTCATGAAGTGAAAAGTTGAGGAAGATTACTACCTCACCATTTGCAACACACGTATTTCTGGCGAGACCATGGTTGGCAAACTTGGTCCATAAACATCAGCATCGAATATTCCGACCTTTGCACCCATTCCTGCTAGTGAATATGCCAGATTTACTGCTACAGTCGATTTACCAACACCTCCCTGTGTTACGGAGAGAGATATGTTAAGGTTGTCTGTATATATTTTAAGCAAACTAGTAGTATAGCACACTTACATTAGCGCACATGTTTACCATCGTTAAAGGGATTAAATAATTGATATATACATATATATATATATATATATATATATATATATATATATATATATATATATATATATATATATATATATATGTGTGTGTGTGTGTGTGTGTGTGTGTGTGTGTGTGGTGTGTGTGTGTGTGTGTCTCTCTCTCTCTCTCTCTATATATATATATATATAGAGAGAGAGAGAGAGAGAGAGAGAACCTTGCAGCTTGAAACAGCAATGATATTAGAAACTTTCCGTAGAGTTTTGGGAAGGCTTTCAGAAACAAGTGCTTTTGGTGCTTGTGAGCTCATTGTAAGTTTGATATTGGTTACCCATGGTAGTGACTTAACCACCTCTTTTGCTTGTCTTTCAAACTAAAATGTAGTTTAATTAGTTAATTTATTATGTTAAGCCTTAATCAAGGGAAATTACCATCTCTTTTACAGGACATGCAGGAGTAGTAAGCTCTAGACGGAATGAGACCTGAACATACTCAATATGGTAAAGTTGTCTGTATATATTTTAAGCAAACTATAAACTAGTAATAAAATATTACACACTTACATGTAAGTGTTTAAAACTTAATATAATATTAAATACTTGATATATATCGGTATGTATAAAATACCTGACCAGTATTCTTGTCTGCCTCTAAATCTTTTACGAAACCACATGATACAATATCAGTGCCAAAATCTGGATCAATAATACTTGAAAGCTCACGTAGAACGTCTTCGTTTCCATTGCTTTCAGCTTCTGTTCTCAAAAACTATGTATATATATAAATATATATGTGCGTGCGTGCGTGCGTGCTTGTGTATATGTGTATATATAACACACATGCACACACGCAGACCTGTGGTTGCTAAGCTGCAAAATAAGCGCCCACTGAATCGCAATACTCTCGTATGTTTTGTTGGTGGGTTAATCGAAATCCTTTTTTGTAGTTTATGAAACTTCATAGTGCTAAAATCATCTGTATGAAATTTATAATGTATGAAAATATAAGCAGATATAAAATCCATTATAATTTACCTGTTCTAGTTGAGAATCCAATAGCGGGAGCACAATAAGAACTTGGCGCCATAGCTCTACTAACTCTGCAGCATTCAATTGAATTTGTATGGTGCAGATTAAATCTATCATGATAGCGACACGTGTCAAGATCATGGTGATTTTGGAATATTCTGCGCTTATTCACATCTCCGCCTCTATACCTAAACCATTACTTTAGATAAGATCATGCCTTGTGTGTATACACATATAGTATATCTCTTGTATCTTTGACAAAGTTGTATGAGCTGATAGCAACAAGGATCTGCAGTAGTTGTATTAGGTGAGATCCCTGCTCTCCTTTGTTCCTTCTTTCTCATGTGAAATCACAAAATTCCAACACTATTTATAACATAAAGAGAAAGAATATATATTTTTACATATTTCAAGACATTAATGTTTTTTAAACTATTTAAATTAAGAACACAAAGGTACGGATATAGATAAGATACAGAATTTTGTATGTTGGAAGCCCGTATGGGACGGTATAAGTTAAATAACAAGATACAAAGATGAGTTCTGGACCGTCCACGTGTACACGTCACGAGACGGGCGTGACGTCTATCTGGTGCCGTCAATGACGTTCTTCTATATGTTTGTTCCTGGCGATCGAACAGAGCAATCAACGGGCGCTAGCTGCGGCGCCAGGCTATGGTCATCCGGCGCCAGGTGCTACGGATTTTGTTGTGAAGATCAAGACGAGGATCGCAGCATTTGGCCTATTCCGTGCCACTAACGAAAGATTCTGAGGTTTACAGCTCAGAAAGATGAACAATGACTAGGAAATGCAGTGTTTTGATCGCGCATGAAGGTTCTGTGGCGCCAGGTACTTGCATGATCCGGTGTTCAATTCATTTCTGGTGTGAAACTGCGGAAAAGGAATTTTTGATCGATTTGCGGTTCAGAAAATCTCTCCTTTGGATCTATTTCGTAGGCGTTTCACATGAAGATTTTCCAGCAAAGATTGAACTGGTACGTCTTTGATCCAGAGCAGATCAGGGTTTCTTTCTCTCTATTGTGAATCTCAGCGTTGTTTTGTCTGGATTATAGATGCATTTTGATAGCGCATGGAGATTCTGCTAGTTGTTTATTAGAAGAGGTAATGCGCCTTTCTCCTCTATTTGGGACTTCATTCTTAAAAAAATTTGTTCTTTTGGACTCTAGGACATGGCGGAAGTGCAGACTTTGCGGATATCCCCCAAAACGGAACCTCGGACACCGAGATCGTCAGCGAATGGCTCTAGAATAAGGTGTGTTTTGATTTCAGCATCAGGAAAATTGGTATATTTATGCTCTTGTGCAGGGATTGGAATGCTTCCGAGGACCCAGATGGTGTGCTTGCGAGCGTTGCACAATGTATTGAGCAGCTGCGGGCGGCATCCACGAGTCCGCCGGAGAAAGAGTCTATTTCTAAGCAGCTCTACATTCTGGCTGAGACACGTGAAGACGCCCGAATCGCGGTGAGTTCTCATGCCCAGGCAATCCCTCTTCTGGTCACGCTTCTCAGATCAGGAACAGTAGCTGCCAAGATCAATGCGGCCGCAACATTGGGGGTTCTCTGCAAAGAGGAGGATTTGAGGGTCAAAGTCCTGCTCGGCGGCTGCATACCGCCTTTGTTGTCTTTACTACGACTCGGATCTACGGATGCCCAAATGGCCGCAGCCGTCGCAATCCGCGCAGTGACTAAAGGTGGCATCAGGGATCATGTTGGGTCGAAGATATTCTCCACTGAAGGCGTAGTTCCAAGTTTGTGGGAGCAGCTACAACCTTCAAGGAGACTAGATTCATCCGTTTATGGGCTTCTCACCGGGGCACTCCGGCATTTGTGCAACAACACAGATGGGTTTTGGTCAGCGACGTTGCAGGCGGGTGGTATTGACATTCTGGTCGAGCTTCTTTTGACAGGGAGCCCTTCTACACAGGCTAATGCCTGCTCCTTGCTTGCGAGCTTGATGATGGCAGTTGGATCTAGCAGGGCTAAGGCTCTGAATGCTGGAGTGGTATCTCCACTTCTCCGGCTACTTGCTTCTGGTAATGAAGTCTCAGTTCGGGCAGAAGCAGCTGGAGCACTCCGTTCATTGTCGTTCGACTACAGGGAAGCTAGCCAAGCGATTGCAAACGCAGGTGGGATCACTAAGCTCATTGCGGCTACTGTAGCTCCGTCGAAAGAGTTCATGCAAGGGGAATGTGCTCAGACCCTGCAGGATAATGCCATGGGTGCTCTTGCAAATATCTCTGGTGGCATGTCTGCCGTCATACTCAGCCTTGCCAAGGCTGTGGAGGCTTCGCAATCCGACAGTCAAGCTGCGGATATTATCGGAGCACTTGCTTACGCTCTCATGGTCATAGTTGAACAGTCGGGGTCGTCATCAGGTAAACATCTGATTAGTTGCGTCTGATTATATATATATATTTGCTGGTTATATATTATGTTGCCATCTCATCATGCATATGCGTGTACAAATAGATAGGGACACACACACACATGTATGGGTTTTTTCTTTACGAGTTTATAATATAGATAATGATGATGCAGAGGCAGTTGATCCGACAGTGATCGAACACATTCTGGTGAAACAGCTTCGTGACAAGAGGAACGTGTTGGTGCAAGAGCGTGCAATAGAAGCAATGGCTAGTCTGTACGGGAATTTGTATCTGGGACAAGGATTACAGCACGCAGAAGCCAAAAAAATGATGGTTGGCTTGGTCACAATGGCCAGCTCCGACGTCCAGGATGAGCTAACCAAGTCGTTAATAAAACTCTCTAGTAAGTGCATTGTGCATGTCTCTTTATATTATGTTTGCATGTGTATATATCTGTGTGTGTGTGTGTGTGTGTGTGTGTGCATCTTTGTTACATGTTCAGATGATATAGAGCGCTAGATTTAAAGTGAGATGAATACCAGGTGGTAAGGAGGATCTGTGGCGGTCACTGAAGGGTCGTGAAGGGGTACAACTGCTCATCTCGTTACTAGGTCTTTCTTCGGAGCAACAACAGGAATATGCAGTTGCACTACTCTCGATAATGTGCCAGGAGATTGACGAGAGCAAGTGGGCAATCACTGCTGCAGGTGGTATACCTCCTTTGGTGCAGCTGCTGGAAACAGGATCATCAAAAGCAAAGGAAGAGTCAGCTGCTGTTCTCGGAAATCTGTGCAGTCACAGTCAGGAGATTCGTGCTTGTGTAGAGACTGCGGATGCTGTTCCTGCTCTACTCTGGCTTCTGAAAAATGCGAGTTTGAAGGGCCAGAAGGTTGCTGCAAACGCATTAATGCAGCTCGTTAGGGACTCGGATGCAAGCACCATTAGTCAGCTGAATGCTATGCTCACTGGGGACTTACCTGAGTCGAAGAGTTGTGTTAGATGTGGTCGGATGTTTGCTATCTGGGGCTTCACAGAATGACATTCTTCGTCATGAAGCTGCTGCAAACGAAGGTCTACTGACAGTGACGAGGCTCCTTACTTGTGGGAAGGAGGATACTCAAGAACGAGCAGCTTCAGTGTTGGCCAGTATCTTCAACCTGAGGAAAGATATGCGGGAAAGCCAAATTGTTTCCGAAAGCATTGGCCCCTTAATCCATCTGGTCAACCAGGTACGTTTAATATCTAAGTGGTTTTATTTCTACATATACTCGCGCGCGCTCACTCAGTCTTATTTATTTGTTTTTACAGCATGATGCCACAGAACCGGTTGCAATGCAGGCAGCAAGAGCTCTTGCTGCGCTCTTCTGTTCAGTTGAAGGGAGTTATTGGATATTAAACGCTGCAAAACAAGCCATTTTGCCCTTGATTTCTTTAGCGAGGTCGTCAGACAAGGAGGTGACTCAAGTTGCAATTATGGCCCTTGCAAATCTCCTACAAAAGAGCGAGGTATGCAGCTTAATTAATGTATAGCTTTACCTCTCAAGTTATACTTTTTGTTTTCTATATATTTTGTATGTAACGAACTACCATGAATATGTAGCTGGCTGCGGATGCTCCAGCGGAGGAGATAATCTCGCCACTGACTCGAGTGCTACAGGAAGGCTCTTTTAGAAGGCAAGGAAAGTGCATCTCGAGCTCTTGTGCAGCTTCCTTCTTGCTTGCCCAGTTGACGATGCTTTCGCTGATAGCATGCACAAATGTGGTACAGTTCTCGCACTAGCCGCACATCTGCAAGCTACTGACTTCTCTGAGACAGAAGGATCAGGTATATGCGTGTGTAGTACATTTTTACGTTATGTCGCTCAGACCCACATCGTAATCTTGTATTTAACATTCTTTCTTTTCAGAAGCTCTCGAAGCTCTTTCTCTATTAGCAAGAGCGAAACGTGGAGGATCCGACAGACGGCCACCATGGGCAGTTCTCTCAGACAATCCTGAGAGTGTTCGTCCGCTCATCAAGTGTTTAGCAATTGGAGCTTCCGTTCTACAGGAGAAAGCAATCAAGGTTCTATCGCGGCTATGTAGAGACCAACCTGTAGCTCTCGGAGACATGCTAGTAGAGAGCCCGTTATGCATCCGATCCTTGGCACAGAGAGTAATATCTTGCACAAGCTTGGAAGTACGTGTTGGTGGAGCTTCCCTCTTGATATGTGCGGCCAAGGAACACCGTGAACAGACTATCCAAGCACTAGATGAGGATGGTACTGCTTGTCGACTCATTGATTCACTTGTTGAGATGCTTGGTGGCAAGGAGCACGAGGTCAATTAACACAAAAACAAGAGAGAAAGGGGATATAGATGTAAATTAATATGCACAAAGTATATAGATGTAAATTAAATATACAGAGAAAGGGGGCTTCTGTGTATATAGATGTAAATTGCATGTGGCTCTAACATATATAACAAATATTAAGTCTCGTTATTATATATTGCAGGAGTCAAATGAGAACGGATATTTTAGGACGAATGGGGAAGTTGGAAGAGGTCCCAGTGATGAAGAAGATCCTGCTGTCCGCACTAGGTGCTACTGTTGCTCTCTGGTTACTGTCTCTCATTGCTTCATACGACAGTAAGCACAAGATTGCCATCATGGAAGCGGGTCTTATTGACGTTCTTACTGAGAAGCTTGCTAACTTTGCTCCGAACGCACGACAGGTAACACATATACATACGTATGTAAATCTACATATCATTTATGTGTATTGCTTGTACACTGTCATCTGCAGGCTGAGGTGGAAGATAATGGGAGTACATGGATCAGTGCATTGCTGGTTGCTGTACTGTTCCAGGATCGGGATGTCACTCGTTCTCCGGCAACACTCCGAGCGATACCACCTTTGTCAGTCTTGTTACGGTCCGAAGAACCCATCGATCGCTATTTTGCAGCACAAGCACTTAGCAGTCTCGTTTGCAATGGCAGTCGTGGAACTGTCTTAGCAGTAGCAAATTCTGGAGCTGTGGTAAAAACATTACATTCCCGTTTATGCTAATATATCTATATACACATTTTATTATCGATATACATAGAATATTAGCATACATATAGATGCATATTAAACACGAAATAATATGGTTGTATATGCATAGGCTAGACTTATTCCACTTTGGGAAGTGTGGAAGCCGACATGTCGAACCTTGTACAATTGTCCGAGGAGTTTGCCCTTGTGAGTAACCCAGACCAACTTGCTCTCGAGAAGCTTTTCCGTGTTGACGATATCCGGTTTGGTGCCACTGCTCGTAAGGCAATCCCGGCTCTCGTCGATCTTCTCAAGCCTATAGCCGACCGACCAGGTAAGTTCTCGTAAGGACTATTATCTATGTATCTATGTATCTATGTCTCTCTCTCTCTCTCGCTATATATATATATATATATATATATATATATAAGAGATTCGTGTATGCATATTACTCTTTATGCAGGTGCTCCTCCACTCGCCTTGGGACTTCTAACACAGCTGGCAAATGGGAGCAACTCCAACAAGCTTGTGATGGCTGAAGCTGGGGCACTTGATGCATTGACGAAGTACCTCTCACTCGGTCCACAAGACAGCTACGAGGAGGCAGCTGCTGAGCTCCTAAGAATCCTCTTCAACAGCACAGAGCTCCGCAGGCATGAATCAGCACCAGCTGCATTGGACCAACTAGTAGCAGTTCTCCGTCTAGGTACACGTACTGCGCGGTTCACCGCTGCACGAGCTTTACAGGGACTGTTCACCTCGGAGAATATCAAAGCAGTGGACACAGCTTCACAAGCGATACAACCTCTGGTGGAGATGCTACAGTCTGGTGCAGAGCGTGAGCTCGAAGCTTCTGTGGGTGCTCTAACGAGGCTTTCCACGGACAATCCTCCGAAAGCACTTGCTATAGCCGATGCTGAGCCCAATGCCCTCGACTCTATGTCTCGGATACTCCTTTCGGACTACTCCCTGGAGCTTAAGGAAGGAGTAGCAGAGCTCTGCAGAGTGTTGTTTGCTAGTTCGAGGGTCCGCTCCACTCCGGCAGCTACCATCTGCATTGAGCCCTTAGTCGGGCTTCTTATCTCAGACAGTAACACGGCACAATATGCTGGTGCTCGGGCTCTCGACAACTTGCTTGATGATGAGCAGCAGGCAGAGGCTGTTGCAGCTTATGGGGCTGTGGCTCCGCTCGTGCGGATGACGGTAGGTTCGAATTATGCTGTCCATGAAGCTGCGGTGAGCTGCTTGATTAAACTTGGCAAGGACAGGCCTCTGTGTAAGCTTGATATGGTGAAAGCTGGTGTCATCGACAATGTCCTTGAGAGGTAGCTTAACATATATATTCTCTGTCTCTCTGTCTCTGTCTCTCTGTCTCTGTCTCTCCCTCTCCCTCTCCTCCCTCCCTGCCTCCCCCCCCCTCTCTCTCTCTCTTCTTTGTTATATCTCTTGTATTGGTTAAAATATAAGCAGAACGGAAAACATAACAATGTTAACTGCTGCACATATATATATGTTCTGTGTGAATATCTGTTTGTATTAAACTGCACATTTTATCAGCCTGCTTGCTGTTCCGGATTCATTATGCGGGTTGAATGCGGAGCTTCTCAGGATTCTGACCAACAACAGTAGCATTGCAAAAGGAGCGAGCTTCAAAAGCAGTTGAGCCGCTGTTTCTGGTGCTGTCACGAGTAGAACTCAGCACCTCCGGTCAGCACAGTGCAATGCAGTCGCTTGTGAATATTCTTGAGAAGCCCCAGCGTGTCAGCAATTTAAACTTAACTCCCACCGAAGCCATTGAGCCCCTCATTCTCCTCCTCGATTCCCCTTCGCAAGTAAGCCTGTGTGTGTGTGTGTGTGTGTTCTCATTATCTCAAATCGGATGTTATCACGTGGTTATTGTATTACTTGTACGGTTGTTTTCTTCTTACCAATAAAACATAATATTGCATGCTATATTACATTCTATAGTCAATATTTCATGTTCAGCATTATCTTTTGTAATATTATAATGTTATCGTCAACTTTTTCCTCTATATTTTATGGCATGTTTAACTGTGCAATATTATAGCATCGTCTTTATGTTAACTTTGGTATCCTTTGCACTATCCTAATTGGTGTTTTGTTAGCTTAGCTAAGCTATTCTAGCTGTCTACACTTTCATATTAGGCATAGTATAATGTTTTACGAGCTGCCTATACTAGAGAGATCAGACATGATAATGACATGCAGAAAACATATGAGTGGAGTGCTATCGTAGTCCGTTATCCTTCTAGTTGCAGTCGGATACTGTATTTATATATGCATAATTTTACCTGTTCACACTGCTATATCATGTATACTGTATAAAAATCCATATCCACATTGCTTTCTTTATGAATGTGGGAGTGCACATTCTTTGTAATATAAGTCGCATGCTTTATGTTTATTCTTTTTTCTCTTTCTACGTATTTAGTAATAATACATATACCAATATATATAAAACTAAATCGGTTTTTTTTTTTCATTATACGGACTAGTGTATGAACACATTAGTAAGTACCGAGTTACTGACATGTTTTATATAATTTGCAGCCTGTTCAGCAGTTGGCTGCTGAGCTTCTATCGCTACTTCTTGTGGAAGAACATTTTCAGAAAGACGCAATCACGCAATTGTGTGTTTCCCCACTTGTGAAACTTGTCAGTTCATCTGCCCAAGGCCTACAACAAAAGGCTCTCAAAGCTCTTGAATGGGCCTCTAATAGCTGGCCCAATGCTGTTGCAGATGCAGGTGGCATCACCGAAATCTCCAAGGTCATTTTACAGGTAAGATGCAAGAATATATGTTTATTTGTCGTAGGCACGCACTTATAGAATACAACAGCTGATATTTAGTAGGAAGGATTATTTTGTTTGTATCTCAAGCATATAATATGCATTCGGTAATATATTCTAAAGGACTCATATTTTTGTCTAAATGTAGAACGTGTATTTCGTGTGTGTTCTATGTAATGTACGTATGTTAAATATATAAACTTTAAAACATGTTTCTTTGTCCCTGATAGTTCAGATTGTCTAAATGTGAGCATTTACTGGGATCTTTACCTGTAGATCCTATATTATAGATATCACATCTTTAATAAAAACTGGTAAGCATTGAAGAGCTTATACATATTGACAGACCCTTTTAACTGGCTATGCGTTTACTAATCACATGATTCATCCACCAGAGATATTTACAGAAATATATAATTTTAATGTGTAGATGTATGAATAGAAGGACGTTGCTGTGTATTTTTTTATTATGTGAGGTATATGTAAGCTGATCATATATTATACAGGTTGATCCTCAGCCTCCACATGCAATATGGGAATCTGCAGCATTAGTACTTTCAAATGTTCTACGGTTCAGCTCACAATACTTTCTTCAAGTCCCTGTTGCTGTACTCGTGAAACTCCTCCGATCAATCTCAGAGGCAACTGTTGTAGTTTCTTTGACCGCTTTATTGGTACTCGAAAGGTATTATACCCCTTACACACACGCGGGCATATTATAATATTATATTAATCAATTGCTTTTTAGGGACGACGCATCCAGTGCAGAGATAATGGCAGAAAGTGGGGCAGTGGAAGCACTCTTGGAGCTGCTTAGATGCCATCAGTGTGAAGAGGCAGCTGCAAAGCTTCTAGAGGCGCTTTTCAATAACGTCAAAGTCCGCGACATGAAGGTATAGATGTATATATAGGGATATGTGTTTTGCCTAATACCATTCTCTCTCTCACACCGCACACACACACACTCGCGTGCGCGTGAACTTACATCTATTGCTCACAGGTTTGTAAGCTGGCAATCTCACCATTGTCACAGTACCTTTTAGATCCACAGACAAGGCACAAGAAGCGAAGCTTCTGGCTGCTCTGGCACTCGGGGACATATTCCAGAACGAAGGCTTGGCAAGAACCACAGATGCTGTATCAGCATGCCGAGCGTTAGTAAGCTTGCTCGAGGATCAACCCACCGAGGAGATGAAGATGGTGGCAATCTGTGCATTGCAGAACTTGGTTGTGAACAGTAGGTCGAATAAGCGTGCTGTTGCCGAGGCCGGTGGCATCCAGGTAGTTCAAGAGCTGCTCTCGTCAAGCAATCTGGACACTGCTGCACAGTCTGCTGCCTTGCTGAGGTTGTTGTTCTCCAACCATACAATCCAGGAGTATGCTTCAAGCGAAATCATTCAGATACTTGCAGGTACTCTAATATGTAACTTACGCACACTACTAACCGCTTACATACCTACATCTCTCTCTCTCTCTTTCTCATACACACACATTACATTTGCATAATCCGTGAATAGCTCTTTGACTAAGTGTAGATGGATAATGTATAGGAACATTTGGTGTAACTCCTCATAGCGGCTGAGATTCATCATAGAAGATGTTCTAAAGATATATGCAATATTTTGTTATATTACTCTATATTCTATGTCATACGCACAGAATATGCTAAACTGAATGTATATCTGCATGTCCATGGTAATGTATAATGTATCTACACTGGTAAATATATGCATGACTAAATGTGTCTCAGATGTAAACTTTTTCAACAAAAGGATCATAATTCTTAGCAATACACTTTGAAATGTTTTCTGACTTTATGCGTGTGTGTGGAGGATGTTTGTATACGGATTACTAATAACAACTTCATTATTGACTTCTCTAGCAACCATAGAGAAAGATCTATGGTCAACTGCACAAGGGAGTGTGAGTGAAGATGCATTAAGAGCAATGGACGTACTTTTCTTAAACTTCCCGAGGTTAAGGGGAACAGAAGAGGCAACCCTGTGTGTCCCTCAGCTTGTGGCAGCACTCAAGGCTGGTTCGGAAGCTGCACAAGAAGCAGCATTGGATTGCTTGTACCTTTTAAGGCGAGAGTGGAGTTCGAGCCCCTCTGAGGTACGTTCACTTCCCTGGAATGGTCCTAGCCGTTTGTTCTGTGGAGCACATGTTTGTAATGTATACTGGGTATATGCGTATATCGTGTCTACATTTACTTATGCATTAGATACTTTAGGACCACAGATACTGTACATTATCTCTCTCTATGATATTTTATAAAATATATATCATGTTTGAGTTCGGAGGACTTTGTTTAGATTACTTAAAGAACAGATAGTAAGTATGCATGGTTTGTAACAGGTTGGTAAAGTACAGTCGGCAGCAATGGCTGAGGCAATACCAGACTTGCAAAGGATGATGAGGTCTGGGCCTCAGTATCTTCATGAGAGGGTTGATAGCCTTCTACAGTGCCTTCCTGGGAACCTGGTTGTTACTATCAAGCGTGGTATCAATTTGAAGCAATCCATGGGTAACACCAATGCCTTTTGCAAGCTCACGCTAGGGAATGGTTCTCCTCGTCAAACCAAGGTGGGTGGGTGTGTATGTGTGTTTTATCTTTTACCTCATTCTAAGTATCCTTTTGTTTCAGGTTGTATCACATAGCACTAGTCCAGAGTGGAAGCAGGGATTTGCATGGGCGTTTGATACTCCTCCCAAAGGACAAAAGCTACATATCTCCTGCAAAAGCAAGAATGCATTTGGAAAGGTATGGTCACAATTCCTCTCCGTGTGCGTGTGTGTGTGTGAGAGAGAGAGAGCTTTGTATTACCTTATCTATGTTTATCAGTGTTCTATCTTAAATTTTATTTTCTTCTTGCAGGGCTCTCTAGGGAAGGTGACAATTCAAATAGATAGAGTAGTGATGCTGGGAACTATAAGTGGAGAATACCACCTAAAGCCAGATTTGAACCGCGATGGTTCACCACGGATACTGGAGATAGAGTTCAATTGGTCTAACCGTTAACCAAGGTACACTCCAGCTTTTATTTTTTTTTCTTATTTTATACTTTTTGGGAGCTTTATTTATTTATTTATCGGGGCTTTTAGATATATATATACATATATCTATTGTATATGTTGTAGGCATTCTTAAGTCTAGTTTCTCCATATACTAGTACTTAAAAGTGCTAATCTGGATTATGCGAATCTGTAAATGCAGCTTCTCCCTGCAATAGGAAAATTTTGTTTTATAGGTTAAAAAACTCTCTCTCTCACGCACACGCTTTGATATATAGAAAGAGGATAATGGGACCACATGACGGAACCTGACTCTGAAGTGACATAAACCGCACAAACAGGAACACACACGCATTTATATGTATGCAGTATATACTCTACTAACATGGTTAAAGCATTAGTGTTTACATTTATATGGTCACCATCACGTATTAACAAAAAATAACCACGTATTTTATTGATAATCACTGGGTTGTGAATATTTTATTTAACTAATATTAACTTACGGGCCTTTACTTTTCCTAGATTTCTTGTTGCTAGTCACGCTCACACCAACACTCTGTTTTATATACTGTATATACTCGTACATACATACACTCGTACATATACAGTATAACTATATAATATATACACGTATTGGATATATAATTTACTTTATGTCTTGTATGTTTCGGTTTTAGTGGGGCTTTCTCTCTTAGGTTGGTTCGTCATGGTTTGTCCGAGCTTGATTGCTTAAGCAAGTTACTTCTCCAAGGTATGTTTAATTTTTCCTTATTTGTATTCATTCCATGGTTTTTATTTTTTTATCTTCCACAGAAATATGTCTCCTGGAATGCCCAATTACACCAAGCTAACCAACGGCAGCAATGCAGGTGTGTATACAATCCCGCCTTCTCCCCCTCCCGATCCGACAAGATTCGATCGTCCCATACACTATTTGAAATGCTGAGTAACGATCACACAGCAAATCCCAGTACCCATCACCGTTTCCCAACGAATCCCCATTCCGAGAATCCCTCTCCCCATCAATCCCAGAGAAATCCCCATTTCCAACAGCTCATGTTAATCGACCAGAGGCAGCAGCAGCAACAGAACAACTTCATCCCACTAATCAACAGGTGTGTGTGTGTGTGTGTGTCTATATATATATATATATATATATATATATATATATATATATAATATTGTTTACATACATATGCACATTTGTATGTGACAGGCAGAGTTTCTATGCAAGCAAACAGGAACTCCTACACAGGAGAGGGTGAATGCCGTTCTGTGCTCGCCGGTTAATGGTTTAACGATCCGTTGACAAGTGATCTTAAGTTAACCTTGATTAGTAGAGACGGTGGACTGACAGTGACCGTCAATGTACACACAAGGATCCTTGTCTCCTTTAGCAAGTACTTCGCTTCTAAGCTCTCGTACAAGCAACAAGGTGTTCATGTCACCAATCCGTATTCCGTCGAGGTATACACGCTCGTATATAGCTTGAAATGCAGACAAAACCATCATAATACTTGTCCATAGATATGTTACTTATTAGGTACTAACAATATAATGAATGATAGATACCTCAGCTGACTAACGTACACACACCACATACACACACAACTAAAGTATTCTTTGATTGTATAGATATCCGATTGTGAGGATGTGGAGATATATCTTATTACAATTAAGCTTATGTATTGTTCCTTGGACGTCAAAAGAATGTTGCTACGTGAAAATGTACCCCGTGTACTTGCGATTCTCAAGGTACGACGTATATTTCTTGCGTGTGTATATAGTATTAACTTTACTTTATACTCGCTTTGCAAAAATATATGTACGTAGATACTGTAGCTTTAGACTTTAAATGTACGTCCTTTCGTTATTGTGTTTAGTTATTGCTCTACACTTTTAACTATGCATTATCTCTCTCTCTCTCTAGCTTTGATTTGTTCTTTCGGATTGTCATGTTCGTTTAAAACTTCGCTTTTATGCTTTCTGTATTTTATATTTTTCTGTCTTGGTGTTCAGTTCTGAGTCCTTTGCCTCTGGTTTTCTATATTTCTTGTATATATTTTTATATTAAACATTGTTGTATATATAAACAACTTTGCTGCTTTATATTGAACTATAAAAAAAAATACATTTTGTATTTATATATTTCAATATACTAAGACTGTATTGTATTCAGACCGTGTTTTGTAGTTGAACTTTATTTATATGTGCTATATTATTCACGTGTGTGTGTGTGTGTGTGTGTGTGTGTGTGTGTGTGTGGTGTGTGTGTCTGTCTGTGTCTGTCTGTTTTATTCGAATTTTGGCTGGAATTTGCTGGTTATGCTTGGTTATATATATCATTTACTAGTTAATCTCTGTTCATTACCGCGCACACACACACATATATACTATGCTGTGATTATACTGTTATTATATACTAATTGTATGCATCATATAAATCAGGTATACAGTTCTTGTGCGTTAAATTAACATGCAATATATGCTAATTCGGTACAGACATTTTTACTTTGTCGTGCACGTATTGGATGTTGTGAATTTTTGTGTATATATATTCCTGGCTGCTTTCTGTTCTTAACATATTCTAGAAGATCGTGACTAGTTTATTCTTTTTCCTACTATACACTAGCATGTGAATATGTGATGCATAACTTTTTCCACATGCACATATATAAATATAAACATAGTTTCTAGAATATGCATTCGTGATTGATTCTCATAAACATTAAAGTAATGTTTATTGTTTGATATATATACATAGACATATAGCTACATATAACATAAGGACATATACATGTCTATATTCATATTAAGAGTGACTGACTCTCTCTCTCTCTCTATGTGTGTGTGTGTGTTGTGTGTAGAATATACACACACAAACACGTACGCAATGCATAATCAATAAGTAGAACTCTCTACATGTACATGCGACATGGAATGAATGTACAGTTTGTGTACAGATTAAACACAACATATACACACATAGATTGAATGCATAATTATAGACTAAATATGTAATCTAATCATATCGTTATTAATCTTGATTACAAATACCGGTTGTTATCTGCTTTATAAATATTTATGTTTCTTTTCAGGTTGCTTCTGCTATTGTTTTCGAGCAGCCATTACAGCATGTCTGGAGTACTGGAGGCCGTACCCTGGTCCGAGGACGAAGAAGAGAAGGTTGTCACACTTGTTTCACAACTTGAGAGGGAATATCCCACGGCATCCAGGTCCGTACTTAGTCGAGTTGCAGACCCTCACCTCGTACCGTACTTGCACTCCCCTGTTTCCCCAAAGATAACCAGAGCCCCAAGAGCCAGAGCCCGTACAACCCACATGCAACCCGAGGAGGTTTTGTACACAAACATACAGAAACACACCCAAATACACACACGTACGTTTACACACAATATATATATATATATATATATATATATATATATATATATATATATATATATACTTAAATGTGTAAATTATTTACAGGTAATAGTTAAGCTTGTGAACTGTGTTATGCAAGCAACGGATGAGAAAGCGAGGAGGGAGATGAAGGCTCTCGTGTTAAGCTACTGCATGAGAACTGTACGGCATCAAACAGAAACAGTTCAATTCTGGACATAAGCAAGGAATCTTTATACGACACATGCAAGGAGTGCTTGAATGGACTATCGTACAGCTTCTCTATGTTGACCGAAGACCAAACTCCTGGGGTATGTTCTTCACAGTATATATATTATATTTGGCGTCGTGGGCGCCACATGACGTAAAACAGTTCATATATATATATTATATATATTGCTTGCATTTCATGTTATACATGAAACGTACATGATATTTATTTAGATCATAATACGTACATATAGTACATATATTGCGTGTGTATAAAGATATTTTAGTACCTATACATATTTATTATTCATACATTTTCTGAATGTAGTCATCGCCGATATCCCGCCACGTGGATAACATCCAATGGCTTACGGAGGTTCTGATCGATCGAGGAATAGCTGAGGAGCTGGTGCAAATATGGTCTCGTGAGACGAAGCTTGCCGAGGCACATAAGAAGGTTATATTTGTACATTATTTGGACATGTATATATCTACATGCACATATATATGTACCATACTGATCCACGTGTACATGTTCATGTAGGTGCTTATTTTCTTCTTTGTCTTTTAACAGGTTTTAGCGGTACACAGATACGAAGTTAGCAAGATTACTGCACGACTTTGCATTGGGATTGGACGAGGACAGATCATGGCTGGACAGGCAGTTCGGGCCAAGCTTCTTAATACGTGGTTAAATCCTCTCATGGATGACTTCTGCTGGATTCAAAGGATGCTCCCCAAAACCTGTGGTGGTGAGTATGATAATGCACGGCGCGTTTGTGTTAGTTTAACGAATAGCTAGATAAAGGAGATGGACATATATGTGATACATTATATGTAAAATGCTTGTATACACATAAAATACATACATACTCATAAATATTAAACCCTTGGTGCACATTTGTACAGGGCTGGATAGGAGAGCTATAGAGGAAGGTATATGCCAGACAATACTCACATTATCACTGGAAGAGCAGAAGTTGATCTTAATGGGATGGTTTGAGCGGTTTGCAAAGGATGGTGAGGATTGTCCCAATCTGCAGAGAGCTTTCGAAGTGTGGTGGAGGAGGAGCTTCGTGTATGGTGCTCCTAGGCAACTACAAGCACCTAAATAGGTGAGTCACTTATAAATATATTGGCACGTATGTAAAACCCTCTGAAAATCAAGGAGTATTTATCAAGATTTGCCATCAAGGATATATCATCTATTGTACGTTCCTTTTTATGTAAAGGACTGGAGTTTTGAGTTGAGTGCACGCTGCAAGTAGAATATTGAAGTTAATTGTGTGTGTGTGTGTCTATATATATATATATATATATATATATATATATATATATATATATATATATATTATAATATTATATATAATATCGAATAAGTATATCACACACAAACAATTACATATAATATAATAATTCTTGGGTTTGGAAGATAATATATTGTATGACATATGAAATATTATAACAGATTATATATATATATTATATTGTTCATAACTTAAAGCATAATGTTTTCTTGTTTAATTCTGTGTGTAAGAAACGTTCCAGTAAGACATTAGCGGCGAGCCTCCGTAAGGACAGTGTATACATAGTCGGCTGGAAGAAGGCAACCATCCTGAGAATACTGTAGAACGTCCCCATTGCTGTCGGCCAGAGTCCCAAGCTTAATCATGTAGAGGTAGTTCAACGTGTCCACAACAACGCAGGAAGGAGTTCCAGCTGGCAACTCAACATGCTTGCGTTTCTTGCTGTTACCGAGGCCTACAACTTGAATGGTAAGCATCTTCTTCTCGTCTGGAACACCACGTTGAGGAGGCAGCAGGTCTGTCTCCGATATGCTGGATAGTATTCTGTTAATCTGCTGAGCTGAGAAGAAGTTCCTTGCAAAATCACTGTCGGGTGCGTGCCCAAGCAGCTGCATGATGCCACCAGTCCAGGGAAGTACTCCAAACTCTCTCTCATGCATAAAATCCAAGTCAGGATTGAAGTCCCTCATGGCATTTAGTCCGATCATGTAGATCCATTCTGCATTCGTCTCATCGTGTCGGTATGTCCCCCGTACCACTGCATGGTAGTGAGAGCCTCAACGATTGAGCATCCTCTGCAGCGGGAAAGATCAATGGCAGCAATGACCATTCCCAACGCACGGATGAGCTTATTCTCTTGTCTTGCTCGCATCACCAGGCCACCACAGTGGTGTTTCTGGATCATGTATCCAGAGTAGACATGCAGAAAGTTGCGTTCCTCTCCTTCCTCTGCATAATAGTAAGCCGTGTCGTCAATCAGAATTGCTTGCTCCAGGTCTATGTCCTTGAAAAGGCCCCTGAGTCGTTTCTTCTTCGACATGGTCATGTTCTCCTTGGAGAACACCTTGTATGGCAGGCGCCCGTCTGGGTCGATCGAGCTGAGCATCTGGTTTACCAGAGGTTCATTTCTGGAAGCAGGGCCTCCACTGAAGAAGCTGATACGCGCCTTGGGAAGCTTGTACAGTGCCTGTATGAATTCCTTTGCTCCGTGCACTAGAGTGTAGCGAGATTCCTCTGCCTTACCTCGGCTGCCGCAGAAAAGAGTATCGTCCAGATCCACAAACACGTCCATCCGCTACAAACCTACCCTAATAAACCTACCCTAATAAAGAACAATCTTTAACCTTTAATATTGTCAGCCCTAATCAAGAGTTTATTTAAAAATCTAAATATAGGTTGATGTCAGTATCTGCAGCACAGCAAGGAAGCTGAGTCTATACACGTTGCGAGTGCGTCCTGCTCGTCCGTTACAGCCTCCGTACAATTATTTCCGTACATTCTGAGATATATATGCCACCAGCCTTTTGGGCCTCTTTCTTGGATCAATGCCAATGCTTTCTAGTATCTGGAACAGGAATTCGATGCAGTCAGCCACACTGAGTCGTAGGTGTGTATTGAATTTAAGTTGACAATCTTATGTGTGTTGAATTTATATTTGAAGGGTCTAATTAATATTGTATTAAGTAGAGGTTAATAAGAAATAAAGCTTTATTTTATACAAGAATAATCAAGCCGCTTATAGAAGTTCTTCATTAGTGGAACAACTCTATAAACATAATAGCCATATCATGCAAAGCAAATCTAATACATGAACGCTACAGCAATAAGGACTGCATCGGATTGATTTGAGTAAGAGAATCCCCATAACTTAGAAGAATATATTAAAATCTAAACCAAATATTCTATGGTAGCTAAACTTTGATGTGTTAGTAAATCAAAAGGAATATTCTAATTGTGAAGAAGAATATTCTGTGGATGGCACATTATTAGAGTGGAATTTTCCTTCATTATTCAATAACATACCATAAGATTTTACATAATTGTTGCACATTAGAGAATTAAATAGAATACACACACAAGAAATATATACATCTACACTCAAATGAACATCTAACTACATGTTTCTCTTTTCTTCTTCAGCATTGTTACAATCTCGATCACGTGGACATGCCGACTAACCACTATACATTAATGTATTAATTATAATATACATTAATTATATAATCATATATATATTTAGCCTACAATTGACTACATGTTTCTCTTTTTTTTTTTTCAATATTGTTATGATCCTAGAATTGACAATGCGACAATGCCTTATAAACTTTTGTGAACAATATTCATTATATCAAACACATATTTTAACACTTTTCTTTTTCGTGATTTTGAATTTTATAAATTAAATGAGAGTAACCCGGCACTTTACAATATTATTAAAGAACATTAATTTTTTATATAAGCCTTGATGTACTTTATATTTTTATTACAGCTTATGTATTAACAAAGATAGTAATTCTTAAATATATTCGTAAGAGTGTTATATAGTGGTAATAACATAAAGATATTGATCAAAATGATTCGATTAATTCAAAAAGTAATGATTTAAACAAAATGAGAAGATTTCTTTATATAATTAATTTATAAATAAATTAACAAGTTGATAATAAAATGATTTCATTTTTAATTATGTTTGATAGTAATTTTTAATTATTATAAAATACTTTTATAATGAAGAATAATATGAATATTCTAAAATATTTTAAGAATCTTCCTTACTAAGTAAATTAATGAAGGATTAATTTGTTAATTAATTAATATTTAAGGCTTAATTATATATTTATTAAATAATTAATTAATGATTAAAACTTAAATATTAATTAGTAATTTATTTTTATTCCCATTTTTATGTATCATGCCTATTTTAGTTACAATGTGCATTTGAGTTTTTTTAATTGTTAATTTCGCACATGGGGTTAATTTCATCCCATAACTTTTAACTCACTTATTATTTTATTTTTTAAAGACATTCTAAGTTCATCTAAATAATATGAGTAATATTTGAAGGGTTTTCATCATGAAAGTAATTAAAAACAAGCATAAAAACATCATGTATTTTTAAATGATTTACATTTTGAATCAAAAATAAAAAAATTTAATGTATAATTCTTAGCATGTTCATTTTAATATGATATATTGTTCATTAATGCATTTCTTAATTAAAAGATTTTTATTCTAATACCAAAATAATATTCTAGAATCGTGGTACTTATAGTTTTTAGACTTAATATAATTTATTAATTAAACATAATAAATTAAATTTCAAACTAACTTATGTTTATATATGTTAAAAAATTTCATAATCAACTAATAGTAACCTTATCTTGTTTGTTAATCTAATATCAAAATACAACATACTTATTATTTCTTTTTAAAAAAATTAAATATAATAAATTAAACTTCAAAATAAGTTTTACTTTATACGATTCTTAATCAAGTATATCCTTTGTACTTATTGTTTCTTTTTTATTTTTTTAATTAAATATAATAAATTAAACTTCAAAATACATTATTCTTTATATTGAAATAAATAAAATGGAATTATAACTTAACCTTGGATGTTGTGGGCCTTAACCAATGTATTAATCTTTATTTCTTAAATATAAATGTCATTGGATTTTATCCATAACTTGGGTGTTAAATATTCACACACCCACATGTATATGCACACACTGATTTTAACGTTATTTTACATGACAATGACTCAGATATATTTAAGAATTGTTAAGAATATTAAAAAATTGAATATTACATGAGATGTATTTGGTTATTTAAAAAAGTATAATTCAAAAATAATGATGAGAAATGTTTAAGACTTTTTTAAAGCAAGTTGCTTGCTTTGGTGGTTGTAAAGATGATTTAATATATATTGATGGTTATTTTGTTAAATTCATCCATAATGTCACAATAAATAAGGTTTTAATATTGTAATTACAACATAAATAAGATTCACTATTAAAAGTTTATGTAATTACAAATTTTTATGTGTGTGATTGTTAAATTTTAATATATAAAATTATAAATTTACTATATACATATATGAGAAACTATTGGTTATATAAACACACATATACATAAGTTCATAATACATATAATAAAGATAAATTATATTTAATTATAAATTAAATTAATTTACTTAATTTTTACTTCAATTTAACACAATGAATATATATGAATTGAAAATGAGATTTGTTAGAAAAACATGTTGTCTGTAGTCATTTATGATAAAATAGTATGAATACTGTGAAGGCAGTTAGTTATAAAGAAGAATGCTTTCTCGTAATAATGAAACAGTACAAAATGTCACTTAATTAACAAATAAAACAAATATCAAAATGTTGTACCAAATGACATTTTGTACTGTCTTATTAACATTTCTTATGGTGAAGAAACATCCTTCATTACCATTAATTAATTGACTTCACAACATTATCTATAACATTATCTACAGCAGATAATATGTTTTTATCAACAAATCCCATTTTCAACTCATATATATCCACTATGCTAAAATGAAATAAAATTAAATAAACTAATTTAATATATAATTAAAGATACTCTATCTTCTTTGTTGTATGCATTCCAAACTTGTGTATATATTCATATAACTAGTAGCTTTGTATACTAGAATATAATAATAACATGTTTTTATGTTTTTTATTACTCATATAAATACATAATAAATTTATAACTTTTATACACACAAACCTGCAATTATAAAGACTTTCCCTAGTAAAAACCTTATTAGTGGTGACAAGGTAACAAACCATCTTAATGACCAAAGCAGACCTCACAACTTGCTTCAAAAAACTCTAAGTATCTCTAACATATACTTTTGAATTGCACTTTCTTAAATGACTAAGTATGTCTTATGCAATATTTAGCTTTCTAACATCCTTAGCAATCCTCAAATATGCTTCTTCAAATAATCTTAAGTCACCGTCACCTAATATAATGTCAAAGTCAATGTGCTTTGATATGTTAAGTAGAAAGTTGGGTTTACCACGTCCCAAGCCTTACCTTAAGAGATATGAAGAACTACCTCGCAATCTAGGCCTTACCTTGAGGTGAGATATGAAGAACTGCCTCTCAATCTGGACCTGGCATCTGCTGGAGCCAGCATACCACATAAGGAGTGGGGTGTAGTCGCCTTTGTAGAGCAGGTGCAGCAACTAGAAGGCACAGGATCCCAAGTGTCCATGTGCGTGTGCGTGCTAACCAGGCCATGGGAAGGACTTCAGTGTCCCTTCATAAGAGACAGCCCAATATAAGTCTCTAGCCGTCTTCCAGACCTTAGTCTTCTCAAAATCCAAGCACATGCACACAAATTCTACGTTTTTGCTATCAAGCCCGGCAAAGATATGAAGGCAACCTATAAACTGACCCACTCCTCAAATAATGTCCTGTGTTGCCAGACCAGTAAAATCCATTTCTCTAGCGCACAGAAACCATGAGACAAGTTTTGTATGGACGAACCATGCAGCTGCACGTCATGTTCTATGAGTTTAGGAGGCCTAGAATCACCCAAGAACAGCTGACACCACTTAACTTTGCCTTTCCTATCAAAGAGACAGCTCTCTGGACATGCTCTGGAAGATCAAACAGTCAGGTCAAATTGTTGAGCAACAAAACAATTTATACTCGAATTTATCAGTATATTCATCTGATATCATATATGAATTACTGTGTAATCACGGAACTTGCCTGTTTTTCGCTTTGGGCTTCTGGTTCAACACCTCAGGAATACAATGACAAATATATATATATATATATTTGCGTGTGTATATGTAATGTATACTGTATACGTTTCTCCACCGGTTTCACTCAGCAAGTGATACTGCCTTTTGTATCTCCGATATCCAAGAGGTTATCTGGAAGATTCTCTCTCTCTCTCTCACACACACACACATCTACATTTGAATGACAATGTCTATTTACTTGTGTATAATAAATGTTTGATTTGTAATGTGCGTTTTTGGTTTCTTTTAACTCCGAATATGCCATAGACCAGTATAGCAATGTTTATACACATGATTTACTTACTTGACCTATTCTGAAAATATTCGGTTTGTTAGCTTAACAGAGACTACCGTATGATGTGAAAGCACATACACCACACACACACACACACACACACACAAGTACCAAATAAAATGTAAACGCTTTTGCCGAAACATCACACATGTCATGCATAAACCTGCAGCATTTAACGATTAAATTAATAGCTAAAGTAAAAAAAAAAAACTAATAATAAAAAACATAGCTTTCTGGTCCTGTAATACAAATAAACATACAATGTCACAACACGCACGTACGCACACACACCTTAAGGACGAGTCTTCATCAGATTCCCAAGTATCTGAAAGTGCACACAAACAAAAATTACCATTAAGTATTTGAGAAAGAGAAACCCAATAGTTAATTTTTAATATTTCCCGTATTGACCAATGTCATTTTTGTTGGCTCCCATCCCTTCAGATCTGTGTGTGAAATGCGAGATAAATTAATAAATTAAGGATAACAATTAGGTTATTCGTTGGATTTGATTAGTAACTTCATACGTAGGATTTACCCAGAGATAAGTATATATATATATATATATATACATATATTTGCGTGTGTATATGTAATTGTACACTGTATACGTTTCTTACAAGTTGATGACACACACCACCGTGGTTTCACTCAGCAAGTGATACTGCCTTGTTGTATCTCCGATATCCAAGAGGTTATCTTATCTGGAAGATTCTCTCTCTTCTCTCTCTCTCTCTCTCTCACACACACACACACACACATCTACATTCGACTGACAATGTCTATTTACTTGTGTATAATAAATGTTTGATTTATAATTGTTTCTGGTTTCTTTTAACTCCGAATATGCCCATAGACCAGTATAGCAATGTTTATTACACATGATTTCGTGGGTTTGATTTTTATGTTCCAATACAAAGTATAAATTTACTGATTAAGAATTGTACTTGCTATGTGTTAAAAATAAGTACAATGTATATACTAAATGAAAAATGTTTAATTACAATGAAATTTTTAACATGTATAAAGTAAACATAAACACAAAATATAATTGGATCAGACATCCGTTTCTGTTGGTGTGCGCCCGTTGGAAATGGCAGGAAAGTACCTCTTGCAATATTCATCATAAGTTTTGAATGCGTGTTTGTTCTACTTCTCGTTAACCTCACAATGTTTCCGCTGTAATAAAGCTTGACAAATATCCCTTAAGATTACGGTCGTCAACTGGGTTGTCGCATGGCATAATTAAGGAAACCAACAGCTGTTTCGTATTGTTTGGCTTGACATTATCTAGCACGTCCTACTGAACCTACTCTGTGTCCTTGTCCATGCTCGTCCGACAAACTTCAAGTTTGAAATCATAAACATGAAATCGCATAATCCAAAGACCAGAGCCCCATGTACGAAATCTTAAAACCGAAATCTAGAGGCCCAACTCCGAACTCCAAAACTCAAGATACCAAATGTGCAAGTCCGAAAGGCGAAAACACACTAATTAACTAGTTACATGTATAAAGTAAACATAAACACAAAATAGTTTGAAATTTAACTTATTATGTTTAATTAAAAAACTAGAGTAAATTGAGCTAAAACCATGATTTTAGAATATTATTTTAATATTAAAATAAAAATCTTTTAATTAAGAAATGCATTAATGAACAATACATCATATTAAAATTAAACATGCTAAGAATTATACATTAAATTTATTTACTCTTGATTCAAAATGTAATCATTTAAGAATACCGACATTTTATGTTTGAAAAAATAAATAATAATCAAATCAAAAATTACGGATGAAATTAATCATTAAAAATAACTTTATCAAATATAAACTTTAATGCATCAATCTTAATCATAAAGAATTTATTAATAACAAATGAATAAAAATTAATATATAACTAAATGCTCCAATTGCAATATGCAACACCTAAATAAATTAAAATATCATCAATATAAATAATCATGAATTAAATTAAATTTTTTATATTAACTATGTATTTAATAAATAATCAGATGGAATAACATTAGTCTACTTGAAATGATATCATATACAAAATATAATCTTTCATTATTCTTTAAATATTTTAATCAAATTATATGCAAGTTGAACATGGATCTTGATTATAAAGAGAGACTTTTAAAAAGTTTTAAAATTAATAATTTATAGTAATAACATAATTAATCATAAAATCTTTTATTGAGAAAAAACAAAAAATAAATAAAAGCATCAATAAGAAATTTGAAATACCATTTTGTGACATTTTTGTCCATATAGAATGTAGTTTAAATGTAATTAAATGCATTAAAATAATACCTATTCCAACAATAATTAAAGTCTTGGTTTACTGTTTTATATATTATATTATTTCGTGTAAAAAAACAAAATTATAATAATTTACATGTTTCACAAAGTAAATACAAAAAGATCAACTTCATGTGTATTAAAGCAATATTTAATCTTGTACATCTAAACTTTTAAGTTTGGGACTATTAAAAGAGATTTTTAGAACGAGAGGAATACAATTCTTCTAAAGTGAACACAAGCAACTGTTTTAATCATGTTCAATGAACAGCAGGATAAGTGAGGGAGTGTATATATATAAACATATATATGCTATAGTTAGACGTTCGACAGGTTCCTCTTTTCTCCATATACAACGTGTGGCCTTGCCACAAGCAGCTTCTAATTCACAGGCCTGTGTTGATTTTGTTCACAAGCTTCTACAAAGCATCGGTGGTGCTTTTACCGCTCTGCATTTGTGCAGAAGTGTGCTGCATACACACACCATTCTTTTTCACATAGATAGTACTGTATGCTTCACTAGGGGGAATTCAGTTCTTCATTAGCGGAACAACTCTATAAACATAATAGCCATATCATGCAAAGCAAAACAACAAGGATTCCATCAGTAGTCCTCCGGAGTAAGGAGATTGATCTGTGTAAGACATTTATGTGCCATCGCCTTGATCTTTTCCACTTCATTGATATCATAAACCAGCGTCAGAAATATGCCTGCCAAAAACCATATCAAGCTACAGATGCAAAACATACACATGAATATGCTGCTTGTTTCACATAGTCACTCGCATAGATAGGGAGAGAGTAACAAGACCAACCTGTAAACTTAGAATTGAGCAAAAAGCAACAGACAACTTTTGAACAGGTAAGCCTCCGGTCACTAGCGCATTGAAGTCATAACTCGTCACTAGCGCATTGAAGTCATAGTCAAGGAAGCGCTCAATAATAGCTTCCTTGGGGATAGAACTTCTGCAGTGATCCTCACTCCAGACAGATTTGTGGCCACCTTCTCTGCCTGCAGTGACAATCCTGCGTAAGTAAAACAAAGTAAATCTACGTGTACGAAGAACAAGAGGAGGAAATCGGTTACTTGCTTCTCATAGGCGCAAAAGATAACCAGTGCCTGGCTGCAACCATTCGGCTGATGGTTTGAAGCTTGTGATGCCCTCCGTATTCAAAGGCGGCTCGACTGGTATTGTATATATAATATATTAATATTCATTAATTTTAAAATTAGCATGTAAACTTTTTTCTTTTTCATATAAAACTTTAAATTATTATGAATCTATTGTTTATTCAATTTTTTTTTTAATTTTTTTCCATAATTTATGCCTTTTTATTCCATTCTAATCTCTCTCTCTCTCTCTCTCTCTTCTCTCCTCTCTCTCTCTATATATATATATATATATATATAATAGATTAGATTGTTAATTTTTTCATACTGTGAGTTATAGAAAATATAGATTTCTTTAAGAGTATGTAGATATTGATTGAAACATTAATTTATTTTCACATGAAATACTCAATTTGGAGGCATTTTAATTATCAAATCATGTGAACTACTAAACAAGGAAATTATAAATGATAACACGACTGAACATATGAACGACGTAAAAAAAAAGGAAACTATAATAAACATGTGAATTATATTAAATATATAAATATATAAATTTTTATTATAACATATATATATATATTGAATTTTATTTTCTTTGCTCTTGAATTTGCAAAATATTTTAATTTTTAAATATGCTTGTATTATTTAAAACTAAAAAGAAAATTAAAACAAAATCAATATATATTCTAATATATTTAAACAAACATGTTCTCTTAATTTTACACAAAATTTGAATTGTAAACAAGTATGTGTATATAAACATTATATTTAACAATTCATCATAAGTAATATATATATATATATATATATATAATATATATATAAATTCAAGTGTTAATTCATAAGTTAAGTCAAAACTCATCAAGAATCCGAAGAATACATATATATATAGATATTTATTTAAATTCACATCCATACACAAAAGAGATAAATTTTAAATAAATTTAAATACACAGATAAGCATATTCATATTTATGTATTCATATCTTATTTATTTATATTTTTTCTCATAGACAATACTTTAACAATATAAATACATATATTATAATATGTATGATATTCCTATAGAATTTATAATTGATCTGAAAATTTATAAAACATATCGTGTTTAGGGTTCTTGAGGTTTTAGGTTTATATAATGTCTTCTAGCAGGGCAGAGCACGATCTGCCGTGGGTGGAGAGGTATCGGCCACAGAGGCTGGCAGATGTTGTGGGGAATCAAGAGGCCATTGCCAGGCTTCAGGTTATTGCGCGCGATGGCAACATGCCCAATCTCATTTTCTCCGTAAGTGTCTGCGCGTGGACGTGTGTGTGTGCGTGGACATGTGTGTGTGTTCAGATTGATTAAAATGGTTCCACATTTTATTGATTTTTTAAGGGTCCTCCTGGAATAGGGAAAACAACCTGCATTCTGGCACTGGCGCATGAGCTCTTGGGTCCTGCTGTTAAAGAGGCTGTTCTAGAAACTGAATGCCTCCGATGACAGGTCTGTGTGTGTCGCGCGCGTGTATCCTATATTCCACATACTGTTATAATTGAGATGGGGCATGACGTACACATGCATCCAATATCCACGCAAATATACACAGTATATACACAATGGGAATTTACTGAGTATCAGTATGAAATGCATGGAACGATATACAATAGTTCGAGGTTGTTTATATCTGATGTTCATATAGGGGCATTGATGTCGTGAGAAACAAGATTAAAATGTTCGCCCAGAAGAAAGTTACACTTCCTCCTGGTCGCCATAAGATTATTATTCTGGACGAAGCAGACAGGTACACACTTATTACAAAATTATATATATATATTGTTTTATGGACGATGTGGACGTAATTTTGTCGTGCAGTATGACTTCTGGGGCACAGCAAGCTCTACGGAGAACCATGGAGATATACTCCAATACAACCCGCTTTGGTTAGCATGTAACTTGTCTTCTGAGATAATTGAGCCAATTCAGAGTAGGTGTGCTATAGTTAGATTCACTAGGCTCTCCGACCAGGATATTCTTGCCCGGCTTCTCAAAGTGGTCGAAGCAGAAAAGGTATACTCACGTTTTCATATATGTTTTTAATCAATATACATAATAATATATATATATTGTTTTATATGTTATACATTTTTTTCAGGTTCCATATGTACATGAGGGTCTGGAAGCCGTGGTTTTTACTGCTGATGGTGATATGCGTCAAGCTCTGAACAATCTGCAAGCTACATACACTGGATTCAGTTTGTCAACAAGGAAAACGTGTTCAAGGTACCTATATATTCACACACACGTATATGTATGCGTATATGTGTGTACGCACTGTATACATACGAGTTATATGGCATTGCTGCAGCAAGTGATGCTTGAACTTATTCATTTGCATGCATTCTTGGTATGTGTATATCATTTGCAATTCCTGGTATCCTTGAAGCTAGTACATGCTCTATGCCCTGTGCAGGTATGTGACCAGCCGCATCCACTTTTGGTCTCGGGCATGGTACAGAACACGTTGAATGGAAAGATTGACGAAGCATATACCGGAATGAAACAGCTTTACGATCTCGGGTACTCTGCTTCCGATATCATCTCCACTCTGTTTAGGATTGTCAAGAACTACGACATGCCAGAGTATCTTAAACTAGAGTATATCAAGGTATGTATCTGTACATGTACATACTTATATATACGTATATAGCATCTTAAACTAGAGTATATCAAGGTCTGTATATGTACATCTACATACTTATATATTTAATAACGTTCATTGATGTAACTTCATAATGATTGTTCCAGGAGGTTGGTTTTGCGCATATGAGAATTGCAGATGGTGTAGGCTCTCTTTTGCAGCTCACGGGGCTCCTAGCAAAGATGTGCTTAATCAAGGATAGGGCAAAAGCTTCTTCTTAAGGTAATTTCGTATGTGTGTGAGAGAGAGAGAGACTTGTTCTGATGCTCTGTTGGGCAGGTGGAGTTCGACATATGCATTCCTTCGGCAGGTACGGTGACTTTAGACAGTTCGTGAGCAATTTGTTATTCAGTTTCATTTAAAGTGAATACATTCGGTGCATATGTGTGCGTGTATGGCAGGCAAACAGTACATACACATACATGCGCGCGTGTACACACACAACTCTTACTTTATGTGATTGTGAATCCGTGCTTCTCGTGAGATTCTTTATGTACTTTAATTAACATTGATAATCTTAGCCTTGTTAAAAGACACGTGTCCGCATGCAGCAGCCACGCGGCAGCGCAAAATCGTGCCCTAAAATGTAAAGAATGGCTGGTTTGTTCTTTTCCCAGGACTAGAGGTTACATCGAATCATTGTAGATTAGATCAATTCCAGCAATCATTTCCGGATTAATTACGTAATTGGCTCAAATTTCACTGTAGAAAAAATTCGAGCATATGGAGCAGCAGCAGCAGCACGGAGTTGAGGCGACACACAAGAAACAGGATGGTCTTCATGAGCCCGTGAATCCTTCTAATCAGCAGCCCACCGAAGCTGGTAAACAAGGCGCCAAATCCAGGTATGAATCTCCGTGTGTATGTTTGTGTGTGCGTGTGCTGCGCGTGTGTATGTGTGTCTATCAGTGAGGAAAGATAAGATTTTTTTTAATATGCACTTTATATACATATATGTATGTGTGAAAAGGCCGTTATGAGGCCCACTGTGTGTATGTGTTCGAAACTCATAATCATGACTAAAACATGTTGTTTATAGTTGAGAGATCAGTGTTTTACACACGGGCATTCTGTAGCTTTTCGTGCTATTTATGAGGCAGCATGGATTACAATATAGTTGTTAGTCTGTAGCTGTTTATGAGTCAGTTTATGGAACAGTGTTTCGACTTACCACTTAAAGCCATTTCACACACCCATACGCACATATATACACGCACACACGTACACACGTCTTTTTGTGCAGCGAGGAGATGATGTTTGAGGCATATGGAGATACATATGCAACAAGGTCAGCAGGGGAAGGCTTTGGAGAGCGCTACGGCAGTGGACACCCCGTCAATGTATTCGATAAAATGTCAAAGGTGAACTTGCTGAAGAGTTGGGCATCCCGGAACTCAAAAACCGTGACAAGGTTGCCAAGGATATCCCTTCTGAAGATCCAGGTATTATATCATTATATATGATTTTGTATACATGAATATATGCTTATACTGTACGTAATGCTACAGGCAAGAAGTAAGAAGAGGAATCGTACACAATAATGCAGAGTTGTATGTTAATTAAAGAAGCAATGTTATTTTAATTAAACATGCAATGGTTTCGTGCACATTGTCAGTGTCATGCTGAAGTACGCAGTTGTTGATTGTTTAATGAATCACGAAACCAAACAAGGAAATATGTAGTTTTTTCCGTTCAAGTCAAATGTGCAGTGCCCCCGTATATACGCACTGACGTTATGTTCTAGCGTATTCTTGCCATCCATCAAGTGACGTGTTCTATATGAAATCTGAGCTGGCGGAATTGATTGCTTGGAAATCCAACGTGTCGTACACTCTGGAATGAGACAAAATGAACGTGGAGAATTCATAGCCCGCACATTATGTCTTTATGTTTTCAGCCGTCGATATGACTGCATCCGACGGCTTTGGAAGCCTGTGATGTGAATCGCTGGATAAAACCAGATCCGACGGTGAGTCGTTTTTAGGCCTTTGTCATATATTTGTGTGGTTTATAGTGTTTTTCATTCCACACACCTAACAGACACACTGAAGTTTAGCCTCGATTACTGGGTAGCCGATTCGATCATCTAAGGGCGACATTGTTGAATCTTTGTAAGTGAATTGTGAGTGTTCTCGGTTCATTTTGTAGATCTGCGGTGTATTTCCTACTGGAGCACAACGGAGTCCGAGGCAGCAAACGGCAGGGCCATCAGGCCGGAATTTCTAGGACTGGCATTGAGGAAGTGCAAATTCAGATATCTGATTCTCGAAGAATGCAGCAGACAAGGTCCACTGGCCAGAGGCAAAGGATACATATGAAAAACGTGACATAATCTTGCAAGTTACATAGACACGATCGATATTGAGAGTTACATAGTGCTTGTCACAACGGGGGCCAAGCAATCTACAGAGGGTGGAGGTGGTCGGCAACAACAAATAACTCCTTACAATGGAGGGTTCTTCAAGGGAAGGCTCATCGAGTTTATCGCAGGTTCGCAGTACCTCAGAAGTCTGGTCTCCAAAGATAGGAGACGACTCACACTGGAGGGATACAATCTGGATATGTCATACATCACGGACCGAATCGTAGCCATGTCCTATCCTGCCCAAGATCTCACTGCCATGTATAGAAACCCCATGTGGCAGGTTCAACGAGCTCTGGATATCAAACATGGTCTCTACTACAAAGTAAGTATACACATATACACACACATATGTAACTAAAGTTCGCGTTTTCAGGTGTATAATTTGTGTGTGGAGTCCAATTATGATCCGAATAGCTTCCATGGACGTGTGGAGTCGTATCCCTTTGATGACATGCACGTGCCGCCCCTATCGCTCATCAAGCTTTTCTGTGAGAGTGTACATGAGTGGCTTTCTAAAGATCCTCAAAATGTGGCGGTCATTCACTGCAAAGTAAGCATACATAGTAGTTTTCACATTATATTAATATCAAACTATATTCACAGACTAATGATTTATGACAGGCTGGGAAAGGCAGGACGGGCTTGATGGTTTGTGCATATCTTGTATACAAGGAATGCCAGCTGAGGAAGCGCTACAACTCTACGGAAGTCGTCGCACATACAACAATCAAGGAGTAAGATGCCGTGTGTGCGTGTGTGTGTGTGTGAGTACTTGTACCTATATGTATGAAATCATGTTTGCCTCTAGTCTATGAACTTTGGATTGTAACATAATACTTTCTGGGTAAAGTACATATACATGTGGAGAGTATACTTTTGAGAATGCACGCACATGTAAAGTACATGAATTCTTAAACAGACATGTCCCAACATGTACATGTACACTATAAGCTTGCATTCTTAAACAGACAACCATGTGAAGTGTAGAGGAGGTGTATTGTTTCTTTGTTAAGAATACGAACATGTGCATGTATAGTACATACGCCATGTGAAGAGTATACGCACGTATTAATAATAATTAATTCTATAAATTTTGTAGGTTACAATCCCAAGTCAAAGAAGATACGTTCGTTATTGGAGTAAGATCCTTGTATTTCCTAGCAATGGTGGGCTTCCGGATGTACGTATACCGTCACCCAAACCAAGGGAACTACGGAGAATCCGTCTTTATGATACTACAGCTACAGATGGAGTCAAGTTCTCCATCAAAGAGCTTAAAGAGGTAACTCATAATCTCTCTCTCTCTCTCTCTCTCTCTCTCTCTGTATATATATATATATATATATGTGTGTGTGTGTGTGTTGCAGGAGCCAGGAGAGTTATACAGGGCTCCGGTAGAAGTGACATCAGGAGTCTGTGAGCCATTAAAGAAGGGATTTGTTCGCACAGTTAGCCCTCGTTACTACTTATCCGTCTTACCAAAAGAAGGGGATGAAGGTAGCAAAGAGAACCAACCACGACTAATTGTCCAAATGGACACCGAGAGACCTAATACCTGCAAGAAGCACTGCCTCGATCACTACTTTGACAAACCCATATGTGTAAGTCTATATCTTTAAATTTACATCATGTCTGTTTGTTTGTGTTTGTGTGTTCTACAAAGGATACTTCATAAGTTTATTTAGGAGTATCTGCTCTCTCTCTCTCTCTCTCTCTCTCTCTCTCTCTCTCTCTCTCTCTCTCTCTCTCTCTAACACACACACACACACACACACAATGGTATGCTTTTTCCTCAGGTGACTGGTGATGTGAGGGCCGTCTTCTACAATAAAAGTGGCGTAAGGCTTTTTACTTTTGCTTCAACACTTATTTTATATCTGGTAGCTTGATGCAGGTAAACATATATTTAAACGACAGTTACAGAACTAATTTACACACACGTGCACACACAGATATATATATAGAGAGAGAACTTTACAGTCACATTCAGAAGGAACAAATCAAAGTTAAGTCAGCAAACATAATGTAGTGATATTATAGCATATACATATTATTATAGTGTTATGGTACTATTGTAATGCAATTACACACACACCTATACGTGTGAATATACAGTAGCATCAGTTTAGTACATAATAATGGGAATCACACATTCATAATCTAGTACAGAACCAAAATTCCAATTTTCACGTTTATTACAATATAAATAAACATAATTTTATTAAAATACTCAATATATAATTAAATATTATTTATTAAATACCATTGTGTTACAGTTAAGCCGAGGGGACTTAGATAAGGTGAGCAGGAGTGGAAGATCGATCCTGGACCGAATTTCTCTGTAGAGCTGCTGTTTGGGCCTGCTCGTGCATGCAGCGTGAATAACTCAGATCTTTTGTAATCAATCAAATAAGCAACCAATATAATTAAATTTACAATTTTATATTTATAAAAAATTATAATATATGTCAAAAAAGAATTTAGAAAAACCACATTAAAGTAAGAGTTTCCATAATTAGTTTACTGAAGTTTAAAAAATATTAAAGTAAATACTTTATTAACTTTTTTACTTTGGAGACATGCAACCTTTGAAAAACTTGAGCAACGTGGTGTAGTTATATACACCAAATGGCTTCATGTTCTCCTCTCATTAAAAAACTAAAACAAAATAAAACTCCTTGAAACAACGAGGAATGTTCGTTTATATACACACACGCATGTGCATATATATTGTATATAAAATATATATATATATAAATAATTAAATTAGCTAGATTTTATGTCTTGTGTTTGGTGAAGACGGCTACAGCCTACATCTACATGAACAGTGTTGGTGGTGGTGGTGGTCCTTAGGTTGTTGAATAGTATTATAATTTTCAACATTGGCTGATCTAGTTTGACTCTTGTCTACATATTTAATCACCATTGTTTTTTATTGTTTAATTATTTTGGTGGATAAAATCAAACACAAGAGTTCATTAATAAGGTATACAATCATGGAAGCACAAGAACACAGGCCACAAGAAGCATCTGCTGCAAATACAGATTATGAAAACCAGGTAAATTCACTAATTAATTAAATTAAAATTTATGAAATTTGTATTGTTCGTTTTGTAGTAATTTAGAAGATTTTATTCATATATATTATGTTTGTGTATAAACATCTTGTTGAATTAAAAGAGTAATGCATTCTCATGTATAATTTTTTTTTTTTAAATTTTATAAACAAATATATATTAAAGTGAAATGCATTCCTCATGTGGGAGTTTTCTTGTTCCTTCAAAGTGCGTCAACTTGTGACCTCACTATGTGTAATTTGACATTTATATTTATTCACAGATTAGCAATGGTGTTGAAATCTCCCTTCCACAAGACATAGAGAACCGGCCAAACTTACGACTTCAGATACCACCAAGATCATTGGATATATCAGAAGGCAGTGCAGGTGAGTCAGTTCAAATGCAATATTCTGTGCGTGTGCGTGTGCGCGCGTGCGTGCCTGCGTGTGAGAGAGAGAGAGAGTACAATCTTTATGTAGGTAAACCACCACTTTCACCGAGCTCGGCAAAGAGTATAAGAAGGACAACTAGGCCAAGTTTCAAGTCGAGGTGCACAACGCCGCCTCCAACGAGGTTAAGTCCTGCATACGTAGATACGAGCTGGTCTTCATCATGTACAGCGTGGGGTTTTTCCAAGCCACAGAACCAACCAAGCTCAGAGAAACAGCCATAGCTCCTCCTCCTTTCCTCTTCCTAAAATGTTTCACTCGACTGCGCGGCGAACTACTTCACTTCCTGTGACTCCTCTATCTGACTCTCTTGATGCCTCCAATGCTGCACAAGCTGCTGACGCCGTCAACGAAACAATATCTGCTGTATGTGCGTGTGTACGCGTGCGTGTGTGTGTGAGCTGACTTGCCTTTGCAGGAGCTATTGGCAGCCAAGTTTGAGAGATCTTTATCTTTACCGTTGAAGAAGTCTCCCCGGAGTTTAAAGAAATCAAATGCAGTGCTTTCAGGTGGTTTAATGCTTGTGAGAGCGGCAACTCCTCCAAAAGAAATGAGCCCACCATCAACTAAAGGTACCACACACACGCACATTATCTGTAATGTGTATGTTTATGAGAGCTCTTACATGAAGGTGAGGAAGAAAGGGGGCAAGAGATACCAGTGGAGCAAGCAGTGTGTAGGATATGTATGGACGAGCTTGGGGAGGGTGGGAGTACGTTTAAAATGGAATGCAGTTGTCGAGGGGAGCTTGCATTTTCTCACGAGGACTGTGCGGTGAAATGGTTTGGGATTCGAGGGAACAAACTTGCGATGTTTGCGGTAAAGATGTGGAAAACCTCCCTGTTATGTTAACCCGCCTTCCAGACGATGCAGGAGCTAGACAACAACTCTCTCGTCTCAATACCATGCAAGGGTGTGTGCGTGTACGTCTACTCATACACATACATATATGTAATACACGTATATATTGTACAGGAGGCTCTGGCAGGACGTGCCTGTGCTTATCATGATTAGTATGCTTGCATACTTTTGTCTTCTGGAACAACTTCTGGTGAGCAAACTGATTATGCTAACTGAATATAATTAACATCAGGTTAGAGACATGTAATACTAATTGAATATAATCAGGTTAGAGATATGGGATCTGGTGCATTAGCAATTGCTCTCCCATTTGCATGTGTTCTGGGACTCTTGGCATCAATCACAGCTTCTACACTAGGTTAGTATACGCACACACACACACACAGCATTGTATTATGTAAATCTTTTGACAGTGAGTAGGAAGTATATATGGGGATATGCAGCTTTGCAGTTTGGATTAGTGATTCTATTTGCACATATTTTCTACAATGTGGTAAGTATATTATATATAAAATCAAACTTATATATATATATATATTGGGTTGTTTTTGAAGATGCCGAGGATGTTTCAGGTGCGTGTGGAAGCTGTATTATCTATATTGCTGTCTGCTTTCGCGGGATTTGGGATTACAATGGGCGTTAATGGACTGTGTTTGGAGTATATAAGCTGGCGGGATTCTTCTGCGGCTGGTCCGGTTGAAGAGAGGCAAGATATAGAGCTTGGTCGTCATCCTCAACAACAAATCAACTAATACAAAGTAAACAAAGAAAAAACGAGAAAATAGAATGTACATAAAGGAATAGACAGTGCTTAGATTTGTATATACAGACGTGTGTGTGCGCGCGTGTGTGTGCGTGTTGTTACATGTTTCTCAATTAATCCTAAACCTAACCCTAAACTTACTAAAACATTTGCTTTAATATAAATGAATATCCAAAATATTCCGTGTTTAAATATAAACAGTATTGAAAGAGCCGATATATATTAAAAATGTCAGATACATTAAGCTACAAAAACCCTGCTTATATACAGGAGACCTCCTGCCACGTGGCACATATGCGACACGTGGCGCTGACACATGGCGGCCAGATCACCACCCATGTGTCACTATGCATGTGTGTATATACACATGCGTATATACGTTACATTACATAATATACAGTATCTTACATTATCCCCCCTCTGCGGTTGTGTAGATGGTGATGGATCTGATGGTCCTGGATCCGTGTGAGTTGGGCCATCTAAGGTATGACCGAATGTAGTCAACGAGTCTCGAACACAAACCGTTTCATTCGAACTACGTGAACTATTCAACCTCATGAGATCCCACCAACTGTACTGATACACTGAGGACCAACCTTTCGGAGAACTCGGTAGGGACCAAGCCACTTATGTAATAAACCAGTTGCAAGCCCAGGTGCAGTTAGCTTGGGAAAACGTACCAGTACTAAGTCACCAGCAGTCTGGTGGAATTTGATGTCGTGCATTGTAAGAAGATTGTTGCTGTATTTGAGCTCGACCAAGATGTTCAGCAGACTCTGCACGCAGAAGAGGCAAGCAACATCCAAATGTCGAGCCCACATTTTGCATCCTCGGCACGTGGCAGATTCGATGATAATCCCAATTCACTAGGCAACTTAGGATCATATCCATACAATGCCTTGAATGGAGAGATACCAATCGAACTCTGAATGCCTGTTACATAAGCAAATCTCAAGCATCGCAAATACCAATCCCAGTCAGTGTGATTGAAGTTCACATACTTCGAGATCATACCCTTGAAGGTCCGATTCAATCGCTCCACCAAACCATCAGTTTGTGGATGATATGGAGAGGCAAATGAGTGTTTTACCCCTAACCTCTCACACAACACTCGGAATACCTCTGCAATGAAAGCGGGGCCATTATCTGATAACATCCGCTCTGGACAAGAATGCTGCAAAACCACATTATCGAACAAAACAAAGCTGTTGACATGGCAGTTGCATCCGGAAGAGCACCAACCTCCACCCAAGTTAAATAATCAGATACAAATGATGTACTGGTTACCTTGAGAAGAACGTGGAAAAGGTCCCATTAAATCCACTGCAATTAACTCAAAAGGGCGAGAGACATTGATGGATTCTAACACCCCATGGCCCGAGTCGTAGAGGAATTCCGAGTTTGACAAATGGGACAACTTGAATATACCTGATCACATCACCACGCATGCTGGCCAATAAAAGATCTGCGGAGCTTCTCCAACACTCGTTGGTGACCAAGATGACCTCCAACAATAGGCGAATCATGATATGCTCGAAGAAGGTGTGGAACATATGTAGAGGGCACAGCCAAACGCCATCTGTCTCTGGATTTGTCCCAATAAAATACAATAAACCATCCTGAAGTCGAAACTGAGCATGATATTGTCGAAACCGGTTCGGAAGAGGATTGCAAACGCATCCGTAATTGCCTCGTCCATGGTTCATGTTTTTGGAGCATCCTGCCACTGTTCCAAGGATGGTAAGTCGGCATCGAATACCTGAGGGGCTTGTATCAAACCGAATGCTGCAGCGACTGCATGAGCAGGCAAAGTGGAATCAGAAAGGGGTGCTCGAGAAAGTGCATCCGCATCCACCATTGTTCGCCCAGGCCTGTGCACCACCTTAAAGTTATATACTTGGAGACGTAATGCCCATCTGGCTACACGACCCACTAAATTCTTCCGTTTTAGGAAGGAAGTGACAGCAGCATGATCACACTCCAAAAGTGTTTCACTCCCATGTAAGTAGGCATGAAGTCGTTCAAAACCCCAAACAGCAGCAAGGCATTCTTTTTCAGTAGTGGAATAATTCCGCTCAGCCCGTGAGTACTCGACTAATGTAAGCCACCGGGTGTCGAATTGAAGAATCCACAGCATCAGTTTGCATCAATACACCACCAATACCAACATCTGAGGCATCTACTCGTAAAATGAACGGACGAGTAAAATCTGGGTATTGAAGCAATGGTGGAGTTGTCAGGAACTCTTTTAACTGGTCAAATGCCTGCTGACACCTGCGAGTCCACCTGAAAGATACCTGTGGAAACTAACTCCCGAAGAGGGGCAGTTCGATCAGTGAGATGATCGATGAATCGACCCAAGTACTGCACCGTGCCCAAGAAACGCTGGACTTCCTGTACTGTACGGGACGAGGGAACTCTCGAACAGCTCGCAACTTCATTGGATCCACCTGTAAACCCTCTCGAGATATACGGTAACCCAAGTAAGTGGTGTCGGTCGAACCAAACACACACTTTTCAAGTTTCAACTTCAGGCCAACTTCTCGAAATCGATCAAGAACGCGCCGTACATCACGAATGTGATCCTCCCAAGAACCAGACCCATGAATGAGCACATCGTCGATAAAATCGGCAGTGATATCAGGCATATCGGAAAGAAGCTCATCCATCATGCGTTGAAAGGTGGCAGGAGCTGAAGTCAATCCAAAAGGCATGACCAAAAACTCGTAAAGACCAAATGGTGTCCGGAAGGCCGTTTTTGGAATATCCTCCTCAGCCATAGGAACCTGCCAATATCCTGATGCCAAATCCAACTTAGTAAACCATCGACTCTGACCCAAACGATCTAATAGATCGGCAGAGTTCGGAAGTGGATAGACATCTTTGATGGTAACATCGTTAAGAGGTCGGTAATCCACACAAAATCGGAGAGATCCATCAGGCTTGGGAACCAAATGAGGTTCACATGCCCATGGACTCCGTGACGGACGACACACTCGTTTACCAATCATATCAGTAACAGCTGTTCGCATGGCTGATAACTCCTTTGGTGACCTGCGTCGAACCGGGACTTTGAAAGGCTTTGCATTGCCGGTGGGTATACAGTGTCGAGTCTTCACACGTGCACCTTGGGACAGATCAAATTTGAACAAACTTGCATACTGTTTCTTAAGTTGTTCGATGCAGTGTGCTCGACACTCAGGTGACGGATCCGGCATTTGAACCTGTTGAGATGAACACCACCCAAGACCGGAATCAAAGGAGCTGTATGCGTGATACAAACAGCAACAAGCTTCTCTGGACGTAAAGGAACAGACTGCAAAGACACAGACTCCAAGCGTAATACAGGAGGAGAGAGTGAAAAATCACATGTACCTTTCGACTGCTTTAACCAATCACATCCCAGAATGATGTCAAAGACCTGGGAAGGGACAACCCTAAGAGACCCAGAGGGAAACTTACAGTTGGCACCCATAACCAGCGTAGTCAAAGTGGTGTACTGTGATACTGCACGAGACTGCCCATTACCATATAAAATGTGCAAGACCTTATCTGCACGTCTTAAGGGTAATGAGCACCGATGCGCTAGAGAAGCAGTTATGGAAGACATACTGGATCCTGTATCCACAAGCACTGTGACTGAAAGATCATTCACCGTGCAGAAAATGTGAAAACTGGATGATCTGGTGGAACTTGCAAACCTTGATATGCATAGCGGAAAAAACATGGAGGTGAAGTCTCCATCGCACGGGATCCCTCCGTCGCCCGTACGATTACTGTTTTCCGCAACAGATCCACCTGCAAGAGAGGCTTCGTCATCTGAAGCTCATCATCAGCATAATGGCCGCCACAGGCACACCATCCGGAACATATGGTCGCCAGCCTGGATGTGGTGGACGCCAATCAGGATACACATCGCATGCCCGCCAAGTATGTCCAGGCGCCCAACAGGCCCAACAATGAACTTGATTGGGTCGACCTGCATTGTTCCGATTCCTCCTGTCACGAATCCGTGGATTTTGACCACCACGGGCAGGACTGGAGCAGGTGCAGGACGATTTTCGTGGAGGTGGTCCACGGGGTGGGCCCCGAGGTCGACCACGAAAAGCTTGCCGTGCGGGCACATATGCAGCAGCATCAACCTCCATTGGATCAGCACGCTGAACAAGAGGAGCAGGTAACCCAAGGGGAACACGGCCCTCACCAGGCACCAACTCAAAACGTTGAGCTAGTGCAAAAGCTTCCTCCAATGTGGTAGGACGAAGAGCCCGAACGAATCGAACAAGTTCGGGTCGCATAGTTGGCCATAACATACCGAGCTTAATGGGCTCAGGCATGTTAGGATATGCACGCCGAACTAAATCCCCGAACCTAATACTGAACCGCATAACAGACTCACCAGGATGTTGTCGTATCGCATGCATTGTTGTTGGAAAGCATCATCTGAATCCTCAACTTTGCCAAACGTACGTTTGAGGCATTCCGTTAACCGATTACTATTGGCTTGAATCTCCGCAGCCAATCCATTATACCACTTGAGCGCAGGCCTTCCAAACATGTAGGGAATTCTCTGAGAGCACGGGCCTCATCCCAACCATGGTAACGAACAATGACTTGGAAATGATCAAACCAGTGGTATACATCATCTCCCGGATCACCACAAAAAGATCGGGGTCGAACCCTCGGATTTGTGGCCTGTGAAGAAGATGAAGGAGTACTAGAAGCAGATCCCCCGGCATGAGGCTCAGACGGGGAAGAGGAGGACGAACCCTCAACAAAGCGCTCCAACAACTTTGTTTGTGCATCAATAGCAGTAGCAATAATGCTAAACGCCGTCTCCATATTCATCGTCATGAAAACACGAAAAGGAAAAGGCGGAAGAAAGGAATACCCAACTTCTCCACCAATGAAAGAGCCGATATATATTAAAAATGTCAGATACATTAAGCTACAAAAACCCTGCTTATATACAGGAGACCTCCTGCCACGTGGCACACATGCGACACGTGGCGCTGACACATGGCGGCCAGATCACCACCCATGTGTCACTATGCATGTGTGTATATACACATGCGTATATACGTTACATTACATAATATACAGTATCTTTACAGTATATATTATTTCAATAATGTTTTTAAAAATACTAAATTATAATGAGTTTGACCGAATAAAAGTAAAATTTGATAATTTGAAAAAATGCAACGTTTAAATATTTAAAGTGTATTAGAATATAATCGGTTTTAGGGGTTTGTAATTAGGGTTATAACGATGGGGCGAACCATGGCAATGGTGAAGGAGATGATCCGGCATCCCCATGAAATTCCATCTGTGATGCGTGTGGGATTCGAATCAGCGGTCTGTGCATACAAATTACCTTCGGATCCGCACATACGGTACTGCCATCAAGTCCTGCTTCTGGTGTCCCGCAGCTTTGCTAGGGTGATTCAACAGCTCGACGAAGAGCTTCGTGATGCTGTACGAATGATCATCTGTGTATATTAATACATGAATTACACACATAATATATATATATATATATATATATATATATATATATATATATATATTAATATATATATATATCTGTGTGTGTGTGTGTGTGGGTGGGTGTTTATATAGATTATATAAATATTATAAAATTATATGATATTATCTGTGTTGTTCTAATATCTTCTCTTCTCCAGGTGTGCATTATTTTATGTAGCTCTCCGGGCCCTGGACACTGTTGGTACGTCTACATATGTATACAGTGTACATGTCTTTATGTATTACAAATGTAGAGTAGAATGTCTGTCTATGTAGGTATGTATGCATGTATAAAATTCGTGTTCCACTCATACACTTAGATAAGATGTGTGTGTGGATATATAGAGAGAGATTCTGCAGATTAGCTGAAATCGTATTCAGGCGTTGATTGTTTCATGTACTTATTGAGCTTATTCTACGTGCACATACTCGCTCGCGCGCACACACACACACACACTATATCAGTATAGACTATTAATATTGTATTTCGTTGTTAGAGGATGATATGAGCCTTCCTACGGACACTAAGACGGAAATACTGGAGGCATTCTACAAGCATTTGGAGGAGCCATCTTGGCTTTTTATATGTAAGTCCTACAACATTTACAAGCTTAATATATTATTGTAATATGATTGCACTGTTTACTGGTATTTATAAGTAATATTTTCAATCATGTAGGTGGAGAAAACGACTACAGAGAACTCATGAAGAATTTTCACCACCTGTCAACAGCATATCTACAGTTATCCAAAGAGTAATAGAATCTGATTTTTGACACACACACACACACAGTGTTTTATTCTTTATGTTTTTAAACACACACAACCCTGGAAAGTGCAGTTACCGGCGGGTCATTAGCGATATTACAAAGAGAATGGGCTTCGGAATGGCTGAATTTATCCGTAAAGGTATGTATATGTGTGTGTGTGTGTGTGTGTGTGTGTAGAGAGAGAGAGAGAGAGAGAGAGAGAGAGAGAGAGAGAGAGAGAGAGAGAGAGAGAGTAGTTACTAATTATACTTTTAGGTGGTAACGGTAGATGATTACGACAAATATTGCTATTATGTTGCGGGGTTGGTCGGAATTGGATTATCACACCTTTTCAATTCATCAGGACTTGAACATCTTGATGAAGAACTCATAGAAAGTAAAGACCATAACAGTTTAGTACCTGAATCTCCTGCAATATCTATGGGCCGATTTCTCCAGGTGTGCGTGTGCGTGTGTGTGTGTTATATTATTTCATATATGGTACGGTGGTTTTGCTTTATCAGAAAGTGAACATAATAAGAGATTACCTAGAGGATATTAATGAAATTCCAGCTCCACGGATTGTTTGGCCTCGTGAAATATGGGGAAAATACGCTCCAAACTCTCTTCTTTCAGTACGTAGCATAAGTATATTTATGTTCAAGTTAATAATTTTAATATGTAAGTAAACATATAGATTAATATTTTGAGCAGGACTTTAAGGAAAAAGAGAATGAGAAGGAAGCTGTACAATGCTTAAACCACATGATTACAGATTGTTTAAGACATGCCCCCGAGTGCTTAATGTACATGTCCAAGTTAAAACCCTTTGGTCTTCCAATTTTGTGCAGTCCCACAGGTAATTGTTTCTTTATATATGCATATATGCATATGCATGTGACGTGTGTCAATATCATTATAAAGAAAATGTGAATAGTTGACATATTTTGCAGGTCATGGCAATAGCAACTGCTGCCCTGTGTTATAACAATCCACAAGTCTTCAAGGTGTTGTGAAATACGACGTGGTAAGTTATCCCTCTCCCTTCCTCCCTCTCTCTTTCTCATAATAATTATGGTGACAGGCATGGCAGCAAGAATTATGATTACTACAAAGAGCATACATGATGTTTCTGGTGCGTTTTATGATTTTGCGACCATTCTGGGCTCAAAGGTGCATGTTTTAAGTTAATTAATATGTTAGTATGTGGTAATCATTTCCTTTGTTTAGATTGACAGAAAGGATCCATCAGCTGCAATAACAGCAGAACGCATTGAAGCCATTTACAAAGCTTGTCGGCAGTATGGAATATCCAACAGGTGTGCTCCTGGGAAAACACACACACACACACACATATGCATAGTTTACATAAAGATAAAACTATGTACACATTAGGTTTTACTAGCATTAATAAGCATCTCTCTCATACAGTTGTTTTGTGCTGATTCCAAATGTTTTTGTTTGCAGAAGAGCGTTCACTGCTGAAACCAAATCAATGGTATGATTTATTATTTATTTATCTTTTGTATTTATTTGTTTTAATGCAGGTCAGTATTCTTCAAATAGTGGCCATATTGGTGGTTATTTTTGCTCTTTCAGTATTCTGGTTCTATTGAAAGTGTGCAAAATGGTTTTTTTCACTGTTGATGAATTTTCTTTTAATTTCGTAATAATCCTGGAGAAATAAAATGTGGTAATTATATAGTTTTCTCTAGATATAACATTCAATCTTGAAGTTCCTCCTTGGGTATTTTGTATCGATTTCATTTAGTAGTTTTTCAAAACAGGTACAATGCCCAATAAGATATCAGTGTCCTTAAGTCCATGCCACTATTTGGTAAAGTCCACTCTATGCCAAAGCAATGTTTATTGCGATATGGTATAGATAGAGGAAAGGAATACTATGAAATCAGGGATGACATACCCATCATAATCACATTGGAGAGAGGGAGAGAGATATGACCACTCGATGTACATGTTATTGCCCACATAGAAACTAAATCTTCTAAGAAGATGACTTTTTTTTTATGCTTTAATAAATGATATACTTACAAAATAATTAAATATAACAAAACACCATCAACCTAATAAATATCTTAATATGAAAATGTAAACAAACAAGTATTTTGTTTACACCAAATTTAATAAGTTAATATGTTTTAATTATGATTACCAAAATGTAATGTTATAAAAATGTATATATTGTATCCTAATGAAGTTTGATTGTGGTTCCATGGTAAGATATCTCTCTCTCTATATAAGAAAGTAATGGCTCCATAAATTATTATACTAATGTAACATATATCCATTTAACATGTTCTTAAAGGTTTTAATTGTTTTAAAGCATGCATATAAATTTTAAAAACATATGTATATATTGTATTTTTTTTTACCATTTTTAATTAACAAATACATGGTATTATTCTTTTTTACTTAAGAAAAATATGGACCATTAATTGGCATATTACCATTATTGAAGGAATCAATATGGACCATCCATTAGCATATTATTATTATTAATAATGATTAGTATAGACCATTGATTAATACTGTTAAAAGAATTAAAATGCACCATTGGTTAGTATATTACCACTATTATTGAAAATACTATAGTTATTAAGGAAAAAAATAATTTTATAATAAAAAAAAACTAACTTATAATGAAGTAAAGATGACTTTTAATTAAACAAATAATTTGGAAAATACCCATATTTAATTTGTTTATGAGGCTTTACAGTTGAACCTTTAATCATAACAATGCATTGGAAATACTCTGTTGACCAAGTATCTTGATCATTCTATACACATACACAGAGTCTCATATGTATGTATGTATGATTACAGGCTTTAGATTATTTTAAAGCTGTTACATCAAGGTCGGGCCTTGATATAATCATGTACTTTAAATATGTCTATGTATGTATATTGAAGTTTATATATGAAATATTACAAGTTGGTATCTTGTGGGCATGAATATATGACATGATGTGCTCGCTTCCTTATCTAATATCGTACTACTCTTGTATTGTTTGCAAACTAAATATTTCTTAGAGTTTTACTTTATTATCGAAAGTGAAACTATTCAAGTTTTATAAAAAAAAAAAGGAAGAGGACATGACATAGTTTTCTAAGTTGCATAATAATATTTAAATTTTGATCATTTATTTATTTATAGTTTTATATGTAAGTAATTAAATATAGTATTTAAAAGGTCTTATGGTGACCAATTTGAAGTATTTAATAATATAGCTTTGTGAACTATTGATTAATAATTAAATATAATATTTACAAACTAACACATCAACACAATTGCAAGGGGAGATGAAATTAAAGTTGCGATTCCTAATGTTATGAGTGTGTAAGAAGTTTTTCCACTAGTCACCAAGAATTTTAAACTCATTTTTTAAAAGTTTGTGGATATGGGAATATATTAAAATTAGGTAGTTAGATTTAGTTGAGTATTTGAGTGGAGTAGACAATTGGTAGGTTGAGCAAGGGTTTTTAGGGTTTGGGCATGTGTGAAAGTAGTGAATGGTGAAATTGGAGGTGAATTTATGTGTGTTACAAGGGGAATGACAAGAGGGTAGTGATGTGATCGTAGTGAGAAGCATATTTGAGCTAGGTTTCAAGATAGGGTGTTAATAAAGTATTAGGGTTTTACACAAATGTTTGGAATTAGGGCTTTTGTATTATTATGGCAATGGAAGAAACATAACACAAGAAAATCTTAGTGTGTACCAAAGGTTAATGACCAAAGAATGATTAAGTATAAGAGAAAATGAGAGAGTGCATCATAGAAAAAAGATAGAGGTGCTCGCTTGAGGTTAAATATAATTATTATACATGCCACAAGTGGTCTTCCTAGCAATTTATGTTAATTTGTATGGCTATGTGCCTTGTTGGGGAGGCCATTCCAAGTTTAAGATTGAGAGTGGCTCTCTTAAGTTTGGAGGTTTAAGATTGTCAAAAAGGATATGCTCACAATTTATTGCTAATCTGTGGTATATGTGGTTTTGAGGACTAAGTTGTGGATTGTAGTTTGATGTTGGTGTGTTTAGCACGGAAGGAAGTTTGATTAAATTTTTTTCCATAAGAAGATTACGATTAGTATGGTTAGTAGAGAACTATTCTATTTTCAGGACGTATGTCAAAGGAATTTGGAGAATGAACTTGGTACAGTAGAAGGGTCATGTGGAATGTGTTACACATAGATGGAGCAATAAAGGATAATCTAAAAGGAGCAGCAAGATCATGAGCAACTAAGTCAAAAATTAGGAGAGTTTAGGAGTTCAAAATATACCAGCTCATATACCCAATTCTATATTCCTTTGCCTAAACAAAGGAACCCTAGGGAGATGCAAATTTGCTGGTGATGTGGTTTATTTAGGCTATGGCTAGGTGCGTATCCAATGGTGGCCACCACTAAATGAATCTCTTAAATTCTTTTGTGCGTAAATTCGTGTGCATAATGTGCACAATTTGAGCTCAATGATCTAATGAGTTCCCCAAAATCCATGTATATAATGTGCAAGATATATTTATTAGGTGTGCTTTTAAAGCAGTTAATGCAAGATATTAAGCTTTGTGGAACATGCAAAGTTTATAACTAGTGGCTAATACATATAAACACTTGAATACTCAGTTAAATAAGAATTAACAATTGTACACGATTGTCTTTGGTGGAATACACAACCATGTTCACCTCAAAGTGTGTATCAAGAATTACACAAGATTAACATGTTCTACAATAAGCAACACAATAGTATCTCATATTTCACATATCAACTTATAATATATCTTCAAAGAGTGAAAGGAGAGATACTAGAGTGTAATAACCAATAAAGGCCTTTGCATTGTGTATACGTGAGATCTATGGATGCACCTACGGAGGAGTATAATGTCAATGAATCTTAGGAGATGCCTTTATTTGAAGATGATAACTAGGTTTTATTCAGTTTTGTCATGGACTCATGGTTATATATAAACCATTCATTTTCTTAGAATTTCTTTAAGCATAAATAGAATCTGTGTTGTTCAAGTATATATACCTACCTAAACATGTACTGAATGCCTTTACTACCCATGATACTTGTTGGTTTGCTTGTTTGTGTAATTTATAAACTAATGTTGTTTATACTAATTGTGTCTTGGTAAGTTGTTGATTACAAGTAAGGTTTGGCTTATCTTATGTGTGTGCTTGAATGTGTCCTTTAAATAAACTGTAATGTGTTTGAATGAGTCACTATTACCATTAGGTAAAATTGGCATGTTTAGATTTAAGGTTATCTTATTATAGACTCTGAAAAATTTGATTCTGCTTAATAAAAAATAACCCCTTAAGAGATAATTAAGCTTGAATTGGTAATCCTTATGGGTAACATAGGTGAATCTCTTAGAAAACAATAACCACCTTTGCAAAGTCATATATGCATCTTTCATATTACTTATGTAATTTATATATTGCAGATTTACTAGTTGCTTGAGCTAAAACAAGCTAGTTTACATATCTTTGTTATCTATGACATTTATTTGGTTAGAAATACTTCTTAGTATTGCTGGGTTTTATAATAAATAAAAATATGGTGTTTATATTAAAGTGTATCTTATTTTTTCATAAAATAGGATTATCACTTTGCAATTTGTTTTTTTTTTTAAAAAATTGATTACTCTTAATAGATAAACATTTAAACATGATTCTAGTTTGCTAAGGAAAACCCTAAAAATGAATAAATACATGTTAAATATTTAAGCTAAAGTTTTTTGTTTATGGTTAACCCAAAAAGGCTTATAAAAAAGTCTTCAAACAGTTTAAACTAGATACAATACATGTGTACATGTGGTATTAGCTAAGTATATAATCATACCTACAAGTTTATATGAACCTAGAGTTTTTTTTTTTTAATTTGATACAAGTAATATGCTTGTTTGATAATGGAGAACACACTTTGCTGAAAGTGAGTGTTTTAAAACATGTGTTAAGATATCACAAGCTTTAGAATATGGTTAAAAAAAGGAATAGCCGTTGAAGTTTGCAATAAATAATCAAGCGGAAAATTAAGGTCTCGTGATTGGTTTAATGCTTGCTCAGACAATGGGAGTGAACAAGTTTTGAGTTCGATGTAACTAAGTTAATGATGCAATAGGTGCGAGGAAGAGTAAATGAAAAAATGAATGGATTACGAATGAGACATGAACTAGTATGTATTTTGATGAAATGACACACATCCCAAGGGATCAAAATGTGAGAGCGGATCAACTATCAAATCAGGTAGTGATGCAAGTTCATAAGATTCGGGTGGAAGATGCTCAGATAAACTCAATGGATGCTAGAGCAAAGGTCAAAACTGGTGCTGTAGGGAGCGTTAAACAAGTTGGAGGATTGGGTGGTGCAGCTAAGAGGAGATTGATCAAGGAAAACATGAGTTGCTCAATCGCTAAAAGAAGTAGAGGAGATGAAGAATATAAAGTTAAAAATCATGAATTGTGAATGTAAAGAGAAAGTGTTGATGCACATGAGCAATTGTTGATAATAGTAAGAAGGATGGAGGAAATTTTTTAATGGCAACGAAACGAGTGTGTATGGACCAATTTGGTTAGGATTCATACACATTTGAGTTGATCACTAGAGGAGAAGGGGAGATTGAAGTGTTGTGAGTGGGGATCAATGTGTTCCTCCCACTACCAACAAGATTGATGTAGTGTTTGGCTAGGAATAAGGAGGATGCTTCATGAAAATGGAAGATTCATGAAAAGAATTCTGAATGGATGGTAGATGAACAAGCATGGAACAAGCTTTGAAGGAGTTGAAGGATGATTGGAGGCAAAGGTTAAATCTAGAGGGTAATGATGTTGATGTGAGTATATTAGAATATAAAGAATTAGGAGAACCATCGGTATCTAAGAGAAGAAGTAGTGTAGGGGGAATGGAGACCTAGACATGAGAGGATTCTGAAGTGATAGTGGCATTGATTTTAGCTAAGGCAATTCAAGAAGCACTAAAGGAGGGAGAGAAGGAAGTGGGGAGGGTTGAAGGAAGGATGAACATGGCGTAACGGTCAAGATTGGGACACGAATGGGGGACAAATAATAAGTTGAAGAGGTACAGGCTCAGAAACATGTAAAAGAGAAGGGTCATGCAAAGGGTGTGGAAGAATTGAAGGTATAGTTAGAAGAAGTGGGATGGCGAGAAAGGATGAGGATAGAATTGATGGGATGTAGGAAAGAAAGACCTAGATCGGGTGAGTGATAAAGCAAAGACTATGGAGGTGAGTGAAAAAGCAAAGACTGTGAAAGAGCTAGTTGGTGCGGTGCAAGCGAAAGGAAGAAATGGGGATCTCTTTGAGTGACAAACCAGTAGAGTTGTCAACCCTTGTTGAAGGAGAGACATGAAACCAAGAGTGGACCTCAATAACTAAAGCAAAAATTGGTGCATGGAAGAGTAAGGACGCTTTACTTGATTTGTGAAAAATTGTGAAGCCTATGCTAATGGACACCAAAAGAGTTGTAGTTGTGGACTGATCTCATTTATCTAGGATGGAAGAGTTTGAGAATGATCATCAAATGGTAACAGAGTTATTAAAGGATGAAATAAAGATGGTGGAAACAAATGAAGAAAAGTGGCACTATGTTTACGTTAATTTTTTGGGGCATGATCTTGCTTACAACTGAAATAAAAGATTGAATAAATACAATGATGGGCAATCCAAGCTTGCAATGCTTTATAATTAGCATGAGAAATCTGGGTTATGGATGCAAACTTAACAAATCTACATGCTTGGATGCCTTTGTGGCTTTGGGCACCATTTGGGCAAGACCATATTGGGCACAGGTACTCAAACAGGTTTCAGAATGTAGCCTAGAAGATAAGGAGCAAATATCCTCAACACAAAGTGGAGGGTGGGCTCAACTTGATTCCATCAATTAAGGCACCAAAGGCACTGCTAGTCAAGCTGGTCATTTGTGGACTCGCTCTAGGTCAACAACCATGGAAGGTTATACTCTAGGACTACATGGCATGGGTATGATTGGCATGATCTTTAGAGTGAACAACATAGTGGGCAAGGGATGACCAATGGTTATTTGTTGAAATTGCCTATTGTGCGAGAGTCCTTTAGCAGCAAATTGATGAGGAGAAGTTAAAAACTGTGTTGTGGCCAATTCCACCGGGATGTAGAGCAAAGTATGCAAGGCACCCAATCTCTTGCATGATCTGATGTGCTTGGAGGAAGGCTGGCTAATAGGTGATGAATGTACATCATAGGTGTTTTGTAATAACTTTAGACGATGGCATAGAACAAGGTTGTGGATGGTGCAACGACTCAATGATTTGTTGTTAGTGGAGGAGGACCTAGCGCGATGGATAGGGTGGTGGGAAGGGCAACCAATTCATGTAGTTATGGCCTCAATGCTTCAGGTGGCAAGGATACTTCTCTTTGCAAGAGACAAGTTGTGGCAGTTAGGAGTGTGGTGGGTTTAGGTGTTAACATTAGCAATTGGGTTGCATGTGTGGTTTGTGTATAATTGAGGAGGCAACGAGGGTGCGAGGTTTTATGCTAGTGAAGATGGGTTACTCCAACCACACCGGCTAGTGATTGAACCCATGCTAGATTTGGTTCATGCGAAGCTAGTATGAATCGTGGACATGGAGAAGAAGTGTCTAGTGGTGGATCCGAGAGTTAGACATGGAGAGTGAAGGGTTTTATATTGGTTTTAGAAAGCTCTAGTAGAGGACTTGACATTCAATCCACAATCATAAATGTGGAAGACATGGGAAGAAGGAGGTATATGGGGAGGAAGTTGTTTATGGGTTAGCAACCGGCCTCAAAACTAGTAGACCATCTACATGTGCTGAGGCTTCCAAGGGGACTTAGCATGGAGATTGGAAGAGAGCTATGGGCAGGATTGTGGCCAACTCTCATCAAGAGCTTCATGTGGTTAACTTAATGCTATAAAATAACTTGGCAATTTAGGGAACATGTGGGCTGGCATGTTGGAGATTAAGAGTGTTAGAGTTTTTACCTGGTGTCACAAAGGCGGCCTGCCAGATGCCAACCCTGGAATCCCTCTTTAAAAACCCCCACGTTATCTGGTAAAGTACCCATGTTAGGAACCTGTCACTTAGGAACTCATATCCCTAGTTAGCCAAGTCCACGGTCAAGGCTCACCTCGTGAGTCAGGATGTGTGGGCTAGCCGAGTTGCAAGTATCGATACTAGCTTAGCATGGATGAGACAGTTGGAGCAAGGCTTCATTCACTAGTCTTGCAAACGTGAACTCGGGCAATCCTTTCATGCTTGTGAGCAGGTTAACATTCTCAAAAAATTGACTAACTCCTTGGACATGACATACTCAGTCACAAGGGTGAAATCCTGCTAGCGATAAAGGTAGGCTAACCTGAAGTTAGGATGTACCCCTGTCATGCAAAAGTTAGGGTGGCATAACGAAGAGTTGTGCCTTGACGACACAAGCTTAGCTTGTACCAGTAAGAGTCGTTATTCTCTTTTGAACCTAGGAAGTCTCGCTACATATACTCTACCTTATTTATATGATGCCGCCCCCCCCCCCCATTTTCCTAATTGAGTAAGTGGGCTAGCACGAAATGCCAACCCTTAATGAAATAACTTACTAACCCTAAACCTAACCCCTAGGGGGTATTAGGGCGTGGGGTTAGGGCCTTTTGACAAGCTCCTCATGAGGAAAATCTAAATGGTAACGTCAAACCATGGGAGAGTTTTTTAAAGATAAATTTTAGCTTCACCAAGAGTTTCATATAAATACCTAATAACACCTGGCCGAATCATCACTAGATACCCAAGTGCACTAAGCGGCCATGTTTTCTACTACATCTAGGGTTCGTCACACAACTTGATAGGTAACAACAATCAATCTTTAAAATAAAGGGTCGAGTCATAATAAAACTATGACAAAATTGGTACTATTTTTTAAAATGTGTATGTACAAGAGAGGTGTGGGCACATGTGATGCGATTTATCAAGCAATTGAGTCGCTTGGATGATCAAGTGAGTTATGAGTTGTCGAGTTAGCATTCTTGGGTGAGCACATAGGGTGTCAGAGTTTTAACCCAAAGGGCCAACACGTGGCAACACGTGGCTGCCAGGTGGCCATTTGGCGTCATCACCCTGTGTGAGCAACGCTAAGTTTCCCAGAACAACCCCAACGACCCCTAGGGTTAGACTCTAATGCCCAAGTGGACAGGAGACTTAGGGTTTAGCCTAAGTCTCCCTAGAATGTCTGCCCCCAGAACCCTTGAGGGATAACCCTAGTTGACTTAGGGTTTAGCCTAAGTCTCCCTAGAGTGTCTACCCCCAAAACCCTTGAGGGATAACCCTAGTTGACTTAGGGTCTTGCCCTAGAAGACCTAGACAGGCTCATGCCCTAACCCCCATCAAGGAGACGTGTGTTCCACACATACCCCTGACAGAGCTAAGGCATCGTCACTTACCCCTTGAGGAATCACCCTCATCCGGGAGTACAACCCCTTTAGGGCGACAAGGGGTACCCTGAACCACGACTAACCCCTAAGGGTTTGAGTGGCCAAGTTATACCCTAGACCTAGGGCTAGTACTTAGTGAGGACACGAGTGTGCGCCGTAGGCGGACACGAGTGTTCTGCTAAGCAAACTCCCTAAGGCTAGGTTTGGGATAACCCTAAGCACATGACCTTGCGAGTGCCTTACGAAAGGGCTTCTGCTAAAGCTTAGGTTGTTCAACCCTGATTCCAAGGAGAACACTCCCCTAGCCAAGTGTGCCAAAGCACACCTAGTTATGAGACCTAACCTCCCTTGAGCGGATGCCCAAGGCTTAGCACCCTAGTGCAAGCACAAGCATGCCTGTTTGCTAGAGTATCCAACCCCTTAGCGACAAGCCCATGACATAACCCCAAAGGGCGTGCCTCGGGCGTTGTACCATGTGACGTTTAGCCCAGTGTCACATCTCCATGTGACACTGCCTTCCAAGATGTGGGCTATCATGCCATAGCCCTTAGATTCAAGAGTTGCACCAAGTGCCACAAACGTGGTTCCTAAATGCCAACTCTAGAACCCCTAACCCTCAGGAACCAGGTAACGTGAACCTGTCAAACAAGATCCCACGCCCACAGTTGGACAAGGACACGATGTGCCTTGCTTGCTGTGAGTGCTACACCTAGCTTGACGTGGAGGAGGAGGCTGGAGACAAGCCTCAACCTCTGCCTCTTGGAACGTGCATCCGACAAGACCTCCCAGGCATGGATTCGCCAACGTTAAGGGTAAGCTACCCCGAAGGTGGGACGTACCCCTGGCATCTGGAAGTTAGGGCGGCACAACAGAGGGTTGTACCTTAACGACACAAGCTGAAGCTTGCACCGGCAGAAGAGCAACGAACTCATTCATGAACCCAGGAGCTCTCCTACGTATACTCTACCTTATTTATGTGACGGAGCCCCCCCCCCCCTCTTTTCCTATTTGTGTTAGTGGGCTGGCACTGAATGAGATGAGTTTGCAAACTACCCCTACCCCTAAACCCTACCCAAGGGGGTGGGGGTTTTAGGGTGGGTTAGGGCAACCCTAGGGTTAGGTCAACCCTAGGGGTGTTCCTAACCCTACTTAACATGCCAAACTCATCCAACCTAGGACGTCAAAATTGGGGGTGGGTTTTCTAGAAGGTAAGTGCTAGCTTCGCTTAGAGTTTCTGCAAATACCTAATACCCGGCCGGACCATCACCTAGATACCCAAGTGCACTAAGCGGGCCTGTTTCCTACTACATCTAGGGTCCATCAACATAGTACAGTAGGTAACAACAGTCAACGTCCAAAGTAAAGGGTCGAGTCATAGTAAAAACTATGACACACTCCCCGCCTTTGAAAATGTCAACGTCCTCGTTGACGTCCAACTCCAAGACTAGATAATGTTAGAAAAAATAACCAAAACTAACATATCACTCTATGCGGAGTCAGCCAAAAGTTCACATAATTTTATTACCCCCCTTGCATTACGCGAAACCAAGTACTTCAGAACCGTCGTTCACTGAGTCGTAAACCCAGCTGCCGGAGGCACCACCTGCGACATGAAGTCACTTGGAGACCTTTTGCACGTCTGCAAAGTCTGTCACCCGACGCACACAACACTGGTTAATTTCTTTACTTAACTAGAATTTATATTGGAGGCCTCTAGTTAGTGTTGTTGCCGGCCCCTTGGTTAACAAGAAATAAAGACTTGCTTTATTCCTTAATATTAAATGCTGTTGACGACCTCTGTCGTCTAGCGCACAACAAGCACTTCTCAAATGCTTGACCAAACACCTTCGCATTTCTTTGATTTTCCAATGGTCCCACATTCCACATGTTACGATATTATAGCTTACATCTCTGCATCCCTCGGTGTTTCTCATTACCCCTTTTCATAAGGGTCTGCTACTATACCTATCTCTCATTAGTATATAGTTACGCCAGACTAAGTATGAGACTTTTATCGGAATCAAGCTCTTTTCCGATACAAGAGTACAAGTCATAAAACCCTGTTCTTTGTAAACATGTCAATCTGGCCAGAGGCGATCACAGAGGCGCATGGCTGTACACATGTATACAACAAGGTCTTGCCAATCTACCCAAATGCCATTCACTTGGTGTGTTATTAACATAAATTTATTCCCGATAGGAATCAAATTCAGTCAAATCCCGACCAAGTGTGATAGCCTTACCATTCGTCCTTTGCAACCATCTTTGTACTCTTTCATAACACCGACCAGTTCGGGACCAGAATAAGCTAACATACCTTTCTTATAAACCAATGTGAAAACCAAGAAATTCAACCCATCTCTAATGCCTCAATCAACAATCTTTGTCTTAATTAGTACCCTCATTGTACTCATTCTCCAAAAGCACAACATACTAAGGTGCATTCAAATTCCTAACTCTTATCGTACTAAGTTCAAAATATGGAATTTTAAGACTTAGTTTCCACGATAAGAGTCTCTCTGAATTTAGAATATGCACACCTCCATAACATTATATTATTTCCAACTCTTAAACTGATTTTGTAAATGTTTCTCAACACTATACCGAAGTATAGCATTTTCACTAATTGAAGCAATTAGTGTTTTGTTAAGCATCTTTTAAACTAATCCTTATTCTATAAATAGTCGCAATTTCGATATTGATACTCTCGAGTGGATAATGATCGTTTAACGTTCAAATCCTAGCTTATCAACTAGTTGATACTAGTGGATATAAACTTACAATCATATCAATTTATCGAAATGCTACAACTAAATTATAGATATGGTTTTAGTTTACATGAACCGAACTTCAATTTTGAGACGGAAATATAATGTTACACAGTATTTCAAGGAACTTTGTTCAGAGACTAAGAGGAATCATGAACTAGTGTCTGGTTCATCTAACTGATTTAGTAAGATATCAACCTCCACATAAATGTTATTATAACACTAAAATGTTATATTCAACTTCATTTCCGTCATACTTATAATTCAATAGATCTCCCCAAACATGAATAAGATATCTAGTTCAGTATGTCGAACTAAGATACATTATTCATTCTAGACACTTAGTAATCCAAAAAGTACTACATTTCCCCTCAAGCAATGTATTGAGAAATGCCTCATTTCTCAACTAACTTGAAAACACATTTCAAGTTATAACACTAAGGTAGTGCCTTACCAAAGTGTTGAACTCAAGTCCGCTTGAGTCTTTATATTTCATGATTATGGCCACCTCATGTATCATAACAAGTTTTATTATTGAGCGCTCCAAACCCAATATTCAAGAGATACCATACTATACTTTTAACAAGTCATTTATAATCAATCTTAAAAGACTGCCATAAATACTTTCAAAGTTTAAGATATGAATATCTCAAGAATGAGGTGATAGGAAACCTCATATTTTTGTACCGAATATTGGACTATACGTTATAGACATTGTATCAATCATCAAGAAGGAGACCATCTTCTTGAATTAATCCCGCTATTTCACTTTCAAGAATATTGAACCAAGGTCAAGGAACACCATCAAACCTTGAGATAACCAAAGGCTAACCCAAGGAATATAATCAAACCTTGAGTCAAGAATAGTTTTAATTTCAATATTCTAAAGAACTGAAGATACCTACTTTATAAGTTCTTTGAGTCCCACATTTGCAACCATAATGCAAAGTCAAGAAACCGTCTTTTAAATAATCGTATTCGACTCTAAAATGAAATCGTTATTGAAAAACAATACCAACTTCTGATCCTCATCGAATACCGACTCTCTGAAGAGGTACATGCACTTAAACCTCCAATGAAATCCGACTGTTACGGCTCATTGGTAATTCTCAACATAAGTTATCAAACTTAGCAAGTTTCCTTACTTAGTCAATAAACAAAGTGGAGAATCCCAAATCATGCTCTTCTTAACCAAGAAATCACCCTTATTCAAGAGCTTATCCCCACATTGCAAACAACGTTACAGATTTCCAAAATTAAAGAGTTAACAATGAAATGCACAAGTGTGCGCCGAACGCCTTCATTATGCAAGTCCTTATTACTCAGTAAACTAAAAAATGTAAACGTATGTTTCCAACATTACTCTTTGTGATAGATCACGCCATCCATTCAAAAAGCTGCATTGATAGGGATGCAACATTAATCCGTCTACTGCCAAAATCTATTATTCTATCTCATTCTTATGAGATAATTTCATAATCAAGTTAGCCGAGCTAGCTAACTTGAATACAGAGTGCGCGCTTACAACTAATTAAGGTTTCAAGTTATACATGTTCAAATTAGGTAACTTGAACTTAGTAAACTATTTCACCTAATATTACTTGTAGCTAGCGTCATCAAAATATTGTGAACATCGGACCAATACTTTAATTACATTGGATGTTTGAACCAACTTAACATATTCTTCATATATTAATATTTGACATTTCGTTGTATTATAAGTTCATCACCATAGTCTGCTTCTGGAGTTACACTCTAGAAAACACGCACTATAATGAGAGCTTATTTTACAACTTCTGTCAGAATGTAGTGTTCACTCTTATGTTGAATATCCCTCCCCGAAGTCAAAAACGCACATTTAACATAAGCCTTTCCCCGTTTGAACACTATAGTTGGACTTGATATTGAATCTTGACAAAGGGCCAACACGTGGCAACACGTGGCTGCCAGGTGGCCATTTGGCGTCATCACCCTGTGTGAGCAATGCTAAGTTTCCTAGAACAACCCTAACGACCCCTAGGGTAGACTCAATGCCCAAGTGGACAGGAGACTTAGGAGGGTTTAGCCTATGTCTCCCTAGAATGTATGCCCCAGAACCCTTGAGGGATAACCCTAGTTGACTTAGGGTTTAGCCTAAGTCTCCTAGAGTGTCTACTCCCAAAACCCTTTGAGGGATAACCCTAGTTGACTTAGGGTCTTGCCCTAGAAGACCTAGACAGGCTCATGCCCTAACCCCCTTCAAGGAGACGTGGTTCCACACATACCCCTGGATAGAGCTAAGGCATCGTCACTTACCCCTTGAGGAATCACCCTCATCGAGGAGTACAAACCCTTTAGGGCGACAAGGGGTACCCTGAACCACAACTAACCCTAAGGGTTTGAGTGGCCAAGATACCCTAAACTAGGGCTAGTACTTAGTGAGGAACGAGTGTGTGCCGTAGGCGGCCACGAGTGTTCTGCTAAGCAAACTCCCAAAGGCTAGGTTTGGGATAACCCTAAGCACATGACCTTGCGAGTGTCAAGCCACGATCCAGGAACCAGGAAAGAACAGGATTCCAAGGACAGGAAGGCTTGACTCAGGAACAGACTGAGAGTAGGACAAGAACTAGGAATAGGAACAGGACGGATCTAGGAGCAAGACATGATCAGGATAGGATCCGGGAGCAAGACAAGAAAGCGCAGGACAAGATCCAGGAACAAGACAGAAGCAGGACAGGAAACAGGAGCGAGACAGGAACAGGACAGGAAACAAGATAAGAACAAGACAAGACGAGATTGATCATAGTAAGACTGGTGTTGATAGTAACTGATTGTACAACATTTAGGTCAGAGCTTTTATGCTCACAACTTCAAGAGCTAATCTAGGCATGAGTGCTAAAAGTGGTTGCATGCATGCAAAAGTGACTGCATGCATGCAGAGGCTAAGATGAGTCCACATGTCCCTTATCCTCTAGGCATATCCTGTGGCATATCCTGTAGGAATATCCTGTAGAAATATCCTGCAACCGAATCCTGTGTCCGGAATCTGTAGGAATATCCTGGTAGAAAGTCCTGCAACCCGTATCCTGTATCCGGAAAACTTGTAGGAAAGTCCTGCAACCCATATCCTATATCCGGAATCCTGTATTCTGTATCGGGTCGTGACAGCACCTCCTTCCTAAAGACGAGTTCTACGAGTCTTAGGACCTGGTTTAGCAGGATAATGCCGATGGAAGGCAGCAACCTTGGAAGAGCATGAAGTAAGTTGGATGCAGGTTCCCAAGTGCGATCAGTAGGCAAATACCCTTTCCAATCCACCAAGTATTGGAGTTGGTGACGATGAAGATGAGAGTCAAGGATGGCTGCAACTTCGTACTCAGGTTCAGTGTCAATGACCACAGGAAGGGGAGAAGAAGAAACACGACCGGGAAGAGAAGAAGGATGATACAGCTCCAACAAGGAGGTGTGAAACACAGGATGAAGTTTCACTGTGGATGGTAACTCGAGTCGGAAAGCTACAGGATTTACCTCCGCCACGATCCTGTAAGGGCCCAATCGTTGAAAATCCAACTTAGAAGAAGGCCTGTTGGTGCGAATGTGTCGACGAAGAAGCCACACGAGATCACCAATCTTGTATGCAGGTGCGGGCTGACGGTGAGCATCAGCATGATGCTTGTATCGTTCCTGTGCCTGTTGAAGATGAACCTAGAGATCATCCTGTACCTGCCGAAGATGCTGAAGACGATCCTGTACTGCAGGAGCGGAAGAAGGAGAAGTGGGATGAGCAAAGTCAAAACGTGGATGGTGGCCTGTAAGAGCAAAGAAAGGTGTCTGTCCTGTAGATGCGTGGATGGAGTTGTTGTAGGCAAACTCCGCCATTGGAAGGAGGTCCAACCAGTTGTCCTGCTGGTAACTGATGAAGCAACGAAAATACTGTTCTAAGGTCTGAATTGTGCATTCGGACTGCCCATCGGTTTGTGGGTGATATCCTGAAGAAAGATCCGCTTTAACCTGTAGACTCCGAAGAAGCTCTCGCCAAAACTTGGACATGAATTGTGGACCTCGATCGGAAACAATGCTCTCAGGAAGACCATGATGTCGGAACACCTCGCGGATCACCAACTCGGCAGTTGTCTGACCTGTAGCTGTCTTGTTGCAGGGTAGGAAATGAGCCTGCTTGGTGAAACGGTCAACCACCACAAGAACTGCATCAAATCCACGAGGAGGAAGATCTATGAGGAAATCCATAGAAATGGATTCCAAGGAGCAGATGGAACAGGAAGAGGACGAAGAAGACCAGAGGGTGCATGATGAGGCATCTTCGACCTGCTACAAGTGTCACAACTCCGTATAAACCTCTCCACAAAACCTCGCAACCCAGGCCACCAATAGTTGCGAGTCACCAACTCCACTGTCTTGGCCACACCAAAATGTCCTGTAGCCGGGGTATCATGACAATCCTGTACCACACGAGTCCTGGAAATACCAATAGGAACGTATAGGAGACCTTCTCGGTACAAGAGTCCATCCTGTATGGTGAACAGGTTGTAGTCTGGACGGGAACTGAAGGAAGAGGAACTTGCAACGTCAGGATGAATGTGTGAGAACACATTCTTTGCCAAGTCGTCTGTAGCCAACTGCGAACAGACGTCCTGTAGGAGTGTTGAATTTGCTGGAGCCTGATGAACCTGCAGTGTCGCAAGCCGGAAATGATCAGGACCCGACAACACTTGCCTTTGACAGTCAAATGCAGGATCGCCCGGGCTTGGTGCAAGGTAAGAGCGCCTAGACAATGCGTCCGCCTTGCCATTCCGAAAGCCGGGCCTGTAGATGACAAAGTCAAAACGTGATAGGAACTCTGCCCACCTAGCCTGTCGCCGACTGAGGACCCGAGCCGTTTGAAAGTACTCCAGGTTCTTGTGATCCGTAAGAACTTGTACAGGATGTGCAGCACCTTCCAGGAAATGCCGCCACTCCTCAAACGAATCCACAATGGCCTTGAGTTCCTTGTCATGAATCTCGTAGTTGATCTCCGCCGACAGGAACTTGTCCACGACCCGATACAGAATACAGGATTCCGGATACAGGACATGGGTTGCAGGACTTTCCTACAGGATTCCGGATACAGGATATGGGTTGCAGGATTTTCCTACAGGATACTCCTACCAGGATTCCGGACACAGGATTCGGTTGCAGGATATTCCTACAGGATATGCCTAGAGGATAAGGGACATGTGGACTCATCTTAGCCTCTGCATGCATGCAATCACTTTTGCATGCATGCAACCACTTTTGCATGCATGCCTAGATTAGCTCTTGGAGTTGTGAGCATAAAAGCTCCGACCTAATTGTTGTACAATCAGTTACTATCAACACCAGTCTTACTACGATCAATCTTGTCTTGTCTTGTTTCCTGTCCTGTTCCTGTCTCGCTCCTATTTCCTGTCCTGTTCCTGGATCCTGTCCTGCTCCGGGATCCTGTCCTGTTCCTGTTTTGCTCCCGGATCCTATCCTGTGCTTTCCTGTCTTGCTCCCGGATCCTATCCTAATCCTGTCCTACTCCTAGATCCGTCCTGTTCCTATTCCTGGTTCCTGTCCTGCTCTCGGTCCTGTTCCTGAGTCAAGCCTTCATGTCCTTGGAATCCTGCTCTCTTCCTGTTTCCTGGATCGTGGCTTGACAGTTTGATAGTAACTGCTTCATAGTTCTCCGTTTTCCAGCTACCTTTTTCTTGATTCCTTTCCTTCATTTTCCTCCTTTTTTCTTTCCTAGATCATGGCTGATTTTGAGCATTTTCAACACGAGCACCAAATGCTACTTCATGAGCTGGCCACTTTGCGCCAAGTGGTCACCGACCTGCAAGGTTCCACCACTGCGGCACATGCAGCTGCTGATGCATCCTCCAAGGCTGCTGCGCAGGCTCTCTCCCAGGCATCGGTGGTTTCCTCTTCATCAAACTTTTCTTCGGAGCCGAAGGTTAGCATGCCAGAGAAGTTCAGTGGTAATCGTGCCGATTTCCAAGGTTTCCTGAATCAGATCCGACTCTTGATCCGTATGCAACCACGGCGCTACTCGACTGATGCTCAAAAGGTGGGTCTTTTGGCATCCTTACTAAGTGGATCTCCACGGGCTTGGGTTGCCCCCTTGCTGGAGCGTGACGATCCACTGATGGAAGACTTTGAAGGTTTCGTGGCTGCCTTTGAAGCCTGTTTTGGAGATCCTGATAAGTACCGTTCTGCATGCACGAAGTTACGGAAGCTCACTCAAGGATCCCGACCAGCTTCCGTCTATGCATCCGAATTTCAGCAACTTTGCACGAACATTCCATGGGACGAGACTGCATTGATCGAACACTTCCGTTTTGGGTTGAGGGACGACGTGAAGGACCTTCTCCTTACGTTACCGGATGCCCAAACATTAGCGGAGATCATGCAACAAGCTGTTCGTTGCGACAACCGTTTGTTCGAGCGTCGTCAGGAAAGATCCCGTCAACAGTTCCTGCAAACCAATCCTACAGCTGTGGTACATGTTCCTGCACCACCTTCTGGAGTAGTTCCTATGGAGGTTGAGAAATCCAAGCGTGGCTCTCTTTCCGCTGCCGAGAAGCAACGTCGTCGCAGTGAGAACCTGTGCTTGTATTGTGGTGGAGCAGGACACAAGGTGGCAGATTGTCCTATTAAAGCCAGGAACTTCAAGACGCGTGAAGTCGAAGCCGAAGTTCAGTCGGAAAACTCCAATGTCCACTTCGTCTAGGAGCCGCGAAGTTGGACGTAGGTGCAGGCTCCATTGGTGCTGCTCATACCATCCCGTCACTTAAGTTTCCTGTACACATTCATCTTAATAATCGAGAGCTCATGGAGTTTGCCTTGTTAGACACTGGTGCAAATGCATGCTTCATGGATGACACGTTTGCAACTCAACATGGCATTTCGGTGGTGAAGTTGAAGCGTGCAGTTCCTGTAGAGGTGGCCGATGGGCGTCTAATTGCTTCCGGTGCAGTTACCCATGCTACCGAACCTCTCTCCTGCAGGTATGGCACATTCAACTGTTCAATTTCCTTCAACTTGATCAAGACTCGGTCGACTCCCATCATTTTGGGCATGCCATGGTTCGTTGTTGCAAATCCGCAGATCGACTGGAGGTCTAGGACACTCACGTTTTCCTCTCCAACTTCTAGGATCAATCCTGTACCTTCCTGCGTGCAGGATACATCCTTAGTATCTGAGGCAGTACAAGCTACAGGATTGACCGTACCTGTTCCTGTACCAGTGTTGAAGACTCCTCCTCGACAGGATTCACCTCATGGCAGTTCCTCAGCACATCCGCAGGCTCTCCCCATTCCTGTAAGTTTGCGGTGTCCTGTACAGGGTTCTTCCAATCCTGTATCAGTGTCGAAGGTTCCTCCTCAACAGGATCCACCTCCTGTTGATTCGTCAGCACATTCGCAGGCTTCTTCCACTCTTGCGCAACCACGGACTCCTGTACAGGATTCTTCCAATCCTGTACACTCACGGTGTCCTGTACAGGATTCTTCCAATCCTGTACACTCATCAACAACCACACAGGTTTTTTCCAATTCCTGCTTCTTTCTGTTACCCTGCCTCTGTTCCATCCCCCAAGATCCTTCCTCTTTTTCAGTCACAGCTCCCTCCTTCTCCTCTCCGAGTTCTTACCACTACCATGCATGAACTCGCCACTGATCCTGCCCCTTCCACCTTTTTGCTTTTCAAGTAACTCCTACGTCCTTCCTACCTTTCCTGTATCCGACTCCCCTTTTTTTCTCCTTCTCCTTCTCCTTCTCCTCCTTCTTCCCTACCATCCAAGTACCACGACTTTAAGGACGTTTTTGACAAGCACAAGGCTGCAGTTCTTCCTGTTCACAGGTCCTACGACTGTCCTATTGATCTTGCGGAAGGAAAGACTCCACCATTCGGACCGATCTATGCATTGTCACCCACAGAGTTGGAGGTTCTTCGTCATACATCGAGGACAACTTAGGATCCGGCTTCATTCGTCACTCAAAGTCCCCTGCAGGAGCTCCTATCTTCTTTGTCAAGAAGAAGGATGGGAGTTTACGTTTGGTGGTGGACTACAGGGGTTTGAATCAAGTCACCATTCGGAATCGGTATCCGTTGCCATTGATCCCGGAACTTCTCGATCGGCTGCGAGGGGCAAAGGTGTTCACGAAGATCGACTTACGAGGAGCCTACAACCTTGTACGGATTCGTCCCGGCGATGAGTGGAAGACTGCCTTTCGTACAAGGTATGGACATTTTGAGTACACGGTAATGCCTTTCGGCCTTACCAATGCCCCAGCTGTATTCCAACACATGGTGAACGACATTTTCCGTGACTTCTTGGACCAGTTTGTGGTGATCTACCTCGACGACATCTTGATTTTCTCCAAGGACCAGGCGGCACATGACAAGCATGTACGACTAGTTTTAGAGCGGCTTCGCGAGCATGGCCTGTACGCGAAGTTGGAGAAGTGTTTTTTCGATAGGGATTCGGTGGAGTTCTTGGGCTACATCGTCTCTCCTGCTGGCGTTTCCATGGACATGCACAAGGTGAAGACCATCGTGGAGTGGGAGAGGCCCAAGTCGGTACGAGATGTACAATGTTTCCTTGGCTTTGCAAACTTCTACAGGCGGTTCATACAGGACTTCTCCAAGCGTGTACTTCCACTCACAGAACTCACCAAGCGCACAGGACTTTTCTCTTGGTCCGACAAGGCGGAACACGCGTTCACAACACTCAAGGACGTTTTCACGACAGCTCCGATTTTAGCACATCCTGACCCTTCTCATCCTTTCTTCATTGAAGCAGATGCCTCGGATTTTGCAGTAGGATCCGTCCTATCGCAAGTTGGAGAGGACAAGTTGCTTCATCCTGTAGCCTTTCACTCTCGTAAGTTCCTGTCGGCGGAGATCAACTACGAGATTCATGACAAGGAACTCAAGGCCATTGTGGATTCGTTTGAGGAATGGCGGCATTTCCTGGAAGGTGCTGCACATCCTGTACAAGTTCTTACGGATCACAAGAACCTGGAGTACTTTCAAACGGCTCGGGTCCTCAGTCGGCGACAGGCTAGGTGGGCAGAGTTCCTATCACGTTTTGACTTCGTCATCGTCTACAGGCCCGGCTTTCGGAATGGCAAGGCGGACGCATTGTCTAGGCGCTCTTACCTTGCACCAAGCCCGGGCGATCCTGCATTTGACGGTCAAAGGCAAGTGTTGTTGGGTCCTGATCGTTTCCGGCTTGCGGCACTGCAGGTTCATCAGGCTCCAGCAAATTCAACACTCCTACAGGACGTTCGTTCGCAGTTGCCTACAGACGACTTGGGAAAGAATGTGTTCTCACACATTCATCCTGACGTTGCAAGTTCCTCTTCCTCCAGTTCCCGTCCAGACTACAACCTATTCACCATACAGGATGGACTCCTGTACCGGGAAGGTCTCCTGTACGTTCCTGTTGGTATTTCTAGGACTCGTGTGGTACAGGATTGTCATGATACCCCGGCTACAGGACATTTTGGTGTGGCCAAGACAGTGGAATTGGTGACTCGCAACTATTGGTGGCCTGGGTTGCGAGGTTTTGTGGAGAGGTTTGTACGGAGTTGTGACACTTGTAGCAGGTCGAAGATGCCTCATCATGCACCCTCTGGTCTTCTTCGTCCTCTTCCTGTTCCGTCTGCTCCTTGGAGATCCATTTCTATGGATTTCCTCACAGATCTTCCTCCTTCCGTGGATTTGATGCAGTTCTTGTGGTGGTTGACCGTTTCACCAAGCAGGCTCATTTCCTACCCTGCAACAAGACAGCTACAGGTCAGACAACTGCCGAGTTGGTGATCCGCGAGGTGTTCCGACATCATGGTCTTCCTGAGAGCATTGTTTCCGATCGAGGTCCACAATTCATGTCCAAGTTTTGGCGAGAGCTTCTTCGGAGTCTACAGGTCAAAGCGGATCTTTCTTCAGGATATCACCCACAAACCGATGGGCAGTCCGAACGCACAATTCAGACCTTAGAACAGTATCTTCGTTGCTTCATCAGTTACCAGCAGGACAACTGGTTGGACCTCCTTCCAATGGCAGAGTTTGCCTACAACAACTCCATCCACGCATCTACAGGACAGACACCTTTCTTTGCTCTTACAGGCCACCATCCACGTTTTGACTTTGCTCCTACCGCTTCTCCTTCTTCCGCTCCTGCAGTACAGGATCGTCTTCAGCATCTTCGGCAGGTACAGGATGATCTCCAGGTTCATCTTCAACAGGCACAGGAACGATACAAGCATCATGCTGATGCTCACCGACAGCCGGCACCTGCATACAAGATTGGTGATCTCGTGTGGCTTCTTCGTCGACACATTCGCACCAACAGGCCTTCTTCTAAGTTGGATTTTCAACGATTGGGCCCTTATAGGATCGTGGCGGAGGTAAATCCTGTAGCTTTCCGACTCGAGTTACCATCCACGGTGAAACTTCATCCTGTGTTTCACACCTCTTTGTTGGAGCCGTATCATCCTTCTTCTCTTCCTGGTCGTGTTTCTTCTCCTCCCCCTCCTGTGGTCATTGACACGGAACCTGAGTACGAAGTCGCAGCCATCCTTGACTCTCGTCTTCATCGTCACCAACTCCAATACTTGGTGGATTGGAAAGGGTACCTGCCTACTGATCGCACTTGGGAACCTGCATCCAACTTACTCCATGCTTCTTCCAAGGTTGCTGCCTTCCATCGGCATTATCCTGCTAAACCAGGTCCCAAGACTCGTGGAACTCGTCTTTAGGGAGGAGGTGCTGTCACGACCCGATACAGAATACAGGATTCCGGATACAGGACATGGGTTGCAGGACTTTCCTACAGGATTCCGGATACAGGATATGGGTTGCAGGATTTTCCTACAGGATACTCCTACCAGGATTCCGGACACAGGATTCGGTTGCAGGATATTCCTACAGGATATGCCACAGGATATGCCTAGAGGATAAGGGACATGTGGACTCATCTTAGCCTCTGCATGCATGCAATCACTTTTGCATGCATGCAACCACTTTTGCATGCATGCCTAGATTAGCTCTTGGAGTTGTGAGCATAAAAGCTCCGACCTAATTGTTGTACAATCAGTTACTATCAACACCAGTCTTACTACGATCAATCTTGTCTTGTCTTGTTTCCTGTCCTGTTCCTGTCTCGCTCCTATTTCCTGTCCTGTTCCTGGATCCTGTCCTGCTCCGGGATCCTGTCCTGTTCCTGTTTTGCTCCCGGATCCTATCCTGTGCTTTCCTGTCTTGCTCCCGGATCCTATCCTGATCCTGTCTTGCTCCTAGATCCGTCCTGTTCCTATTCCTGGTTCCTGTCCTGCTCTCGGTCCTGTTCCTGAGTCAAGCCTTCATGTCCTTGGAATCCTGCTCTCTTCCTGTTTCCTGGATCGTGGCTTGACAGAACTTACGAGAGTGAATAGCTACAGATGAAGCAACTTGTCCTCTCCAACTTGCGATAGCACGGATCCTACTGCAAAATCCGAGGCATCTGCTTCAATGAAGAAAGGATGAGAAGGGTCAGGATGTGCTAAAATCGGAGCTGTCGTGAAAACGTCCTTGAGTGTTGTGAACGCGTGTTCCGCCTTGTCGGACCAAGAGAAAAGTCCTGTGCGCTTGGTGAGTTCTGTGAGTGGAAGTACACGCTTGGAGAAGTCCTGTATGAACCGCCTGTAGAAGTTTGCAAAGCCAAGGAAACATTGTACATCTCGTACCGACTTGGGCCTCTCCCACTCCACGATGGTCTTCACCTTGTGCATGTCCATGGAAACGCCAGCAGGAGAGACGATGTAGCCCAAGAACTCCACCGAATCCCTATCGAAAAAACACTTCTCCAACTTCGCGTACAGGCCATGCTCGCGAAGCCGCTCTAAAACTAGTCGTACATGCTTGTCATGTGCCGCCTGGTCCTTGGAGAAAATCAAGATGTCGTCGAGGTAGATCACCACAAACTGGTCCAAGAAGTCACGAAAATGTCGTTCACCATGTGTTGGAAACAGCTGGGGCATTGGTAAGGCCGAAAGGCATTACCGTGTACTCAAAATGTCCATACCTTGTACGAAAGGCAGTCTTCCACTCATCGCCGGGACGAATCCGTACAAGGTTGTAGGCTCCTCGTAAGTCGATCTTCGTGAACACCTTTGCTCCTCGCAGCCGATCGAGAAGTTCCGGGATCAATGGCAACGGGTACCGATTCCGAATGGTGACTTGATTCAAACCCCTGTAGTCCACAACCAAACGTAAACTCCCATCCTTCTTCTTGACAAAGAAGATAGGAGCTCCTGCAGGGGACTTTGAGTGACGAATGAAGCCGGATGCCAAGTTGTCCTCGATGTACTGACGAAGAACCTCCAACTCTGTGGGTGACAATGCATAAATCGGTCCGAATGGTGGAGTCTTTCCTTCCGCAAGATCAATAGGACAGTCGTAGGACCTGTGAACAGGAAGAACTGCAGCCTTGTGCTTGTCAAAAACGTCCTTAAAGTCGTGGTACTTGGATGGTAGGGAAGAAGGAGGAGAAGGAGAAGAGAGAAGGAGAAAAAACAGGGGAGTCGGATACAGGAAAGGTAGAAGAGGACGTAGGAGTTACTTGAAAGGCAAAAAGGTGGAAGGGAGCAGGATCAGTGGCGAGTTCATGCATGGTAGTGGTAAGAACTCGGAGAGGAGAAGGAGGGAGCTGTGACTGAAAAAGAGGAAGGATCTTGGGGGATGGAAAGAAGCAGGGTAACAGAAAGAAGCAGGATTGGAAAAAACCTGTGTGGGTGTTGATGAGTGTACAGGATTGGAAGAATCCTGTACAGGAGTCCGTGGTTGCGCAAGAGTGGAAGAAGCCTGCGAATGTGCTGACGAATCAACAGGAGGTGGATCCTGTTGAGGAGGAACCTTCGACACTGATACAGGATTGGAAGAACCCTGTACAGGACACCGCAAACTTACAGGAGGGAGAGAGCCTGCGGATGTGCTGAGGAACTGACATGAGGTGAATCCTGTCGAGGAGGAGTCTTCAACACTGGTACAGGAACAGGCACGGTCAATCCTGTAGCTTGTACTGCCTCAGATACTAAGGATGTATCCTGCACAGGAAGGTACAGGATTGATCCTAGCTTGGAGAGGAAAACGTGAGCGTCCTAGACCTCCAGTCGATCTGCGGATTTGCAACAACGAACCATGGCATGCCCAAAATGATGGGAGTCGACCGAGTCTTGATCAAGTTGAAGGAAATTGAACAGTTGAATGTGCCATACCTGCAGGAGAGAGGTTCGGTAGCATGGGTAACTGCACCAGAAGCAATTAGACGCCCATCGGCCACCTCTACAGGAACTGCACGCTTCAACTTCACCACCGAAATGCCATGTTGAGTTGCAAACGTGTCATCCATGAAGCATGCATTTGCACCAGTGTCTAACAAGGCAAACTCCATGAGCTCTCGATTATTAAGATGAATGTGTACAGGAAACTTAAGTGATGGGATGGTATGAGCAGCACCAATGGAGCCTGCACCTACGTCCAACTTCGCGGCTCCTAGACGAAGTGGACATTGGAGTTTTCCGACTGAACTTCAGCTTCAACTTCACGCGTCTTGAAGTTCCTGGCTTTAATAGGACAATCTGCCACCTTGTGTCCTGCTCCACCACAATACAAGCACAGGTTCTCACTGCGACGACGTTGCTTCTCAGCAGCGGAAAGAGAGCCACGCTTGGATTTCTCAACCTCCATAGGAACTACTCCAGAAGGTGGTGCAGGAACATGTACCACAGCTGCAGGATTGGTTTGCAGGAACTGCTGACGGGATCTTTCCTGACGACGCTCGAACAAACGGTTGTCGCAACGAACAGCTTGTTGCATGATCTCCGCTAATGTTTGGGCATCCGGTAACGTAAGGAGAAGGTCCTTCACGTCGTCCCTCAACCCAAAACGGAAGTGTTCGATCAATGCAGTCTCGTCCCATGGAATGTTCGTGCAAAGTTGCTGAAATTCGGATGCATAGACGGAAGCTGGTCGGGATCCTTGAGTGAGCTTCCGTAACTTCGTGCATGCAGAACGGTACTTATCAGGATCTCCAAAACAGGCTTCAAAGGCAGCCACGAAACCTTCAAAGTCTTCCATCAATGGATCGTCACGCTCCAGCAAGGGGGCAACCCAAGCCCGTGGAGATCCACTTAGTAAGGATGCCAAAAGACCCACCTTTTGAGCATCAGTCGAGTAGCGCCGTGGTTGCATACGGATCAAGAGCCGGATCTGATTCAGGAAACCTTGGAAATCGGCACGATTGCCACTGAACTTCTCTGGCATGCTAACCTTCGGCTCCGAAGAAAAGTTTGATGAAGAGGGAACCACCGATGCCTGGGAGAGAGCCTGCGCAGCAGCCTTGGAGGATGCATCAGCAGCTGCATGTGCCGCAGTGGTGGAACCTTGCAGGTCGGTGACCACTTGGCGCAAAGTGGCCAGCTCATGAAGTAACATTTGGTGCTCGCGTTGAAAGCGCTCAAAATCAGCCATGATCTAGGAAAGAAAAAGGAGGAAAATGAAGGAAAAGAATCAAGAAAAAGGTAGCTGGAAAACGGAGAACTATGAAGCAGTTACTATCAAACTGTCAAGCCACGATCCAGGAACCAGGAAAGAACAGGATTCCAAGGACAGGAAGGCTTGACTCAGGAACAGGACCGAGAGCAGGACAGGAACTAGGAATAGGAACAGGACGGATCTAGGAGCAAGACAGGATCAGGATAGGATCCGGGAGCAAGACAGGAAAGCGCAGGACAAGATCCAGGAACAAGACAGAAGCAGGACAGGATCCGGAGCAGGACAGGAAACAGGAGCGAGACAGGAACAGGACAGGAAACAAGACAAGAACAAGACAAGACGAGATTGATCGTAGTAAGACTGGTGTTGATAGTAACTGATTGTACAACAATTAGGTCGGAGCTTTTATGCTCACAACTCCAAGAGCTAATCTAGGCATGAGTGCTAAAAGTGGTTGCATGCATGCAAAAGTGACTGCATGCATGCAGAGGCTAAGATGAGTCCACATGTCCCTTATCCTCTAGGCATATCCTGTGGCATATCCTGTAGGAATATCCTGCAACCGAATCCTGTGTCCGGAATCCTGGTAGGAATATCCTGTAGGAAAGTCCTGCAACCCATATCCTGTATCCGGAACCTGTAGGAAAGTCCTGCAACCCATATCCTGTATCCGGAATCCTGTATTCTGTATCGGGTCGTGACAGCGAGTGCCTCACGAAAGGGCTCCTGCTAACATGCTTAGGTTGTTCAACCCTTGAATTCCAAGGAGAACACTCCCCTAGCCAAGTGTGTCAAAGCACACCTAGTTATGAGACCTAACCTCCCTTGAGCAGATGCCCAAGGCTTAGGACCCTAGTGCAAGCACAAGCATGCCTGTTTGCTAGAGTATCCAACCCCTTAGCGACAAGCCCATGACATAACCCCAAAGGGCATACCTCGGGCGTTGTACCATGTGACGTTCAGCCCAGTGTCACATCTCCATGTGACACTGCCTTCCCCGATGTGGGCTATTATGCCATAGCCCTTAGATTCGAGAGTTGCACCAAGTGCCGCAAACGTGGCTCCTAAATGCCAACTCTAGAACCCCTCAATTATCCCTCAAGACTCGGTAAGGAAACCCTGTCAATCAAGAACCCACGCCCACAATTGGACAAGGACACGAACGTGCCCTAGTTAGCTGTGAGTGTTGCTTCTAGCTTGACGTGGAGGAGGAGGCTGGAGACAAGCCTCAACCTACTTCTAGGAACATGCATTCCGGCAAGACCTCCCAGGCATGGATTCACCAACATTAAGGGTAAGCTACCCCGAAGGTGGGACGTACCCCTGACATCTGGAAGTTAGGGCGGCACAACAGAGGGTTGTACCTTAACGACACAAGCTAAAGCTTGCACCGGCAGAAGAGCAACGAACTCAGTCATGAACCCAGGAGCTCTCCTACGTATACTCTACCTTATTTATGTGACGGAGCCCCCCCCCCCCCCCTCTTTTCCTGTTTGTGTTAGTGGGTTGGCACTAAATGCCAGCCCCTTAGTTAATGAGATGAGTTTGCACACTAACCCCTACCCCTAAACCCTAACCAAGGGGGGTGGGGGTTTTAGGGCGTAGGTTAGGGCAACCCTAGGGTTAGGTCAACCCTAGGGGCGTTCCTAACCCTATTTAACATGCCAAACTCATCTTAACTAGGACGTCAAAATCGGGGGTGGGTTTTCTAGAAGGTAAGTGCTACCTTCGCTTAGAGTTTCTCGCGACATCTAAAGATAGCCGGCCGAACTACCCTTAAACACCTAAGTGCACTAAGCGGGGCTGTTTCTCACTACATCTAGGGTCTGTCAACATAGTACAGTAGGTAACCACAGTCAACGTCCAAAGTAAAGGGTCGAGTCATAGTAAAAACTATGACATAGGGCATGTGTCAAAGTCAGTAGGAGTTTGGGGTATGAACGTGGAGGGGGTGAATCCCGAGTTTCAGACCAAGATTGGCATTAGATGTAATGGAGGAACTGCTTGGTCTCTCTTTTGTACAATGGTACTTCATGCAAGGGTGTGGGTTGTGGTCTATATGGCGAGCAAAACGTAGGAGTGTTCAAAGGGCAAAGATGGTCCACACAACAAATGGTAACCTTCTTCTAGATAACAATGATTTCGGTAGTATCATCACACCACAAAGTAGCTTGGGAAATGATGGAGCAATTATGGTTACCATGCCTGGGGTTTGAGATTTAGGGTTTCCTCTAATTTCTATAGCAATAAGGAATCTCAAGTTGGAATCTCTAACTTTGTCAGTTTGCAACAAGAAAATATGTCCGTGGAAATTTGGAAATCGGCCTTCTTGGATGCCTTGTAGAGGATTTGTCTGATTCATGCATATGGTCACGATTGTGGTTGTATACAGGTGGTGACATTGTAGTAATACACTAACTTTCTATGTTGTTAGACTTTAAATACAAACAATGCTCAACATTTTATAACATATTGTACATCATTGTTCATTGCAAGGTCGTAACAGGAAGATTCTCAATCTCATCTTTATATTTTTCATAATCATCCTTAATAAAGTCTCTTCATAATTGTCGTCTGTATATGAATTATTTAATAACTTTAACTTTATCCTTTTTATTGATAGATTTCTACAAGCTTTCTTACATAAGATGCGTACACTACAAAATGATTCTCATCTTTATTAACAACTTGGATAAAGCTTTAAATTTCTCTTTATAGTAAAAACAGACACGAACTTAGTAAAAACACGTAAAACAAATTATTGTAGTTCATGAAGTTGAAATCCATCTTCTTTTACACATGCTTGTATTATTAATAAGTTCTAAAAGCATGTCATTCAATTTACAAACCCAAAAGCTTCTATATTGCTTAATAAGCTTTTTATGCATCTCCATAGTAATCAACTCGAAAATACTTATGCATGTATCTTTTTGCCTCAACATTCTTTAATATATCCAATCACAATAAAAGCAAAAATGTAATATAAAAGAGTAAACATTACGACGCCTCTTTCAATCTTGATTCTCCAATTGATGAAAAGTTTTTCAGCATCATTTCTCATCACCATGGTTCCCACAAGCAGACACCAAGCTGGTTCATGTGGCTCATAAGGCATGTTGTTGAGCAACTCATCCGACTCTCCAGCCTTCCCTGCTCGTCCCAGGAGGTCAGCCATGCAATGGATGGAGCAATCCCATAATCAGCTGTCAAGGACACAAAGTAATCACGTGCATCCTCAAGCAATCCAGCATGGCTGCAAGCACTTAGAACACTCAATGTACACAACCTCGTTCGGAACTTCACCTTGCAGCTGGAGAAAACGGAAGAGGTCCAGAGCATCTTTACCCAGACCATTCTTTGAGTAGCTCCCAACCATGGCAGCCCATGCAATACGATCCTTAACAACAATCCGCTCATACACCTCTCAAGCTTGTGTGCAATGAGTGTGGATTATCTGCAGAGTCGTGTCCGCATATCAAATAGTGCTTTTGTCGGGGAGAACACCCTCTATATCCATCAACACATGTCCGACACAAGCATATGCAGTCAGCATGGTTCAGGAGACACACATACGGCTTTGTTGATAAGCTCGTTCTGCGCATACGCACTAACCATCGCAGTCCATGCAATGACATCAGGCCGATCAATCCTTTCGAAAGCTGACTCCTAGGTGAAATTATTTATAAATTCAAAATTTGAAAACTAAAGTATTTGTATTGAAGATTAAACAATGCTCTCTGTATTGCAATCCCCTGCAAAGTTAGAGAGGAACGAATGCCTCAAACTTCTAGAGTCATGTAGTAACAGCAACATTGCTACACTCAAGAACACACACGACCGCATAAGAAGCAGCATCAAGTTGAGCGACACACAGATCCAAAACAAGCTCATATACATGTATGGCAAATGCGGAAGCCCCGGTACAGCTCGAGATATCTTCGATTCAATGCTCGCAAAGGATGCATTCTCTTGGCATTTAATGCTCTCTGTATATCTTAGAAATGGACATCTCGAAGATGGCAGGCAGATCTTCACACTTACTCCCAGAAGAGATCTTATTTCATGGACTTCGATGTTCACTGCATATGCCCAGAACGGGCATTTGCACGAAGCAAGGATGCTCTTCGATGAGATGCCTATGTGGGACTTGGTTTGTTTCACTTCCATGCTGGCTGCATATTCCCGTAGTGGTCGTGTTCGCGAAGCGGAAGACATTTATATACAGATGCCGGAGAGGGATTTAGTCAGTGAGACTTCTATGTCATCAGCATATGCCCAGAAAGGGCATCTTCCGGAAGCTCTGAATGTGTTGAACACATTGCAAGAAAGAAGCATAGTTTCTTACAACTCATTGTTGGCTGTGTTTTCCCAGAACAATGCGCTTGAACAAGCTAAGATGATATTTGAAGAAATGCCAGAGTGGGATTTAATCTCTTGGAACTCTATGCTCGCAGCATTTGCCCAGAATGGGCATTTGGAAGAGGCCAAGATAATGTTCGACTCTATGGAGAGTCGCGATATCGTTTCCTGGAATACAATGCTTACGGCTTATTCCAGAGCGGCCATATCAAGGAAGCCAGGTGTATGTTCTATGATAAAATGCCTGTTTGGGACTGCGTATCTTGCAATTCTATGTTATCTTCTTTGAGTCGCGATGGAAGCCTCGTTGAGTTAAGGAAGATTTTCGACAAGATGATTCAAAGAGACTTGTTTTCATGGAATTCTATGCTTTCTGCGCATTCCCAAGCTGGTCATATTGATCGAGCAAAGGCTATCTTCGATGAAATGCCTCGTAGAAATCTCGTTTCATATAATTCTATCTTGTCAGTGGTTTTTCGTATTGGGACTATTGAGTTTTGTGAGAAGCTCTTCAAGGACATGCCGGAGAGGGATATAGTGTCGTGGAACACAATGCTCGATGCATATGCCCAAGTGGGGCATCTGGAGAAGTCATGGCAAACCCATGCTGAAATGCCTGAATGGAACTTAGTATCATGGACTTCACTCTTGCATGCATATGCCAAGCAAGACAACGTCACAGAATGCAGAAAGGTATTCAATGAGATGCCTGATAGAAACGTTGTTTCGTGGTCCTGCATGCTCAGTGGATATGCTCGTAATGGCTACCTGAACGAAGCTCGGCGTCTTTATGAAGTCTTTCCAAAGCGGGATGTGTTATCTTGGAATACGATGCTAACTGCTTATGCCAATTATGGGCATCTGCAGGAAACAGCGAAACTGCTTGAAGCTATGCCTGAACCGAATGTTGCATCATGGACTGCAGTCCTGGAAGCTTGCTGTAACAGTGCAAACTATGGAGAGGTTCCTCGAGTCTTTGCACTCATGAATATGACCGAAGTGCCTAACGAGACTTGTTTTTGTATCTCTTCTGGTTGCCTGCAGTCACACAGGAGAGATTCGTGGTGGTATATACCGCTTTGTTTCGATAAGTTTTGACTACAGGCTGCGTGTAAATAAGAAACATCGTGCAAGTATTCTGAATCTACTTGCGAGAGGAGGGTTTACTGAGGAGCTCAGTGAAGGTATAAATATATCATAATTGTAGGGTTTGTGAAGAGAGTCTTAGGTTTATGGAGCAGTGGATGCGGCTGAGCTGCAAGGTACAGCACTATGAATGGGGTAAGATAGGGGAAGACAGCGAGGTGGGTCGGCTGTATGCGCTTATGACAGGTACCACAGTAGATAAAAATCTGCCTTACGCGGAGCTTTGGATGGGAACACATAATTCAGGGCCTTCTACTGTGGTTCTCGACAACCACGAAATGCTACTCAAGGATTGGCTTCGATTGCATCCTCAGGCTTTTGGAGATGAACATTTTGGTGGGCATCTTCCTTTCTTGTTTAAGGTGGGCTTTAAATAGATATCTGTGTGTATGTATGTATGTATGTATTCCTTTAATGTGTAAATGCATGCAGGTTTTTGTCGGTGAAGAAAGCCTTGTCTATACAGGCTCACCCAGATAAGAAGCTGGCTGAGTATTTACACAATAAGTATCCCGATCTGTACAAAGATGAAAACCACAAACCGGAAATGGCACTGGCTTTAAGCGATTTTGGTGCTTTGTGTGGATTTGTAAGCTCAGAGGTAAGTAACCATGCAATGGATATGGTGTGTGTATGTGTGTGCGCGCGTGTGTGTGCTGATATATGTGTGTAGGAGCTGAAAGCAATTGTAGAATCGGTGCCTGAGCTGCAACACGTGCTAGGAAAAGAAGTGGTGGAGAGTGTGTTGCGTGGAAGCGAAATGGCTCTTAAAAGAGCTTTCACTTTATTAATGAGTCTTGATCAAACACTTATAACTGAGGCTGTGGTTAATCTAGTTACCCGTCTCAACTTTAAGAAAATGGTACCGTTTCTAGTTTATGTTCTAACTAATTAATTTATATTATATTGATAGGAAGGTGGATTAACTCCTAAAGAGGAACTGGTGTTGATACTAGGGAAGCAGTATCCCAATGATGTGGGTATTTTAGCGGCCTTCTTTTTGAACTACATCAAGTTGTCACCAGGCCAAGCGTTGTTCTTGAATGTTAACGAGCCACATTCATATATATATGGGGACTGTATGGAGTGCATGGCTATTTCTGATAATGTTGTTCGGGCTGGTTTAACTCCAAAGTTTCGGGACACTCAGACCCTTTGTTCCATGGTCAGTTATAAACAGGTGGGTGACAGAGAGAGACGCACACGCACACACTGAGAGAGAGAGAGACCTCAACACACACACACACACATACACACACGTTACATGGGATTATTCACAGGGGCTACCGGAGATATCTGAGGGTACATTAATCAGCAGGTTTACAAAGCGTTACTCGTCACCGTTGGATGCGTTTGAGTTTGAAGTGGATCATGTATATGTTCAAGTTGGAGAGATAGCCAAGGTTGTGTCTGTGCGTGGACCATCCATAGTTTTGGTGTACAGAGGAACTGGAGAACTCGACAAGCAAAGTATAAGTGCAGGCAATGTGTTTCTTCTTGTAGCTGGTAAAGAGGTGGAAGTGAAAGCTGTGGGCATCCACGAACCACTGCAACTGTATAGAGCTGGGTTACGCTCCAAGTGACTAAACAATGAGTGTGTGCGTGCGTGCGTGTTAGACAAGGTTGATCAAAAGCCAATATGTAGAAACTTACAGATAAGAGATCCCGAATGAAAATATGATACAGTCATATTATCTGTTAGCTAAAGAGATAGAAAATGTCTCATTTTATTATTAAGTATTAGTTAGAGTAACAGTAATTTAGATGCATTAAGTTCCTTCTGTAGTTAACTCAAGTCTTCAAGTGATGAAGCCATCTTTGAGATTAAGTCTACGCGGGAAGTGTTAGAAGAAATCACACACGCCCCACATATACAGACACGTAGTGCTGCATGGAAATGAGATGATCACACACTTGTAACTGAGGCTAGCTATCTGTCAAAAATGATATTAACTAAATATTATTACAATTTAATTTAATTGCATTAGCTAAAATCTACATGGTGAGCTAGTTAATTCAGATTTGTGTACGTTTTATAAAGAAGTTTTGTAATTGAATACTGTTAGGAGAATATTTATGTAAAATTGTAATAATATTTAAAGACATTAGAATTTTATACATGTGATAAAATAATATTATTAATAAAAATGTATTATAGGTGTATCAGGAAAAAAAAACCGAATATATATATATATATATATATATTGTGATTTAAAAGAAATTTATTAATTTTTACTATTTAAGACGTTTAAAGAATAAGAACAAAATTATATAAAAATACAAACATCATCATAATTCAATTTTAAGTTATTGTTTTAAATAAAATTACTCACCAGACTTATTAAAAATCTTTGTTTCGTATTAAGATGAAAAATCCATATTCAATATATTAATACTTAAATGAATAACTTATCGATTCGCATGGTTCTATGTGCAGTGTCTTTTATCATGGGAGAATTTCTTGAATTATGCTATAGTCGTGTTTTATATTAATTTGATTATCCAAAATTTAGTTAACTAAAATAATTAAAAATGAAATAATTATATATAAACATTTTGTATATATGACCTTTTAAACTTAATAAAAAATTTAAATTTATTAATTATGATTAAGAGAGAAAACCAAAGAATTTTCATATTCTTCATGTACAAGTTACTTCACATTCTATAACAGAAACATGTGAAACGCTTTGTCTTGACATACAATTTTTAATCATTTATATATATATATATATTATGTGGCACAAGTCATTTTTGCCATACCCTTCTCTTACCTTATGCCATTATTGAAAATCCTTGTTCTCAACTGTTTTATTATATTTATAAAATAATTGTTAACTGGCCTTATAATTACCAATATTATTTATCTTATTAATGTGTGATTCATGTTTGAACTAAAAACTTCTTTAGTTCTTGAGAATTTATTTTATGTACAAATATATATAAAACATACAAAAATGCCTTATGTTACACTCATTTATAACTCTCTATCACTCTAATAATTCATCTTCTTTATTACCTTCTAAGCAAGGCGAACAAAGATTATTTGACATCTTTGATTTCTTCTGCTGATGTTTTCATGCTCATTAGAATAATTGGAAGTTATGTACTCCTTGAATTAATGTTTATTATAATATCTAGTTCAAGATCGTCCTCAAACTCCAACATTGAATCAAATTCCTCCTTAGAGCTATCGCATTTCATGAGAGGGAACTTTATTAATAACTCTTATATGGGTTTGTTAAGTTAGTCAGTTGAGAATCTCTTTATCCACTTATTTAAGTTTTCAATTATGGTCTTATCCTTTTCAATAGTAAACACACATGTATCTTGAAGGTAACACTCCTTTAAGACGGAACCTTTAGTACAATAGTAAAAAACCTAGGAGGACCCTTGATTAAATTGAGGATGTTGCGTGCAACCTGACTTTTAATGTTTGAATAACGTATATTGCCAAATACATTTCTCTTAACTATTGGTGTATCAGATGGAGGTTCAAGCCCATTGAAGCGAAGGCAAATGCCTGGCTAGTTGCTTAAAAATTTAAAATTGTTTGGCATATGACAACCAAGTGAACAACTATATCAATATACCTAGGATCAATATCGTTCATGTAAAATCAAGTTTAATAATGTTTGTTCTTCTTGGTGAAGATGAAGGCGAAGGTATCGGTTATCAAGCCACGATCCAAGAGCAAGGAGGCTTAACTCAAGAGCAAAACAAGGACTAGGAATAAGATAGGAGCAGGACAAAAACTACGAACAAGACAGGAGCAGAACAAGAACTAGGAGCAGGACTTGAGTATGACAGGAATTAGGACTAAGACAAGGAGAGAACAAGAAGAAAGGAGCAAAACAAGAATAAGACAAGATTGATCGTAGAAAGACTGGTGTTGATAATAACTGATTATACAACAATTAGGTCGGAGCTTTTATGCTCACAACTCCAAGAGCTAATATGGTCATGAGCCTAATCTAGTCATGAGCTAAAAATTGTGACCCTTATCCTATAGGCATATCCTGTAGGCATATCCTATAGGCATATCATGTAGGCATATCCTGTGTCCCGTATTCTATATCCTGTATCCTATCTCTCGTATCCTGAATCATGTATCCTGTATCGGGTCATGACAACACCTCCTCCCTAAGGACGAGTTCCACGAGTCCTAGGACCTTGTTTAGCAATATAACACTGATGAAAGGTAGCAACCTTGGAAGAAACATAGAGTAAATTGGATGCAGGTTCCCAAGTGCGATCGGTAGGTAAATAACCTTTCCAATCCACCAAGTATTGAAGTTGGTGGTGATGAAGATGAAAATCAAAGATGGCTGCAACTTTGTAATTAGGTTCATCATCAATGACCATAAGAGGGGGAGGAGAAGAAGCACGACCAGGAAGAGAAGAAGGATGATATGGTTCCAACAAAGAAGTGTGGAATATAGGATGAAGCTTCACAATTGATGGTAGCTTTAGTTGGAAAGCTTACTAGTTGGTTCCGGCTTCATTCGTCACTCAAAGTCCCATGCAAGAGCACTTATCTTCTTTGTCAAGAAGAAAGATGGGAGTTTGCGTTTGGTTGTGGACTACATGGGTTTGAATCAAGTCACCATCCGGAACTAATATCCATTGCCATTGATCCCGGAACTTCTCGATTGATTACGAGGAACAAAGGTGTTCACAAAGATCGACTTACGAGGGGCCTACAATCTTGTACGGATTCGTCCAGGCGATGAATGGAAGACTGCTTTTCATACAAGGTATGGACACTTCAAGTACACCGTGATGCCTTTCGGACTTACTAATGCCCCAGCCGTGTTCTAACACATGGTGAACAACATCTTTTATGACTTTTTGTACCAGTTTTTGGTGATCTACCTTGATGACATTTTGATTTTCTCCAAGGACTAAGCGGCACATAACAAGCATGTGTCACGACCTGATACAAGATGCAGGATTCCAAATACAAGATACAGGATATGTGATACATGATATGCCTATAGGATATGCCTATAGGATATACCTACAAAATATGCCTATAGGATATTCCTACAGGATATACCTATAGGATATACTACAAGATATACCTACAGGATAAGGGTCACCATTTTTAGCTCATGACTAGATTAGGCTCATGACTAGATTAGCTCTTGGAGTTGTGAGCATAAAAGTTCCAACCTAATTGTTGTACAATCAGCTACTATCAACACCAGTCTTTCTATGATCAATCTTGTCTTGTTCTTGTCTTGCTCCTTGCTTCCTGTTTTCTCCTTGTCTTGCTCTTAATTCCTGTTCTGCTCCTATCTTGTTCCTAGTTCCTGTCTTACTCCTGTTTTGTTCTTAGTTCCTGTCCTGCTCCTGTCTTGTTCTTAGTCTTTGTCCTGCTCTTGAGTTAAGCCTTCTTGCTCTTGGATCGTGGCTTGACAGCAGTTCTATAGAGGCTTTGCGAGCATGACCTGTATGCAAAGTTGGAGAAGTGTTTTTTCGACAGGGATTTTGTGGAGTTCTTGGGCTACATCATATCTCCTGCTGGCATTTCCATGGACATGCATAAGGTGAAGACTATCGTGGAGTGGAAGAGGCCCAAGTCTGTATGAGACGTCCAATTTTTCCTTGGCTTTGCAAACTTCTACATGCGATTCATACATGTGTACTTCTAATCACGGAACTCACCAAGCGCACAGGGGATTTTTCTTGGTCCAATAAGGCGGAACATGCATTCACAGCACTCAAGGATGCCTTCACGACAGCTCTAATTTTAATACATCCTGATCCTTTTTGTCCCTTCTTTGTTGAAGCAGATGCTTTGAACTTTCAGTAGGTTCTATCTTATCACAAGTTGGAGACGACAAGTTACTTCATCATGTAGCTTTTCACTCTCGTAAGTTCTTTTTAGTGGAGATCAATTACGAGATTCATGACAAGGAACTCAAAGCCATTGTGGATTTGTTCGAGGAGTGGTGACACTTCCTAAAAGGTGCTGCACATCCTGTATAAATTTTTACGGATCACAAGAACCTGGAGTTTTTTCAAACGGCTCGAGTTCTCAGTTGACGACAGGCTAGGTGGGCAGAATTCCTATTATGTTTTGATTTTATCATCGTCTATAGGCTTGGTTTTCGAAATGGCAAAGCTGATGCATTGTCTAGGCGCTCTTACCTTGCACCGACCCCAAGCAATCCTGCATATGACTGTCAAAAGCAAGTGTTGTTGGGTTTTGATCGATTTCGGCTTGCGGCACTACATGTTCATCAGGCTCCAGCAAATTCAACACTTTTACAGGACATTCGTTTGCAGTTGGCTACAGACGACTTGGTAAAGAATGCGTTCTTACACATTAGTCCTGACATTGCAAGTTCCTCTTCCTCTAGTTCCCATATAGATTACAAGTTGTTTGCCATACATGACGGACTCCTATACTGGAAAGGTCTCCTGTACATTCCTATTGGTGTTTATAGGACTCGTGTGGTATAGGATTGTCATAATACCTCTGCTATAGGACATTTTGGTGTGGCTAAAACAATTGAGTTGGTGACTCGCAACTATTGGTGGCCTAGGTTGCGGAGTTTTGTGGAAAAGTTTGTACGGAGTTGTGACACCTGCAACAGGTCGAAGATGCCTCGTCATGCACCCTCTGGTCTTCTTCGTCCTCTTCTTATTCCCTCTGCTCCTTGGAGTTCATTTTTATGAATTTCCTCACAAATCTTCCTCCTTCTCGTGGATTTGATGCAGTTCTTGAGGTGGTTGACCGTTTCATTAAACAGGCTCATTTCCTACCATGTAACAAGACGGCTATAGGCCAGACAATTGCTGAGTTGGTGATTCGCGAAGTGTTCCGATATCATGGTCTTTCTGAGAGCATTGTTTCTGATTGCCACTAAACTTCTCTAACATGTTGATCTTTGGTTTTGAAGAAGAATTCAATGGAAAGGAAACCATGGATGCTTTAGAGAGCCAGCTTGTGCAGCGGCCTTGGAGGATGCATCAGCAGCTACATGCACCACGTTGGTGGAACCTTGCAAATCTATGACCACTTGGCGTAAAGTGGCTAGCTCATGAAGTAACATTTGGTGTTCACGTTGAAATTGCTCAAAATCTACCATGATTCGTGAAAGAAAAAAGAAGAAAAGCAAGGGAGAAAAGTTAAGGAAAAAAAATAACTGAAAATCGGGGAGCTATGAAAGGAGTTACTATTAAATTATCAAGCCACAATCCAAGAGTAAGGAGGCTTGACTCAAAAGCAAAACAAGGACTAGGAACAAGACAGGAGTAGGACAGGAACTAAGAATAAGACAGGAGCATGACAGAAATTAGGAACAAAACAGGAGCATGACAGAACTTAAGAATAAAATAGGAGCAGGACAGGAACTAGGAGCAAGACAAGGAGAGAACAAGAAGGAAGGAGCAAGACAAGAACAAGATAAGATTGATCGTAGAAAGACTGGTGTTGATAGTAATTGATTGTACAACAATTAAGTCTGAGCTTTTATGCTCACAACTCCAAGAGTTAATTTGGTCATGAGCCTAATCTAGTCATGAGCTAAAAATGGTGACCCTTATCCTGTAGGTATATCCTATAGGCATATCCTGTAGGCATATCTTGTAGATATATCTTATAGGCATATCCTATGTCATGTATCCTGTCTCCCATATCCTGTATCAGGTCATGACATCGGTGACATGAGAAAAATTAAGAAATAAATACCTAGGTATAACGTAAATGTGCAAAATTAAATAATAAAATACCTTCTTTATACATGCTTGCATAACTAAACTTCTCCACCAAATCTTCTAACGCCCTATTTGAAGATGGACTTTTTGATACTTGCCAATCCATCACAAACATTTGAAAAGGTTTCTTGCAAGTAGTGATGTTACCCCATAAAGTCTTCAACTCTGACAACAAACATGTATAAGGCTTATCATGATTCGTAACATCCTTCTTTATCAGGTTCAACTCGATTCTCTGCTGCTAAAGAATTACCATAAGAAAAAGTGTTATCGCGATGTTCTCCTTTTTGGCGTTGATGTGCAATAGATTCTTGCTCAGATTTCCTGATTGGTTTACCCATTGAGTAAGCGTATCGTTGTTTGTCACTTGCAAATATTTGCTAACCTCCTCGCATGCTAGAGCTGAGGTCCAACCCAATTTATGGCAATGTATTCCCAACCACTCTTTGAAGTGTATGATTGTCTTCAGCTCCATTACCTTGAGATGAAAATGAAAGATGGGATTGTTGTTGTTAATCTATAATGTGGCATCAACCACTAAATTACTTAACACATCCATCTCCTCCACTATTGTTCTATTCAGAAGCTTTAACCATGTGATCTTAAAGTCGTTGTCCACATCGTTTGCAGGTTGGACAAACTTAGCCTTTGACGTCTTACTAGGTTTCTTTGCAAACTTCTCCGAGGGCTCCCCTTCACTCATCTCTTCTTCTTAAGGGTTCCTTTTGCAAACGATTCCATGATTCCCACCATTTGTCGAAGACCTCATCTTTGGGGTAAGAAATCAGCATCATTAGGAAGGATGTTTCTTTTTCGCCCACCTAGACAAAATTAATTACCTCAATTTTTTCGGCTCTTTGCAGATGGATTAATTAAAAAGGTATAATTAAATAAATATGGAAGAAGTTCAAAGTTCAATACCATATTTTGCTGTTATAGTGGTTGGTGTTGGTAATGTCCCACTCCGCAAATAGCTTATGGTACTACTTGAGATTCGGCTTAGCTAAAAAAGTCGATCTTGTTATTAGCTTCACACGAGTATGTTTAGAAATTTTTGCCATCGGTCCCTTATTGTGTTTATTGAGGAGTCGTTGGGCTGTCGTTATCATGTGTTGATCATTAGTAATGTAATACCTTATTGATTTTTTTACCCTCCATTTGGATCTTCATAATTTGCTCTGGTGTTGTCACTCACACTATCTCAATGTCTTTTTTCTTTTCATAATATGGGCACAATACGGCATTATGTGGGATGGTGTACAAATTGTCGTCCTTCATCTTTTCCATGAGCTCGGTTCAATGGTCTATAATTGAAGTTGGGGTTGATGCTGTAATACTTAACCCTACACTCATAAATCTTCTTATTTTTTTGTGGCTTATCTTAGCATGGGATGCCACCAATGCAACTGATAAAAATGCACATTGTAACTAAAGTGGGCATGATACATGAAAATGGGAATATAAAATAAATTACTAATTAATACTTAAGTTTTAATTATTAATTAATTATTTAATTAATATGTAATTAAGCCTTAAATATTAATTAATTAATAATTAATCCTTCAATAACCTTACTTAGTAAGGAATATTCCTAAAATATCTTAGAATATTCATATTATTCTAAAAATAGTTTACAATAATTAAGAAATACTATCAAACATAATTACAAATGAAATTATTTTCTTATCAACATGTTAATTTTTTTATAAATACTTTCTTCCTATCATACAGAAAAATCTTCTCATTTTGTCTAAATCATCACTTTCCAGATTAATCGAATCATTTTGGTCAATATCTTAATGTTGTTGCCACCACTTAACACTCTCACGAATGCAATTGGAAGTTGCCATCCTTGTTAATACATAAGATGTAATAAGACCAGGTCTGCATAAAGGCTCATCTAAAAATTGACGTTCCTTAAGAATAATATTATAAAAGCACCCGGTTGTTATCCTTCATTTTATAAAATTCAAAATCACGAGAAAGAAAAGCTTTAGGAAATGTTTGATATGGTGGATATTGCTCACAAAAGTTTTTGAGATTCTTCTTTCTGAGGCACGTATCCAAGTAGTTCACTAGCTCATCCATGATATCAGTATCAGAATATGGGTCGAAAGTGATTGGATGAATACAAGCAATGTTTTGATTGAGCATAGCCTTCTGAGGAGAGTCGTCTACCACTAACATCTGTGTGTTCTTCATTATCCTTAAGCAACTGATCTCCCCATGAGTCCCAATTATTTTTTCATTCTTGAAGAAGTATGGCTTGCTTTCTTTTTTTATATTGTAAAATTCGAAAGGTTTATAACATATTTGTTGGTCAAAAATCCAATCTTTACGAATCACCTCTTCTGCAACACTACAATGTTTCTTAAGCAAATTCAACAGTGGTGTTAAGTTGTGAATCGCTATTACCTTTAGAGTGAGGCGAAGAAGGTCTAGGCCGCTTGTGAGATGGTTCAAGATCTTTCGTATCTTCTGTTGATGTTTCCATGGGTAATGGAGTGTGTGAATGTTCTGTACTCCTCGAGATAACTTTCAGTCTAATATCTAATTGAAGTTCGTCCTCAGACTCCGACATTGAACTAGATTCGTCTTCAGAAATATCGCACTTATCGGGAGGGAACTTTCTCAAATACTCTTGTATGGGTTTGTTGGGGTAGTCAGTTGAGAACCTTTCTATCCACTTGTTCAGGTCCTCAACCATGGTCTTATCCGTTTCAACGGCAAACACACATGTATCCCGAAGGTAACACTCCTTCAAGACGGACCCCCTAGTGCAGTAATAAAAAACCCACACATCACTGTGAAGACCCCTGATCAAGTTGACGATGCTCCGTGCCGCTTGACTTGTAATGTTTGGATAACGTACATTGCCAAATACGTCACTCTCAGCTATCGGTGTATCGGATGGAGGTTCAGGGCCATTGGAGTGCAAACAGATGCCTGTCCAGTCATTTGGAAGTTTGAAATTGTTTGGCGCATTCCTAATAACCAAGTGAACAACCGAATCAATGCACTTCGGATCAGCATCATTCATATAAAATCCTGTCCAACGATGTTTATTCCTCTTGGCAAAGGCGAAGGCAAAGGTATCGGTGACATGAGCAAGAATCAAGAAATAAATACCTGAAAACGTAGATATCAGTCAAGAGTGCAAGTATGAATTTAATAATAAATACCTTCTTTGTACATGCTTGCATAGCTAAGTTTCTCCACCAAATCCTCTAATGTCCTGTTTGTCGAAGGATTTTTTAACACCCGCCAATCCATCACGAACAATTGAAACGGTTTCCTACAAGTAGTGATGGTACCCCATAAAGTCTCCGAAATCCAACAACAAACATCTATAGGGCTTGTTTGATTCGTAGCATCCTCCTTTATAAGGTTCAACTCGATTCTCCGCTGCTGAAGGGCTACCATAAGAGAAGGCGTCATCGCAATGTTCTCCTTCTTGGCATTGGCGTGCAATAGTTTCTTGCCCAGATCTTCCGATTGATTCACCCATTCGACAAGCATATCATCGTTTGTCACATGCAAATATTTCCTGACCTCTTTGTATGTTGAAGCCAAGGTCCAGCCCAATTTGTGGCAGTGTATTCCCAACCACTCCTTGAAGTGCCTGACCATCTTCAACTCCATTGCCTTGAGATGAAAAGGAGAGGTGGGGCTGCTGTTGTTATCTGTAATTTGCCATCAATCACCAAATCAGCCAAGACTTCCATCTCCTCCATCATTGTTCCATTTAAAGGCTTCAACCATGTGAGCTTGAAATCATTGTCTACATCCTTTATAGATTGAACAGACTTAGCCTTCGGCGTCTTACTGGGTTTCTTTGCAACTTCTCTGAGGGCTCCTTTCACTTGTTTGCTTCTTCTTCAGTGTTCCTTTTGCAAAGGATTTTATAATCCCCAACCATTTGGCAAAGATCCTATCCTCGGGACAAGAAATCAACATCATAAAAAGGATGTTTCCTTCCCGCCCACCTAGGCAAAATCAACTGCTACAATTTCTTCAACTCTCTGGAAGAAAACAGACAGATTAATATACCGGCAAGATAAATCCCGCCCAAATAATTTGCTTACCCAGTAGTCCGCAGATTGTGTATTCCCTGCGGTAGCTCTTTATGGTCGCTGAAGAGATTCCCACACGGCTCGCGTGTGTTTAAACTTCTCCCATATTTTGCTGTTGTAGTGGTTGGTGTCTGCAGCGTCCCATTCCGCCGATAACTTATGGTACTGCTCGATTGTGAGATTCGGCTTCGCTAAAAATGCCGATCTTTTCGTCAGCTTCTCATGGGTATGCTCGGAAAGTTTTATTGCCATCGTTCCTTTGTTGTGTTCGTCAAGAAGTCGTTGGGCTGCCATTATTGTGTGCTGGCCACTAATGATGTAATACTTGAATGATTTTCTATTCTCCATCTGAATCTTCCTCATTTGTTTTGGTGTTGTGATCTACACTTTGTCAGCACCTTTGTTTCTCTCGTAGTATGGGCACAAAACAGCATTATGTGGAACGATGTAAGAATTGTCGTTCTTCATCTTCTCCATGAGCTCAGCTACACGTTCCTGGATGAGTGGCCTGTAATTGAAGTTTGGGTTGACGTTGCAATACTTAACCCTACACTCGTAAATTCTATTATCCAACATCATTTCCTTGTGGCTTATTGCAGCATGGGATGCCACAGGTGCAGCTGATAAAACGACCGAGGATTTTCTTCAACGACCAAGGATTTTCTTCTACAATCTGAATCAACATGTGTGACTCCCGATTGATGCTGTTCTAATGTTCTCGGCACACTCTTCCAGCTCCCAAAATTTTCTAAGTAAATTGAACGTGATCTGTAAAGAACCTGAGACCAAGCCACCCTCTCAATCTCCCTTATGATGTCGCTGTGTTCTTCTTCAATGTGAAGAGGGACGATTGCTCCACTTGTGGATTTTCTGTATTGTGAAGCAATCTCTGTTGAGAATACACTTACTCGATGAGTCTGAAGATCTTCGAAGTAGACATCCAGTTGGATCTCCTCCATAGAGGGGCTTTCGTTGAGTTAAAGAAGAACTCCACGGTCAACATCATTAGTGAACACGTGAACGTCATTATCCACAAGTTGACAAGACCACCCGAAATTAATGTTGTAACTGGCGACCTCTGAATCCGAGAACGTGACATTGGATGGAACAAGGCATATGTGTCGAACATCGTTCAATCTCGGTTCACAGCATGCTTTCGGATACTTGACTAGCACACCCACTTTCCATTGTTTTGCTTGGCCATGCGATGTGACAGAGGTTAGTTAGTTTGACAGCAACCATGGTTATTCCAATGCGCTTCCCGTTTAGTTTGAAATATGGCCAAGTTGATTCCAGAATCCCCCTGCCCATCTCTTCTCGTGCTCTCGTCTTCAATGTCACCTCAATTCCACATCTGAATACAAAACTGATTAGTTCAAGCACATATCCGAGTATAACAGATTTTATTTTAATTCTTACCCAGAATTTGACGACGACTCCATACTAATGACTCGATCTCCTTGTTTAATTAAATCGTCCTTCTACAAAATAATACACTATGAATACAAATCATATAAAAACGCACACACACTTGTATAAACCCGAATATATAAAAATAATATATAGAGAGAAGTGGACGGAATTAACTGTCCAAAGCTCACATTTGTGCTAGTGCAAAAGAAAGATAACATTTTGTTTTAGAACCACCACAAATGTGAGCTCTGGACAGTTTTACATAAATTCCTAGCTTTTACTCAAAATATTATGATAAGATGATAAAAGTAAATAAAATGAGATATGCAACTTATATATACTAATACACATATATATTCACATGGAAGGTGCGGCGGGATTAATCTCGCCGCCCTTCAATGCCTCCTGAAAGAGTGGGCAGGATTAATCTCGCCACCTTTTTAGAGGCCCTGAAATGGTGTGCGGGATTAATCCTGCCACCCTTCTCGGTCTCAGAGAGAACTAAGCAGGATTTATTTGGCACACCCCTTTAGGGGCTCCAGAAAGGCGGCGGGATTAATCTCGCCCACCATGTAAGAGATGGTGAAATGAATCTCGCCACCCTTCTCAGTCCCCTCCATTGGTATGTTGTAAACCTTCTTCATCTCAGACAGAAACGTTTGGGATTGGTCCGACTCACCAATGGAGGAAAAAGCGAAGGTTGGTGGGATTCATTCCTCCAACATGCATTGAAGGCTCAGCGGGATTAATCCGCCGCCCAGGCCCTTCCCGCAAGCCATGTGCAGTGGGATTTATTCCGCCGGATTCCGCACAGGGCATGCGTACGCGGCGGGATTAATCCCGCCATCTAGGCCTAGCACGCAGTCATGGGTGGCGGGATTAATCCGGCCGGACACCCATGCCCTGTGCGAAATCCAGCAGGATTAATTCCGCTGCCTAGACCCTTCGAACAGGCCTTTGGCGGTGGGATAAATCCCACCGGATTCCGTGCAGGGCATGCGTACGCGACGGGATTAATCCCGCCGTCTAGGCCCAGCACACAGCCATGGGCGGCGGGATTAATCCTATCAGACTCCCATGCCCTGCGCAGAATCCGGCGGGATTAATCCCGCCGCCTAGACCCTTCGGACATGCCATTGGCGGCGGGATTAATCCCGCCGCCTAGGCCCAGCATGCAGGCCAACGAGATTAATCCTGCTGCTCTTCGGTTAGCCTCATGGGTAGCGGGGATTAATCCCGCCACTCATAAAGCTAACAGAATAGCCTGCCTGAAATGGCGGCGGGATTAATCCCGCCGCTCATGAGGCTAACTAAATAGCCTGCCTGAAGGGCGGCGGGATTAATCCCGTCGCCGAGGGTCTAACCATATAGCGGCGAGATTAATCCCGCCGCTACACACATATATATACTATATGTATATGTGTGTGAGGAGAGTCGTGTGTGTGCTAGAGATAGACAAATAGATAAAATTATACTGATACACACCACATATATATGTATATGTATATCGTATGTGTGTGCTAAATAAATAAAATATACAGATACTGTCCATAATATATGTATGTATATATGTACATAGGTATATATATATATGTATATCGTGTGTATGCGTGTGTGAAACAAATAAAATCAAACAGATAAACAAACACACCACACACACATATATGTATAGGAGTGTGCATGTGTGTGCGAGAGATAGATAAATAAATAAATTATCAGATACTGGTACACATAATATTTATATATTATTATATATATTATAGGTATATATATATATATATTGTGTGTATATTATATTGTGAGTATGCGAGTGTGCAAAACAAATAAATCATACAGATAAACAGGAGTGTGCGTGCATGTGCAAGAGATAAAATTAATAAATTAATAAATTATACAAATACACAAACACAAACCACACAAATATATATATGTGTGTGTGTGTGTGCATGTGTGTGTGTGTATACGAGTGTGCATGTGTGCAAGAGATAAGATCTAAATTATATTATTAAGATACACAATATATATGTGAATAAAAATAAATAAATAAACTTAAGAGTGTGCGTGTGTGTGTGAGAGAGAGATCTCACTTGTGTGTGAGAGATCTCACAGCTGCTGCTCTGCCGCCTTGCTTCTAAACCCTAGGAATATACCTAAACCCTAAAAAGAATAGAATATATATTAACCCTAATCGAATATTCCTTCTAAGAATATATTTAAACCCTAAAAATAATAACTATAGATTCGCCCTAAATGAATATTCTTTCATTATATTATCAGCGTGTGCGTGTGCGTGGTGTATCACATCACCCAAGAATAAAAATCATGTAAGGGTTTAACATGTGTGTCCATGAGAGTATTAAAGTTTCACGTGCAGCGATACATATACACACACATAGTATTATATACATAAACATACATACATATTAGTAATATTAATATTAGAGACGAGTACATATTATGGATCATGCATGTGTGTATGTATGAAAGAAGAGAGACAATATATATTATGGATCATGCATGGTTGTATGTATGAAAGAGAGAGACAATATATATTATGGATCATGCATGGTTGTATGTTTGGAGAAGAGAAGTACAATGTCATATTAACATGGATCATGCATGGTGTGTATGTATGAGAGAAGAGAGAGAGTGTTAATAAATTAAATTCATACACATTACATATATTAGTACACATATATACATACACACGTGTATACACACAGACATACATACATATTACATGTGTAAATTCAATGTTTACATAGGGTTTAGGGTTTAGGTTAGGGTGGATCATGCATGGTGTGTATGTATGAGAGCAGTGAGTGTTAAAAATTAATTTTGTACGCATTGCATATATTAGTACACATATATACGTACACATATTATACACAAATATACATTATACATAATACATAATATTGTAACCTCAGTACATATTATGGATCATGCATGGTGTGTATGTATAAGAGAAGAGACAGGCTACATATTATGGATCATGATCATGCATGTGTGTATGTATGAGAGAAGAGATAGGCTACATATTATGGATCATGATGCATGGTGGTATGTAGAGAGAAGAGATAGGCTACATATTATGGATCATGATCATGCATGGTGTGTATGTATGAGAGAAGGGATTATGCATGGTGACACTATGTATGTATGAAAGAAGAGAGAGAGTGTTAACATAAAAATTGTACACATTGCATATATTAGTACACATATATACATACACACGTGTATACACAGACATAACTATATATTACATGTGTAAATTCAATGTGTTCATACACACAGACTGAGTACATATAAATCATACATGTGTTGAACATGATGTTTTTCAATAAAGAAGCAACATATAATTTCTCAAGTTTGGTTTAGGGCAATGTGCATGTGTGTGCATATGTGTCTCTGTAAGTGCTTCTAATACGTGTGCACGTGTATATATAAATTTATGATTGTGTCTATATATGTGTGCAAAATAAACATCGAATAATTAAGAAAATAATATTAATAAACACACTATGAACATATTTTAAATTATACATAATTTTATCTAATATATAGCCATATATAATTTAATAATATATATTAATTTAATATTGAATAAGGTTTAACACTGGAATATTCTTGAAATAATAAGAAATTAATTGAGAAAATCCTATTAATATATACAAATGTAGATCAAGTATTGAAATAATTAACTAAATTAATTATGATAATCATGTTTAATATTGAAATATTCTTGGAATAATAAGAAAATAATAAAGAATATCCCATTAATGTAAAGAAGATTAATTACTCAAGTAATTAAGAAAATGATTAATACACACACTATGAATATTTTAAGTTATAATAATAATAGATCATTTTATCTAATATATAGTCATATATAGTTTAATAATATATATTAATTTAATATTGATAATAAGGTTTAACATAGGAATATTCTTGAAAAATAACAAATTAATTGAGAAAATCCATTAATATATACAAATGTAGAATAATTACTGAGATAATTAAGAGTAAGATTAATTTAATTATGATAATCAGGTTTAATATTGGAATATTCTTCGAATATTAAGAAAATAATAAAGATATCCCATTAATAGTAGGAAATGTAAATTAATTACTCAAGTAATTATAAAATAATAATAATAAACAGACTATGAATATATTTTAAATGATACTTAATAATATATCAATTTATTTATTGTATTAGTGTATATATATATATATATATAAATAAACTTAATAATATATACTTGAATATTAAGAATGTAAAATAATTACAGAAATTTCGTAATATTAAACAGCTTGAATCACTTGAATGACATTAAATACAATTTTAAAACACTCATTGGAATTGGAGAGTATATATGTCAGACTGTCGGTTTTTATTTTAACTCATCTTAAATTTTCTTTTATGTTATTTTCAAAGATTTCGAATTTCTGACATAAATATTGTCGGTCTGACATGTAAATTTGAAAAAATATTTAATTTCCCATTCAAATTCAGTCTGGTTCTTTCTCCGGCAAGGGTTTCTTCATTTCTTTATTTTTCACTCTTCAAATTTTCTTTTTTCTTCTTAGTGATCAGCTCAGGAGTGACAATAAATTGGGTGCACTATTGTTTATAGGAAAGCATGGCACCTTCAGTGCTTTAGATATATTTATAAAGATTCACTCTCTTATATTCTCTCTTAAATTTTAAAATTTAAAGATTTAGGATGCATTAGTATTACAATATATTCTGTTAGGGATTTATTCCATTTAAATATACTTCTAACTTAATATTCTCGGTTAGCCAGGGTGGCGGGATTAATCCCGCCACCATCTCTTTGATAACTATAGCAGAATTAGTCCGGGCAATACTTATCTGCCTCTTAAAAAGAGCGTGGGATTAATCCCGTCGATAATTCTCTCAACTGATAAAGAGTTACTTGAATTTATTAAAAGAGTTATCTACGGATTAATCTCGCCAACCATTTTAGGAGGTAGAGAAGGAATGGCGGGATTAATCTCGCAACCACTTCCCTGTTTTAAATATTTATGGGCAGGATTCATCCTGAGATCTCTTTGAAATCAAACTTCGGAGAGAGATGTGGACGGGATTAATCCCGTTGCCTATTCCCGTCATTAGAGTTGTGGGTGGGATTAATCACGCCCCCTTTCCTCGTCGGAGGATTTGCGGCGGATTAATCCCGCTGCCTCTCTCCAACGAGGAAGATCCGGCGGCGGGATTAATCCCGTCGGTACTTCCTCGTTAAAGGGAGTCCACGGCGGGATTAATTCCGCCGCCTCTCCAACAAGGAAGATCCGGGGGCAGGATTAATCCCGCCGCCGGATCTTCCTCGTCGGAGAGAGGCGGCGGGATTAATCCCGCCGTGGACTCCCTCCGACGAGGAAGATCCGGCGGCGGGATTAATCCGCCAATTCTTCCTCGCGGAGGGAATCGGCGGCGGGAAAAGCTCTCCGATGGGTAGAGTCGATGGCGGATTAATCCGCCGACTCTCTCCGAAGGAGTAGCTTCGTCGGCGGGATTAATCCCGCTGGCTCACTCTGAAGGGGTACAGTCAATTGCGGGATTAATCCTTCCCATCGTTCCTCGTTGGAGGGAGTCGTGGGCGGGATTAATCCCGCCCATCAGTTGTATTAATAAAGCATGAGATATTATCTCTATACATAATTATGTATTATGCACATGCATATTATTAAGCAACCGAGGTTCTGATTTCTTAAAAATACTGCATAAACAGATATCATAAATAACACAATTATTTATGTGCACAATATGTATAATACTGGAGATAAAGTATGGCTTCTTCGGAACAACGAGATAGTTGGCACTGGAGTTGTGGAAGTTCGAGATGATAATGCATCATGTCACAATATTGCCCAAGGATCTTGTGTGTACGTATGGGTGAACACCATTTTCAAGCATGTTGAGGTTTCGGGAATGGGATTTAAGGAGGGTTCTCCTGTATTGTGGAATTTGGATGAAGTCAAGGCTGACACAGAATACACAAAGTCACAAACAAACAGTAGCACGAGTTTTCCAGATGATGGCTTGTCTGCTGTGATGGATAAGGTGATTCTCTTTCTTCATGAGATTAAGGTTGGAGAGGCATCATATAGCTATAAATCCAATGGAAGCAATGTCAGAAGAGAAACTAGGGTCCGACTTCGTGGGTGTAGTTGTGATAGAGGTTTCACCTAATGGCACATTGCATCCTGGATCCCTCATGAGGTGGCGAACATCTGAATTAAGGTGACAAGATGGTTCAACATATTCTAGGTTGGATTTCAATAATAATAAATCGGAAGAACAACTCATATTTGAAGAGGTTCCTTGCATTGGTCCTATTGTAAGAAAAAGGCGATTCATGGGTTGCAGATCTTCCCCTGCAAGTTTCAACAAGAGGGTCAAGATGGATCCTACATCTTCCGAAAGTGTTACGAGCATTTCCACGATTGACTGCTGCAAGAAGAAGTGTTGTCAAATGGCAGACCGGAATGAAATTACCCAATGTAGACATGTCTTTCGTAAAGGCATGAGTTTGTATATGCTGCACTAACTGGGTGTATTGATGGAATGGCCTCGGACACAAGTTATCAGAGTACATCCATGGTATTTAATAAGGTGGCCATTTGCTTCAAAGCTTGGTACAGTATATACGGATCCCAAAGACCACGTTCTACCGTCGGAGGGATGAGTGGCTAGATGGAGCACGAACCTCAGTACATGGGAACACTCGCTTGGTCAAAACCCTCTCTCATATTATGGCAGACATAGAGATACTCAAGGCTTTTATGGAAGCAAATGCAGACAGGATGCCTCACAAATGCTGAACCACAAATGTAGGGGTCAGGGAAAATCTTAAGGTTTTGCCTTTGATTTACACTCAATTGAACTTGTGTAAACATGTGAACAAGTGCCTCAGCTTGATGGGGCTGCAAGCAATCTGCACTGGTACCTTCAACAACATATGGAATACTCATTTTAAGGATGTGGATTGCAAAACACTCTAGCTTTTCCAAGTGTGACACTTGTACATCATTGAAGGCTGGCAAAGGCTTGTGCAAAAACCTTGGTGGAGATCACTGCCATTCAAAAGAAGATGGAGGCCACATGATTGCACAACAAACTTGCCGGTCTTAGTACTATGCACACCGCATGCTTTTTGTGTCACGCCCATCAGAGTACCTTTGCTTGATCCATGACAAGATGGATATCAAAGACCAGCATTCCAAAGCTCGTTGCAACACCAAAGTGCCTTGAAAATGTCATGAAAACTTCCGATTTCATTGACATGTGTGCTAACACATGGACACGGTTGTGAGTCATATGGACACTTTTCACTTCCACATTGGTCTAGCGACTCCAATTTCACTATTGCATCGTTGGCCATGTGTTTCAGAAACCTTGAAGCCCACTCACAGACACGTCCTATAAGTGATCTCAAAGTGAAGAAATACACCTTCAACCTTTACATAATGCTCTCATGAACACGTCTGCACTTGAGGCTACTTGGGAATATAAGAGGCATTTGTCAGCAACCTGCACAAAAACAGATGGCCCTGTTGAGAGTTCAGGTTCAGTAGAGGGATCTAGCTCAAATAGTGTACATGTGTTCTCAACATCAAATAAGCTTCCTCGTCATTTGCTTTTACATATGGATAATTGTGTAGGCAAGAACAAAAATAGTAAATCATTTTACTTAAGGGTTTCTCAAGCTCATACTTACTTTTATTTTTTAGATATGTGTGGTCAAGCCACGATCCAGGAAACAGGAAGAGAGCAGGATTCCAAGGACATGAAGGCTTGACTCAGGAACAGGACCGAGAGCAGGACAGGAACCAGGAATAGGAACAGGACGGATCTAGGAGTAGGACAGGATTAGGATAGGATCCGGGAGCAAGACAGGAAAGCACAGGATAGGATCCGGGAGCAAAACAGGAACAGGACAGGATCAGGAGCAGGACAGGACAGGAAACAGGACAGGAAACAAGACAAGACAAGATTGATCGTAGTAAGACTGGTGTTGATAGTAACTGATTGTACAACAATTAGGTCGGAGCTTTTATGCTCACAACTCCAAGAGCTAATCTAGGCATGCATGCAAAAGTGGTTGCATGCATGCAAAAGTGATTGCATGCATGCAGAGGCTAAGATGAGTCCACATGTCCCTTATCCTCTAGGCATATCCTGTGGCATATCCTGTAGGAATATCCTGCAACCGAATCCTGTGTCCGGAATCCTGGTAGGAGTATCCTGTAGGAAAATCCTGCAACCCATATCCTGTATCCGGAATCCTGTAGGAAAGTCCTGCAACCCATGTCCTGTATCCGGAATCCTGTATTCTGTATCGGGTCGTGACAGCACCTCCTCCCTAAAGACGAGTTCCACGAGTCTTGGGACCTGGTTTAGCAGGATAATGCCGATGGAAGGCAGCAACCTTGGAAGAAGCATGGAGTAAGTTGGATGCAGGTTCCCAAGTGCGATCAGTAGGCAGGTACCCTTTCCAATCCACCAAGTATTGGAGTTGGTGACGATGAAGACGAGAGTCAAGGATGGCTGCGACTTCGTACTCAGGTTCCGTGTCAATGACCACAGGAGGGGGAGGAGAAGAAACACGACCAGGAAGAGAAGAAGGATGATACGGCTCCAACAAAGAGGTGTGAAACACAGGATGAAGTTTCACCGTGGATGGTAACTCGAGTCGGAAAGCTACAGGATTTACCTCCGCCACGATCCTATAAGGGCCCAATCGTTGAAAATCCAACTTAGAAGAAGGCCTGTTGGTGCGAATGTGTCGACGAAGAAGCCACACGAGATCACCAATCTTGTATGCAGGTGCCGGCTGTCGGTGAGCATCAGCATGATGCTTGTATCGTTCCTGTGCCTGTTGAAGATGAACCTGGAGATCATCCTGTACCTGCCGAAGATGCTGAAGACGATCCTGTACTGCAGGAGCGGAAGAAGGAGAAGCGGTAGGAGCAAAGTCAAAACGTGGATGGTGGCCTGTAAGAGCAAAGAAAGGTGTCTGTCCTGTAGATGCGTGGATGGAGTTGTTGTAGGCAAACTCTGCCATTGGAAGGAGGTCCAACCAGTTGTCCTGCTGGTAACTGATGAAGCAACGAAGATACTGTTCTAAGGTCTGAATTGTGCGTTCGGACTGCCCATCGGTTTGTGGGTGATATCCTGAAGAAAGATCCGCTTTGACCTGTAGACTCCGAAGAAGCTCTCGCCAAAACTTGGACATGAATTGTGGACCTCGATCGGAAACAATGCTCTCAGGAAGACCATGATGTCGGAACACCTCGCGGATCACCAACTCGGCAGTTGTCTGACCTGTAGCTGTCTTGTTGCAGGGTAGGAAATGAGCCTGCTTGGTGAAACGGTCAACCACCACAAGAACTGCATCAAATCCACGGGAAGGAGGAAGATCTGTGAGGAAATCCATAGAAATGGATCTCCAAGGAGCAGACGGAACAGGAAGAGGACGAAGAAGACCAGAGGGTGCATGATGAGGCATCTTCGACCTGCTACAAGTGTCACAACTCCGTACAAACCTCTCCACAAAACCTCGCAACCCAGGCCACCAATAGTTGCGAGTCACCAATTCCACTGTCTTGGCCACACCAAAATGTCCTGTAGCCGGGGTATCATGACAATCCTGTACCACACGAGTCCTAGAAATACCAACAGGAACGTACAGGAGACCTTCCCGGTACAGGAGTCCATCCTGTATGGTGAATAGGTTGTAGTCTGGACGGGAACTGGAGGAAGAGGAACTTGCAACGTCAGGATGAATGTGTGAGAACACATTCTTTCCCAAGTCGTCTGTAGGCAACTGCGAACGAACGTCCTGTAGGAGTGTTGAATTTGCTGGAGCCTGATGAACCTGCAGTGCCGCAAGCCGGAAACGATCAGGACCCAACAACACTTGCCTTTGACCGTCAAATGCAGGATCGCCCGGGCTTGGTGCAAGGTAAGAGCGCCTAGACAATGCGTCCGCCTTGCCATTCCGAAAGCCGGGCCTGTAGACGATGACGAAGTCAAAACGTGATAGGAACTCTGCCCACCTAGCCTGTCGCCGACTGAGGACCCGAGCCGTTTGAAAGTACTCCAGGTTCTTGTGATCCGTAAGAACTTGTACAGGATGTGCAGCACCTTCCAGGAAATGCCGCCATTCCTCAAACGAATCCACAATGGCCTTGAGTTCCTTGTCATGAATCTCGTAGTTGATCTCCGCCGACAGGAACTTACGAGAGTGAAAGGCTACAGGATGAAGCAACTTGTCCTCTCCAACTTGCGATAGGACGGATCCTACTGCAAAATCCGAGGCATCTGCTTCAATGAAGAAAGGATGAGAAGGGTCAGGATGTGCTAAAATCGGAGCTGTCGTGAAAACGTCCTTGAGTGTTGTGAACGCGTGTTCCGCCTTGTCGGACCAAGAGAAAAGTCCTGTGCGCTTGGTGAGTTCTGTGAGTGGAAGTACACGCTTGGAGAAGTCCTGTATGAACCGCCTGTAGAAGTTTGCAAAGCCAAGGAAACATTGTACATCTCGTACCGACTTGGGCCTCTCCCACTCCACGATGGTCTTCACCTTGTGCATGTCCATGGAAACGCCAGCAGGAGAGACGATGTAGCCCAAGAACTCCACCGAATCCCTATCGAAAAAACACTTCTCCAACTTCGCGTACAGGCCATGCTCGCGAAGCCGCTCTAAAACTAGTCGTACATGCTTGTCATGTGCCGCCTGGTCCTTGGAGAAAATCAAGATGTCGTCGAGGTAGATCACCACAAACTGGTCCAAGAAGTCACGGAAAATGTCGTTCACCATGTGTTGGAATACAGCTGGGGCATTGGTAAGGCCGAAAGGCATTACCGTGTACTCAAAATGTCCATACCTTGTACGAAAGGCAGTCTTCCACTCATCGCCGGGACGAATCCGTACAAGGTTGTAGGCTCCTCGTAAGTCGATCTTCGTGAACACCTTTGCCCCTCGCAGCCGATCGAGAAGTTCCGGGATCAATGGCAACGGATACCGATTCCGAATGGTGACTTGATTCAAACCCCTGTAGTCCACCACCAAACGTAAACTCCCATCCTTCTTCTTGACAAAGAAGATAGGAGCTCCTGCAGGGGACTTTGAGTGACGAATGAAGCCGGATCCTAAGTTGTCCTCGATGTATTGACGAAGAACCTCGTGGGTGACAATGCATAGATCGGTCCGAATGGTGGAGTCTTTCCTTCCGCAAGATCAATAGGACAGTCGTAGGACCTGTGAACAGGAAGAACTGCAGCCTTGTGCTTGTCAAAAACGTCCTTAAAGTCGTGGTACTTGGATGGTAGGGAAGAAGGAGGAGAAGGAGAAGGAGAAGGAGAAAAAACAGGGGAGTCGGATACAGGAAAGGTAGGAGAGGACGTAGGAGTTACTTGAAAAGCAAAAAGGTGGAAGGGGGCAGGATCAGTGGCGAGTTCATGCATGGTAGTGGTAAGAACTCGGAGAGGAGAAGGAGGGAGCTGTGACTGAAAAAGAGGAAGGATCTTGGGGGATGGAACAGAGGCAGGGTAACAGAAAGAAGCAGGATTGGAAAAAACCTGTGTGGTTGTTGATGAGTGTACAGGATTGGAAGAATCCTGTACAGGACACCGTGAGTGTACAGGATTGGAAGAATCCTGTACAGGAGTCCGTGGTTGCGCAAGAGTGGAAGAAGCCTGCGAATGTGCTGACGAATCAACAGGAGGTGGATCCTGTTGAGGAGGAACCTTCGACACTGATACAGGATTGGAAGAACCCTGTACAGGACACCGCAAACTTACAGGAATGGGGAGAGCCTGCGGATGTGCTGAGGAACTGCCATGAGGTGAATCCTGTCGAGGAGGAGTCTTCAACACTGGTACAGGAACAGGTACGGTCAATCCTGTAGCTTGTACTGCCTCAGATACTAAGGATGTATCCTGCACGCAGGAAGGTACAGGATTGATCCTAGAAGTTGGAGAGGAAAACGTGAGTGTCCTAGACCTCCAGTCGATCTGCGGATTTGCAACAACGAACCATGGCATGCCCAAAATGATGGGAGTCGACCGAGTCTTGATCAAGTTGAAGGAAATTGAACAGTTGAATGTGCCATACCTGCAGGAGAGAGGTTCGGTAGCATGGGTAACTGCACCGGAAGCAATTAGACGCCCATCGGCCACCTCTACAGGAACTGCACGCTTCAACTTCACCACCGAAATGCCATGTTGAGTTGCAAACGTGTCATCCATGAAGCATGCATTTGCACCAGTGTCTAACAAGGCAAACTCCATGAGCTCTCGATTATTAAGATGAATGTGTACAGGAAACTTAAGTGACGGGATGGTATGAGCAGCACCAATGGAGCCTGCACCTACGTCCAACTTCGCGGCTCCTAGACGAAGTGGACATTGGAGTTTTCCGACTGAACTTCGGCTTCGACTTCACGCGTCTTGAAGTTCCTGGCTTTAATAGGACAATCTGCCACCTTGTGTCCTGCTCCACCACAATACAAGCACAGGTTCTCACTGCGACGACGTTGCTTCTCGGCAGCGGAAAGAGAGCCACGCTTGGATTTCTCAACCTCCATAGGAACTACTCCAGAAGGTGGTGCAGGAACATGTACCACAGCTGTAGGATTGGTTTGCAGGAACTGTTGACGGGATCTTTCCTGACGACGCTCGAACAAACGGTTGTCGCAACGAACAGCTTGTTGCATGATCTCCGCTAATGTTTGGGCATCCGGTAACGTAAGGAGAAGGTCCTTCACGTCGTCCCTCAACCCAAAACGGAAGTGTTCGATCAATGCAGTCTCGTCCCATGGAATGTTCGTGCAAAGTTGCTGAAATTCGGATGCATAGACGGAAGCTGGTCGGGATCCTTGAGTGAGCTTCCGTAACTTCGTGCATGCAGAACGGTACTTATCAGGATCTCCAAAACAGGCTTCAAAGGCAGCCACGAAACCTTCAAAGTCTTCCATCAGTGGATCGTCACGCTCCAGCAAGGGGGCAACCCAAGCCCGTGGAGATCCACTTAGTAAGGATGCCAAAAGACCCACCTTTTGAGCATCAGTCGAGTAGCGCCGTGGTTGCATACGGATCAAGAGTCGGATCTGATTCAGGAAACCTTGGAAATCGGCACGATTACCACTGAACTTCTCTGGCATGCTAACCTTCGGCTCCGAAGAAAAGTTTGATGAAGAGGAAACCACCGATGCCTGGGAGAGAGCCTGCGCAGCAGCCTTGGAGGATGCATCAGCAGCTGCATGTGCCGCAGTGGTGGAACCTTGCAGGTCGGTGACCACTTGGCGCAAAGTGGCCAGCTCATGAAGTAGCATTTGGTGCTCGTGTTGAAAATGCTCAAAATCAGCCATGATCTAGGAAAGAAAAAAGGAGGAAAATGAAGGAAAGGAATCAAGAAAAAGGTAGCTGGAAAACGGAGAACTATGAAGCAGTTACTATCAAACTGTCAAGCCACGATCCAGGAAACAGGAAGAGAGCAGGATTCCAAGGACATGAAGGCTTGACTCAGGAACAGGACCGAGAGCAGGACAGGAACCAGGAATAGGAACAGGACGGATCTAGGAGTAGGACAGGATTAGGATAGGATCCGGGAGCAAGACAGGAAAGCACAGGATAGGATCCGGGAGCAAAACAGGAACAGGACAGGATCCCGGAGCAGGACAGGATCCAGGAACAGACAGGAAACAAGAACAAGACAAGATTGATCGTAGTAAGACTGGTGTTGATAGTAACTGATTGTACAACAATTAGGTCGGAGCTTTTATGCTCACAACTCCAAGAGCTAATCTAGGCATGCATGCAAAAGTGGTTGCATGCATGCAAAAGTGATTGCATGCATGCAGAGGCTAAGATGAGTCCACATGTCCCTTATCCTCTAGGCATATCCTGTGGCATATCCTGTAGGAATATCCTGCAACCGAATCCTGTGTCCGGAATCCTGGTAGGAGTATCCTATAGGAAAGTCCTGCAACCCATGTCCTGTATCCGGAATCTTGTATTCTGTATCGGGTCGTGACAATGTGCTAGCATACTTGTCAATGCTTGTTGCCAAAGGTGTGTTTGAGACAATCACACTCAGTTTTCTTATGGTTGGTCACACTCATGAAGATATTGATGCATTCTTTAGTAAGGTCTTCAACTCTACAAAAAGGACAAGTGCACTTACCTTACCGCATATGATGAATCTTTTTGAAAACTGCATCTCCAAAAAAAGTTGTGTTTTGCTTGTGACTGAGGTGCCAGATTTCAAAAAATTTCTTAAGGAGTATATAAAAGAGGGGAGTGATTCTTTAGTTGGTCACCTTGTGCCACTACAATTCTTTTTCTCCATACGAGATGGTATACCTATTATGCAGTATAAGTTACGGCCATCAGAGCAGGAGTGGTTACCGAAAGAGGGGTTAATGCTCTTCAAAAGTGGAGAGAATGGAAAGCCACTTCTCCAGAAGGACAACTAGACCCTATTCCATTGAGTGCCCAGCTCAAGTGTCATAGTTTTTACTATGACTCGACCCTTTACTTTGGACGTTGACTGTTGTTACCTATTGTACTATGTTGACAGACCCTAGATGTAGTGAGAAACAGCCCCGCTTAGTGCACTTAGGTGTTTAGGGGTAGTCCGGCTGGCTATCTTTAGATGTTGCGAGAAACTCTAAGCGAAGGTAGCACTTACCTTCTAGAAAACCCACCCCGATTTTGACGTCCTAGTTAAGATGAGTTTGGCATGTTAAATAAGGTTAGGAACACCCCTAGGGTTGACCCTACCCCTAAACCCTAACCAAGGGGGGGTGGGGGTTTTAGGGCGTGGGTTAGGGCAACCCTAGGGTTGGGGTTAGTGTGCAAACTCACCTCATTAACTAAGGGGCTGGCGTTTAGTGCTAGCCCACTAAACAAACAGGAAAAGAAGGGGGGGGGGGCTCCGTCACATAAATAAGGTAGAGTATACGTAGGAGAGCTCCTGGGTTCATGACTGAGTTCGTTGCTCTTCTGCTGGTGCAAGCTTCAGCTTGTGTCGTTAAGGTACAACCCTCTGTTGTACCGCCCTAACTTCCAGACGACAGGGGTACGTCCCACCTTCGGGGTAGCTTATCCTTAACGTTGGCAAATCCATGCATGGGAGAACTTGTCGGGATGCACGTTCCAAGAAGCAGAGGTTGAGGCTTTGTCTCCAGCCTCCTCCTCCACATTCAAGCTAGGAGCAACACTCATAGTTAACTAGGCACGTTCGTGTCCTTGTTCAACTGTGGGCGTGGGTTCTTGATTGATAAGGTTTTCTTACCGAGTCTTGAGGGATAATTGAGGGGTTCTAGAGTTGGCATTTAGGAGCCACGTTTGTGGCACTTGGTGCAACACTTGAATCTAAGGGCTATGGCATGATAGCCCACCTCGGGGAAGGCAGTGTCACATGGAGATGTGACACTGGGCTAAACGTCACATGGTACAACGCCTGAGGCACGCCCCTTTGGGGTTATGTCATGGGCTTGTTGCCAAGGGGTTGGATACTTTAGCAAACAGACATGCTTGTGCTTGCACTAGGGTGCTAAGCCTTGGGCATCCATTCAAGGGAGGTTAGGTCTCATAACTAGGTGTGCTTTGGCACACTTGGCTAGGGGAGTGTTCTCCTTGGAATTCAAGGGTTGAACAACCTAAACATGTTAGCAGGAGCCCTTTGTGAGGCACTCGCAAGGTCATGTGCTTAGGGTTATCCCAAACCTAGCCTTAGGGAGTTTGCTTAGCAGAACACTCGTGTCCGCCTACGGTGCACACTCGTGTCCTCACTAAGTACTAGCCCTAGGTCTAGGGTATAACTTGGCCACTCAACAAGGGTAAGTGACGATGCCTTAGCTCTATCCAGGGTATGTGTGGAACACACGTCTCCTTGATGGGGGTTAGGGCATGAGCCTGTCTAGGTCTTCTAGGGCAAGACCCTAAGTCAACTAGGGTTATCCCTCAAGGGTTTTGGGGGTGAGACTTAGGCTAAACCCTAAGTCAACTAGGGTTATCCCTCAAGGGTTCTGGGGGCAGACATTCTAGGGAGACTTATGCTAAACCCTAAGTCTCCTGTCCACTTGGGCATTAGAGTCTAACCCTAGGGGCTGGGGTTGTTCTGGGAAACTTAGCGTTGCTCACACAGGGTGATGATGCCGAATGGCCACCTGGCAGCCACGTGTTGGCCCTTTGGGTTAAAACTTTGACATCAAGGAACAAGAGGTTATTATTGATGGCATCAAAACTATGTGGCATGGGTTCAAAAATCGATGCTAAAGAATTCTGATAAGGCAACTGGTTACTCAGAACTATATAAGCATGTGGTCAACTATTGGGAGACTGTTGTTCGAGAGTTGGAAGGGCCTATTGTCACAAATATAGAATTGCAACACCCTTTTTGGCCTAAAACAAGGTGGCGAGAAAAGATTGAAATGACATCACTGAGCACAGACGACATAGAAGCTAGTAGTGATGTGGAAGTGCAAACCCCACACTTTGTTGGACAAAGGAACTAAAAACCTAAAGCATACTTTGATTACTGCCAGGATCTTCAAAAACTAATGATGGTTCCCATTACTCCAGATGTGTTATATAATCAGCTTATTTGGATGGGTCAAATTATCGACACACCTGAAGTAATCACAAAAAATAGTATTGTTAAGGTTGCATGGTTCAAACCATAAAAAAGGCGACACGAGAAGGAGAGTGAAAGATATAATAGATGCCTAGAAAACATGGTCTCCCAATCAAAAAGACCCAACATGTTTTATAAATGTTAAATCTATTCGATATGGGTGGATGTCAAGAAGCGTTGATAAAGTCACGATTAACAAAACTGCAAAGGAATATATATTTTCTAAAGCTTAAAGCAATTACAAAATTATAAAATCATTATATATTCATAATTATTAAACTCTTTAATAATAATGCCAAATTGTTTACTTAACTATATAAATTTTAAAAACGATATGGAAGATTGACTATATATTATAGGATTTTGTATATATATATTATTACTACTACAAATTTTTAATTAATAATTTATATTAAATATTAATATTTTAATAACAACATCAATATTATATAATATTTAATAAACAAATATTAATATGCAAATACACACATACATATACATTCAAGAGTGTGTGTTTGAAAGAGAGAGAAAGATAAAGTAATATATATATATATATATATAATAATGAGGTACATACACATACAGGTGTGTGTGTGTGCAAGAGAAGAAAATAATATATATAAAGATACACACACATATATATGTATATGTATATGCAAGTGTGTGAGTGTGAGAGAAAGAGATAAATAACTTATATATACCAATACATAGGTACATTCACATATAGGTGTGTGTTTGTGAGAGAGAGAGAGATAAATATGTAATCTATGTGAGTGATGCCTTCAAACTGTTGTTGCCCGCTGCCTTCAAACCCTATTTGGACCACTGCCCTCAAAGCCTTGTCGTGCCTTCTTATGTGAGTGGATATGTGGTGTGATGGTGCTGCCACTCTCAAATCTTCCACCACCTTGAAACCCTAAGATATACCTTAAAACCCTAAAATCATTAAAATATATATTAACCCTAAACGTCATATTTCATCATATTTAATAAGTTTATTGTGTTTGTGTGTGTGTGGGTGTGTGGATGTATCACATACACAAAAAATACATGGGTTTAACATATGTGTGTTTATAAGAGTGTTAAGTTCTCACATACACACAATACATACATACACACATATATACACACAGACGTACATACATAGCACATATATGAATATGTCACGTACACACAATACATATGGATCATGCATGGTTTAACATGTGTGTGTGTGAGAGAGAGAGAGAGAGTGTGTGTTTAGAGATAATTTGACACACATTACATACATTAGTACACATATACATACACACAGTACATATGGATCATATATGGGTTTAACATGTCATATTCAAGAAGCAACAAAGCCCCTAATTTGGGCCTAGTGGTCCAGCGATGATGATCCCCAATCAATTATCTATTTTGGTATGCCACTTGTGCAGTATGCCAATATGTAAGCCAATATTAGAATTGTATACACATTATCAACACTAAAATACGATGACCATACTTATCATTAATTATTTGGTTTATGATTTAAATCTTTTACTGTAGGCCTTTGATATACCTGCTAGTGTATATATATGCCTCATTGATAAGTGCTTACACCCTCCTAATATGTATAAATATTTGGTTTAGAGTTTAAACTCAATGCAAGTATTTAATTATAAAAATTATTTGTATAAAAGTTTATTATTCATATAAAAAATGCATAAGAAAACATGTATAAAGAAATTTTTATAGTCAAGTATAATGGTGCAAATTATTTTAGTGATATAAAAATACAAATTATAATTTGCATACATTTAAAATTGTTTACATATATTTGAATTTTACCCCATTGTAATTTAAAATAATAGAGTGATATTAAAACATATTTTAATATATCATACAATATATAATGTATAATATTTAAAACATAAAAATTAAATCCATGCACATTTGTACAAATATTTGATATACATGTAGTCTACACCCTAAACATAGAATGTGTATATATATATACAACCAAGTTGGTTTAGGGTTTAAACTCTAAACACTAAGCCCACAATTGGAAGTTTTAAGGCGAGTGTTGTGTGCATGTGGAAATCTATAAATGTTTCATGGTGTATTATAAGCCCTAGTACACCCTAGCCTGTAGAGTGTGTGTGTGTATATAAGCCTTAGTACACCCTGCATGTAGAGTGTGTGTAATAGATATACTTAAACAATAAATGTTTGGTTTGGGGTTTAAATCCTAAATCCTAAACACAAAGCTAGATGCTAGACCCTAGACCCTAAACATTATATAATGATCCACTCATTGGCATGTGTATGTGTATGCATATGTATTTATATGGGTGCTTTTAATGCATGTGTTGAATGCATGTGGAAGTCCAGTATTATATTGTGTGTGTGTGAGTTTGTCTATGGTTGTTTTTAGTGTTTAATATGTGTTTTTGATGTGTATGAATGTGTGTGCATATGCATGTGTATGAATGTTTTGTTGTGTTATGTATAAATGCTCTTATGTTCATATGTCTGTGTATGCACGTTGTAACTAAAGTGGGCATGATACGTGAAAATGGGAATATAAAATAAATTACTAATTAATACTTAAGTTTTAATTATTAATTAATCATTTAATTAATATGTAATTAAGCCTTAAATATTAATTAATTAATTAATTAATCCTTCAATAACCTTACTTAGTAAGGAATATTCCTAAAATATCTTAGAATATTCATATTATTCTAAAAATAGTTTACAATAATAAGAAATACTATCAAACATAATTACAAATGAAATCATTTCCTTATCAACATGTTAATTTTTTTATAAATACTTTCTTCCTAACCATACAGAGAAATCTTCCTCATTTTGTCTAAATCATCACTCTCCGGATTAATCAAATCATTTTGGTCAATATCTTGATGTTGTTGCCACCACCTAACACTCTCACGAATGCAATTGGGAGTTGCCATCCTTGTTAATACATAAGATGTAATAAGACCAGGTCTGCATAAAGGCTCATCTAAAAATGACGTTCCTTAAGAATAATATTATAAAGCCCCGGTTGCTATCCTTCATTTTATAAAATTCAAAATCACGAGAAAGAAAAGCTTCAGGAAATGTTGATACGGTGGATACTGCTCACAAAAATTTTCGAGATTTTCTTTCTGAGGCACGTATCCAAGTAGTTCACTAGCTCATCCATGATATCGGTATCAGAATATGGATCGAAAGTGATTGGATGAATACAAGCAATGTTTTGGTTGAGCATAGCCTTCTGAGGAGAGTCGTCTACACTAAGATATGTGCATTCTTCATTATCCTTAAGCGACTGATCTCCCCATGAGTCCCAATTATTCTTTCATTCTTGAAGAAGTATGGCTTGCTTTCCTTTCTTATATTGTGAAATTCGAGAGGTTTATAACACATTCGCTGGTCAAAAATCCAATCTTTACGAATCACCTCTTCTGCAACACTACAATGTTTCTTAAGCAAATTCAACAGCGGTGTTAAGTTATGAATCTGCATGCATGACCAAATCCCCACAAGCGCACCCATCTCCTTAAGCTTTTGAAAGAGACGATCCAACCCTGGACGAAAAATAATATCATATCGAAATTTACCATGACAAGGAATGAAATCTCCTTGTTTGATTTCTTTTTTCCTATCCTCGGGCCTTTGTCGATGAAGCAGAACACCATTGACATCCAACAACACAATATGGCCATGAGTAACATGGATAGCGTTGCCTCTTGAATACTTTGCAAATCACTTGTTTGCTCCCTTTCACATTTATCCGTTGACACTTCTCGTTGCCTATCCTTTATCATTTAATTGTACATCATCCTTACAAGATTCAGATATTGCATGCGCTGAAGAAATTGATTTCGGAACTGAAGCCAATAAAAATGATGATGAAAAAACTGAAGTGGCCCCCATGGTAACGATGTTTTGAGCTGCATTATTATCCATTTCCTGCATGAACTCTGTCATTCTGACATGTGGCACAAGAAATTGTCGCCAAACCCCTCTCTTACCTCATGCAATGCTGAAAATCCATGTTCTCAATGTTTCATTACATCTGCAAAATGATAATTAGCTGACCTTAAAATTATCAAGGTATATTATTTACCTTGTTAATGTGTGACCCATGTTTGAACTAAAAGCTTCATTAATCCTTGAGAATTTATTTTCTGTACAAATATAAACGAAATATACAAAAATGCCTTATGTTACACTCATTTACAACTATTCGTCACTCTAAGAACTCATTAACAATTCTTCTTCGCTATTACCTTCTGAGTGAGGCGAAGAAGGTCTAAGCCGCTTGTGAGATGGTTCAAGATCTTCCATCTTCTATTGATGTTTCCATGGGTAATGGAGTGTGTGAATGTTCTGTACTCCTCGAGATAACTTCCGGTCTAATATCTGATTGAAGTTCGTCCTCAGACTCCGACATTGAACCAGATTCGTCTTCAGAGCTATCGCACTTATCTGGAGGGAACTTTCTCAAATACTCCTTTATGGATTCGTTGGGGTATCAGTTGAGAACCTATCTATCCACTTGTTCAGGTCCTCAACCATGGTCTTATCCTTTTCAACGGCAAACACATGTATGCCGAAGGTAACACTCCTTCAAGACGGACCCCCTAGTGCAGTAGTCAAAAACCCACGCATCACTGTGAGGACCCCTGATCAAGTTGACGATGCTCCGTGCCGCTTGACTTGTATGTTTGGATAACGTACATTGCCGAATACGTCACTCTCACTATCGGTGTATCGGATGGAGGTTCAGGGCCGTTGGAGTGCAAACAGATGCCTGGCCAGTCATTTGGAAGTTTGAAATTGTTTGGCGCATTCCTAACAACCAAGTGAACAACCGAATCAATGCACTTCGGATCAGCATCATTCATATAAAATCCTGTCCAACGATGTTTATTCCTCTTGGCAAAGGCGAAGGCAAAGGTATCGGTGACATGAGCAAGAATCAAGAAATAAATACCTGAAAACGTAGATATCAGTCAAGAGTGCAAGTATGAATTCAATAATAAATACCTTCTTTGTACATGCTTGCACGGCTAAGTTTCTCCACCAAATCCTCTAGTGTCCTGTCTGTCGAAGGATTTTTTGACACCCGCCGATCCATCACGAACAATTGAAACGGTTTCCTACAAGCAGTGATGGTACCCCATAAAGTCTCCGAATCCAACAACAAACATCTGTAGGGCTTGTCGTGATTCGTAGCATCCTCCTTTATAAGGTTCAACTCGGTTCTCCGCTGCTGAAGGACTGCCATAAGAGAAGGCGTCATCGCAATGTTCTCCTTTTTGGCGTTGGCGTGCAATAGATTCTTGCCCAGATCTTCCGATTGATTCACCCATTCGACAAGCATATCATCGTTTGTCACATGCAAATATTTGCTGACCTCTTCGTATGTTGAAGCCGAGGTCCAACCCAGTTTGTGGCAGTGTATTCCCAACCACTCCTTGAAGTGCCTGACCGTCTTCAACTCCATTGCCTTGAGATGAAAAGGAGAGGTGGGGCTGCTGTTGTTAATCTGTAATTTGCCATCAATCACCAAATCAGCCAAGACTTCCATCTCCTCCATCGTTGTTCCATTTAAAGGCTTCAACCATGTGAGCTTGAAATCGTTGTCTACATCCTTTATAGATTGAACAGACTTAGCCTTCGGCGTCTTACTGGGTTTCTTTGCAGACTTCTCTGAGGGCTCCTTCACTTGTCTGCTTCTTCTTCAGTGTTCCTTTTGCAAAGGATTCCATAATCCCCAACCATTTGGCAAAGATCCTATCCTCGGGACAAGAAATCAACATCATCAAAAAGGATGTTTCCTTCCCGCCCACCTGGGCAAAATCAACTGCTACAATTTCTTCAACTCTCTGAGAAAAAAGACAGATTAATATACCGGCGAGATAAATCCCGCCCAAACAATTTGCTTACCCGGTAGTCCGCAGATTGTGTATTCCCTGCGGTAGCTCTTTGTGGTCGCTGAAGAGATTCCCACACGGCTCGCGTGTGTTTGAACTTCTCCCATATTTTGCTGTTGTAGTGGTTGGTGTCTGCAGCGTCCCATTCCGCCGATAACTTATGGTACTGCTCGATTGTGAGATTCGGCTTCGCTAAAAACGCCGATCTTTTTGTCAGCTTCTCACGGGTATGCTCGGAAAGTTTTGTTGCCATCGTTCCTTTGTTGTGTTCGTCGAGAAGTCGTTGGGCTGCCGTTATTGTGTGCTGGCCACTAATGATGTAGTACTTAACTGATTTTCTATTCTCCGTCTGAACCTTCCTCATTTGTTCTGGTGTTGTGATCCACACTTTGTCAGCGCCTTTTTTCTCTCGTAGTATGCGCACAAAACAGCATTATGTGGAACGGTGTAAGAATTGTCGTCCTTCATCTTCTCCATGAGCTCAGCTACACGTTCCTGATTGAGTGGCCTGTAATTGAAGTTTGGGTTGACGCTGCAATACTTAACCCTACACTCGTAAATCCTATCATCCAACATCATTTCCTTGTGGCTTATTGCAGCATGATGCCACAGGTGCAGCTGACAAAACGATTGATTTTCTTTTACGATCCGAATCAACATGTGTGATCCCCGATTGATGCTGTTCTAATGTTCTCGGCACACTCTTCCAGCTCCCGAAATTTCTAAGCAAATTGAACGTGATCTGTAAAGAACCTGAGACCAAGCCACCCTCTCAATCTCCTTTATGATGTCGCTGTGTTCTTCTTCAATGTGAAGAGGGACGATTGCTCCACTTGTGATTTTCTGTATTGTGAAGCAATATCTCCTGAGAATACACCTACTCGATGAGTCTGAAGATCTTCGAAGTAGACATCCAGTGGATCCCCTCCATAGATGGGCTTTCGTTGAGTTGAAGAAGAACTCCAATCAACATCATTAGTGAACACGTGAACGTCATTATCCACAAGTCGACAAAACCACCCGAAATTAATGTTGTAACTGGCGACCTCTGGATCCGAGAACGTGACATTGGATGGAACAAGGCATATGTGTCGAGCATCGTTCAATCTGGGTTCACAGCATGCTTTCGGATGCTTGACTAGCACACCCACTTTCCATTGTTTTGCTTGTCCATGCGATGTGACAGAGGTTAGTTTGACAGCAACCATGGTTGTTCCAATGCGCTTCCCGTTTAGTTTGAAATATGGCCAAGTTGATTCCAGAATCCCCCTGCCCATCTCTTCTCCTGCTCTCGTCTTTAATGTCACCTCAATTCCACATCTGAATACAAAAATGATTAGTTCAAGCACATATCCGAGTATAACAGATTTTATTTTAATTCTTACCCAGAATTTGACGACGACTCCATACTAATGACTCGATCTCCTTGTTTAATTAAATCGTCCTTCTGCAAAATAATACACTATGAATACAAATCATATAAAAACGCACACACACTTGTATAAACCCGAATATACAAAAATAATACACAGAGAGAAGTGACGGAATTAACTGTCCAAAGCTCACATTTGTGCTAGTGCAAAAAAAGATAACATTTCGTTTTAGAACCACCACAAATGTGAGCTCTGGACAGTTTTACATAGTTCCTAGCTTTTACTCGAAATATTATGATAAGATGATAAAAGTAAATAAAATGAGATATGCAACTTATATATACTAATACACATATATATTCACATGGAAGGTGCGGCGGGATTAATCTCGCCACCCCTTCAATGCCTCCTGAAAGAGTGGGCGGGATTAATCTCGCCACCTTTCTGGAGGCCTTGAACGGGAGTGCGGAATTAATCTTGCCACCCTTCTCGGTCTCAGAGAGAACTGGCAGGATTTATTTGGCACACCCCTTCAGTGACTCCAGAAAGGGGCGGGATTAATCTCGCCCACCATGTAAGGGATGGTTAAATGAATTTCCGCCACCCTTCCCAGTTCCTCCATTGGTATGTTGTAAACCTTCTACGTCTCAGACAGAAACGTTTGGGATTGGTCCGACTCACCAATGGAGAAAAAAGGAAGGGTGGCGGGATTCATTCCCCAACAGGCATTGAAGGCTCGGCGGGATTAATCCCGCCGCCCAGGGCCTTCACTCGGTCCCTATGCGGCGGGATTAATCCCGCCGGACGCCAATTCCCTGCGGAATCGGGCGGGATTAATCCCGCCGCCTAGGCCCTTCAGGCAGGCCTTTGGCGGCGGGATTAATCCCGCCCGATTCCGGCACAGGCAGCGGGATTAATCCGCCCAGGCCCTTCACTCGGGCCTAGGGCGGGATTAATCCCGCCGAACGCCAATGCCCTGTGCGAATCGGCGGGATTAATCCCGCCGCCTAGGCCCTTCAGCAGGCCTGGCGGCGGGATAAATCCCGCCCGATTCCGCGCAGGGCATGCGTACGCGCGGGATTAATCCCGCCGGACACCAATGCCCTGTGCATAATCGGCGGCATTAATCCCGCCACCTAAGCCCTTTAGACAGGCCAATGGCGGCGGGATAAATCCCACCAGATTCTGCGCAGGCATCCATAGGTGGCGAGATTAATCCCGCCGCTCATGAGGCTAACCGAATAGCCTGCCTGAAGGGCGGCGAGATTAATCCCGCCGCTATACACACACACACACACACACACACACACACACACACACACATATATATAATATATATATATATTATATATATATATATGTATATGTTGTGTAGGAGAGTGCGTGTGTGTGCCAGAGATAGACAAATCAGATAAAATTATACTGATACACACACATATGTATATGTATATGTATATCGTGTGTATGCGTGTGTGAAACAAATAAAATTATACAGATAAACAAACACACACACACACACACATATATATACAGGACTGTGTGTGTGTGTGTGCGAGAGATACAATTAACAAATCAATAAAATTATACAGATACACACACACACACACACACACACATATATATATATATATGTGTGTGTGTGTGTATATATATATATATATATATATAGGAGTATGCGTGTGTGTGTGAGAAATAGATAAATAAATAGAATTATACAGATACTAGTACACATAATATATGTATGTATATTATATGTATATAGGTATATGTGTGTGTGTGTGTGTGTGTGTGTGTGTGTATCGTGAGTATGCGTGTGTGAGCGAAACAAATAAAATCATACAGATAAATAGGAGTGTGCATGCGTGTGCAAGAGATAAAATTAATAAATTAATAAAAATATATAGATACACAAACACAAACACACACAGATATATATATATATATATATATATATATATAATATATATATATATATCTGTGTGTGTATATGTATACGAGTGTGCGTGTGCGTGTGCGAGAGAGAGATCTCACCTGTGTGTGAGAGAGAAGGAGATTTCACAACTGCTACCTCCGCCACCTTACTTTTTGAAACCCTAGGAATATACCTAAACCCTAAAAGGAATAGAATATATATTAACCCTAATTGAATATTCCTTCTAAGAATATACTTAAACCCTAAAAAGAATAAACTATAGATTCACCCTAAACGAATATTCTTTTATTATATTATCAGCGTGTGCGGGTGCGTGGGTGTATCGCATACACCCCAAGAATAATAATCATGCAAGGGTTTAACATGTGTGTGTCCATGAGAGTGTTAAAGTTTCACGTGCAGCGATACATATATACACACATAGTATTATACACATAGACATACATACATATTAGTACATATTAATATTATAGAGAAAGAGTACAGGATCATGCATGGTGTGTATGTATGAGAGAAGAGTGACAATACATATTATGTATCATACATGGTGTGTATGTTTGAGAGAAGAGAGATAGTACATATTAATATGGATCATGCATGGTGTGTATGTATGAGAGAAGAGAAAGAGTGTTAATAAATTAAATTCATACACATTGCATATATTAGTAACACATATACATACACACGTGTATACACACAGACATACATACATATTACATGTGTAAATTCAATGTGTTACATAGGGTTTAGGGTTTAGGGTTAGGATGGATCATGCATGGTGTTTATGTATGAGAGGAATGAGTGTTATACACAGATATACATTATACATATTACATAATATTGTAACATCAGTACATATTATGGATCATGCATGGTGTGTATGTATGAGAGAAGAGACAAGCTACATATTATGGATCATGATCATGCATGGTGTGTATGTATGAGAGAAAGGGATTATGCATGGTGACACTGTGTATGTATGAGAGAAGAGATAGAGTGATAACAAATGAAATCGTACACATTGCATATATTAGTACACATATATACATACACACGTGTATACACACAGATATACATATATATTACATGTGTAAATTCAATGTGTTACATACACACAGACTGAATACATATAGATCATACATGCATTGAACATAATGTTTTTCAATAAAGAAGCAACATATATTTCTCAAGTTTGGTTTAAGGCAATGTGCATGTGTGTGCATATGTGTCTCTATAAGTGCTTCTAATGCGTGTGCACGTGTATATAAAATTTATGATTGTGTTTATTATGTGTGCAAAACAAACATTGAATAATTAAGAAAATAATATTAATAAACACACTATGAACATATTTACATAATAATATGATTTTATCTAATATATAGCCATATATAGTTTTAATAATATATATTAATTTAATTGTGATAATAAGGTTTAACACTGGAATATTCTTGAACTAATAAGAATTTAATTGAGAAAATCCCATTAATATATACAAATGTAGATTAAGTACTGAAATAATTAACTAAATTAATTATGATAATCATGTTTAATATTGAAATATTCTTGGAATAATAAGAAAATAATAAAGAATATCCCATTAATATAAAGAAGATTAATTACTCAAGTATTTAAGAAAATGAAATTAATATCACACTATGAACATATTTTAAATTATACATAATAATAGATCATTTTATCTAATATATAGTCATATATATTTTTAATAATATATATTAATTTAATATTGATAATAAGGTTTAACATAGGAATATTCTTGAAATAATAACAAATTAATTGAGAAAATCCCATTAATATATACAAATGTAGAATAATTACTGAAATATTTAAGAATAAGACTAATTTAATTATGATAATCAGGTTTAATATTGGAATATTCTTTGAATATTAAGAAAATAATAAGAATATCCCATTAATAGTAGGAAATGTAAATTAATTACTCGAGTAATTAAGAATAATATAATAAACAGACTATGAATTTATTTTAAATGATACATAATAATATCAATTTATTTATTGTATTAGTGTATATATAATATATAAATAAACTTAATAATTATACTTGAATATTAAGAATGTAGAATAATTACAAAAATTTCGTAATATTAAACAGCTTGAAGCACTTGAATGACATTAAATGCAATTTTAAAACTCATTTGGAATTGGAGAGTATATGTCAGACTGTCGGTTATTTGTTTTAACTCATCTTAAATTTTCTTTTCTGTTATTTCAAAAATTTCGAATTTCTGACATAAGTATTGTCGGTCTGACATGTAAATTTGAAAATGCATTTAATTTCCCACTCAAATTCAGATCTGGTTCTTTCTCCGGCAAGGGTTTCTTCATTTCTTTATTTTTCACTCTTCAGATTTTCTTTTTTCTTCTTAGTGATCAGCTCAGGAGCAACATTAAATTGGGTGCGCTATTGTTTATAAGAAAGCACGGCGCCTTCAATGCTGCTTACAAGTAAGTATTATAAATAAATTTAAATATATTATAAAGATTCACTCTCTTACATTCTCTCTTAAATTTTAGAATTTAGGAATTTAGGAATGCATTAGGATTACAATATATTCTGTTAAGGATTTATTCCGTTTAAATATACTTCTAACTTAATATTCTTGGTTAGCCGGGGCGGCAGAATTAATCCGGCCATTTTTTTTCGCCTCTTTAAAGAGGTGGCGGGATTAATCTCGCCACCATCTCTTTGATAATTATGACAGAATTAGTCCGAGCAATGCTTCTCCGCCTCTTAAAAAGAGCGACAGGATTAATCCTGCCGATAACTCTCTCAACTGATAAAGAGATACTTGAATTTATTAAAAAGAGTTATTTACGGGATTAATCTCGCCAACCATTTTAGAAGGCAGAGAAGGGGGGCGAGATTAATCTTGCCACCACTTTCCTGTTTTAAATATTTGTGGGCAGGATTCATCCCAATCTCTTTGAAATCATAGTTTCGGAGAGAGTTGTGGGCGGGATTAATCCGGCCGCTTATTCCCCGTCATCAGAGTTGTGGAGGGATTAATCCCGCCACCTATTCTCCTTTGTCAGTGTTGTGGGCGGGATTAATCCCGCCGCCGATTCCCTCGATGAGGAAGAATCGGCGGGATTAATCCCGTCGGTATTCCTCGTCGGAGGGAGTCTGCGGCGGGATTAATCCCGCCGCTCTCTCCGATGAGGAAGTACCGACGGCGGGATTAAGGTAGAGTCAACGGCGGGATTAATCTCGCTGACACTCTCTGTCGTCGGCGGGATTAATCCCGCCCATCAGTTGTATTAATAAAGCATGAGATATTATCTTTATACATAATTATGTATTATTGCACATGCATATTATTAAGCAACCGCAGTTATGACCGAAGATTAAAGTGACGGTTGCTTAATACTGTACACGAAAGGTACAGTATATACGGGATCCCAAAGACCACGTTCTACCGTCAGAGGAATGAGTGGCTAGATGGAGCGCGAACCTTAGAACATGGGAACACTCACTTGGTCAAAACCCGTCTCACATTATGGCAGCCATAGAGATACTCAAGGCTTTTATGGAAGCAAATGCAGACAGGATGCCTCACAAATGCCGAACCACAAATGCAGGGGTCAGGGAAAATCTCAAGGTTTTGCCTTCAATCTACACTCAATTGAAGCTGTGTGAACATGTGAACAAGTGCCTCAGTTTATGGGGCTACAAGCAATCTGCACTGGTACCTTCAACAACATATGGAATACTCATTTTAAGATGTGGAGATTGCAAAACACTCTAGCTTTTCCAAGTGTGACACTTGTACATCATTGAAGGCTGCAGAGGCTTGTGCAAAACCTTGGTGGAGATCACTGCCATTCAAAAGAAGATGGAGGCCCACATGATTGCACAACAAACTTGCTGGTCTCAGTACTATGCACACCGCATGCTTTCTGTGTCACGCCCATCAGATTACCTGTGCTTGATCCATGACAAGATGGATCATTCAAAGACCAGCATTCCAAAGCTCGTTGCAACACCAAAGTGCCTTGGAAATGTCATGAAACTTCCGATTTCATTGACAGGTGTGCTAATACATACACGGTTGTGAGTCATATGGACACTTTTCACTTCCACATTGGTCTAGCGACTCCAATTTCACTATTGGGTCGTTGGCCATGTGTTTCAAAACCTTGAAGCCCACTCACAGACACATCCTATCAGTGATCTCAAAGTGAAGAAAACACCTTCAACCTTTACATAATGCTCTCATGAACACGTCTGCACTTGAGGCTACTTGGGAATATGAGAGGCATTGTCAGCAGCCTGCACAAAAAATAATGGCCCTGTTGAGAGTTCAGGTTCAGTGGAGGGATCTAGCTCAAATAGTGTACATATGTGTCCTCAACATCAAATAAGCTTCCTCGTCATTTGCTTTTACAATGGATAATTGTGTGGCAAGAACAAAAATAGGTAAATCATTTTACTTAAGGGTTTCTCAAGCTCATACTTACTTTTATTTTCTAGATATGTGCTAGCATACTTGTCAATGTTGTTGCCAAAGGTGTGTTTGAGACAATCACGCTCAGTTTTCTTATGGTTGGTCACACTCATGAAGATATTGATGCGTTCTTCAGCAAGGTCTCCAACTCTACAAAAGGACAAGTGCACTTACCTTACCGCATATGATGAATCTTTTTGAAAATTGCATCTCCAAAAAATGCTTGTGACTAAGGTGCCAGACTTCAAAAAATTTCTCAAGGAGTATATAAAAGAGGGGAGTGATTCTTTAGTTGGTCACCTTGTGCCACTACAATTCTTTTTCTTTATACGAGATGGTATACCTATTATGCAATACAAGTTACGGCCATCAGAGCATGAGTGGTTACCAAAAGAGGGGTTAATGCTCTTCAAAAGTGGAGAGAATGGAAAGCCACTTCTCCCATAAGGACAACCAAACCCTATTCCATTTAGTGCACAGTTCAAGGACAAGAGGTTATTATTGATGGCATCAAAAAATATGTGGCATGGGTTCAAAAATCGATGCCAAAGAATTTTGATAAGGCAACTAGTTACTCAGAACTATATAAGCATGTGGTCGACTATTGGGAGACTGTTGTTCGAGAGTTGGAAGGGCCTACTGTCACAAGTACAGAATTGCAACACCCTTTTTGGCCTAAAACAAGGTGGCGAGAGGAGATTGAAATGACATCACTGAGCACAGACAACATAGAAGCCAGTAGTGATGTGGAAGTGCAAACCCCACACTTTGTTGAACAAAGGAACCAAAAACCTAAAGCATACTTTGATTACTGCCAGGATCTTCAAAACTAATGATGGTTCTCATTACTCCAAATGCGTCATATAATCAGCCTATTTGGATGGGTCAAATTATTGACACACCTGAAGTAATCACAAAAAATAGTATTGTTAAGGTTGCATGGTTCAAATCACAAAAAAGGCGACACGAGAAGGAGAACAAAAGATATAATGGATGCCTAGAGAAACATGGTCTCCCAATCAAAAAGACCCAACATGTTTTATAAATTTTAAACCATTCGATATGGGTGGATGTCAAGAAGCGTTGATAAAGTCACAATTAACAAAACTGCAAGGGAATGTATGGTTTTTTAAGCTTAAAGCAATTACAAAATTATAAAATATCATATATTTAATATTCATAATTATTATAAACTCTTTAATAATAGTACCAAATTGTTTACTTAACTATATAAATTTAAAAAACGATATGGAAGATTGACTATATTATTAAAGGATTTTGTATATTATATATATATTATTACTATTACAATTTTTAATTAATAATGTTATATTTAAATATTAATATTTTAATAACAACATCAATATTTATATAATGTACCTCTTATGCTCTTCCTTAATTGTTATATTAGGCAATATATTATATAATTTAATACTTTCTACTTTTATAATGTTATTAATTTTTGTTCAATGAATGCTATAATATATTAAAGGGTCGAATACAAAATAGAATTCTAAAGAATATTCTGTTTCAAACATATATTCTAAAGAATATTCCTTTAATATTAGAAAATGTTAATTAAATAACTAAAATTGCTAATTATTAGGAAATGGGACTATAACCATGCCATTTTAGTTACAACTTGCATGTGTGTGTGTGTAAATTTTTTATTGTGTTTATATATGTGTAAAAAAACATTGAAATAAAGTGAAAGTAATATTAATATACACATTATTAACATAGATACATAATAATATATCATATTATCTATTATATAGTATAATAATATATACTATAATAAGGTTTAATACTGGATTATTCTTAGAATAATAAGAAAATAATTAAGAAATCCCATTATAAACAATGTAAATAATTACTTGAATTTCATATAATTATAGATCTTGAATCACTTGCTAATGTTAAATGCATTAAATGTAATTTTAAAAAACATTGGAATCATGTGCAATACTATAAGAGAGTCAATCACTTGTGTTAATTCATCTTAAATTTTTTATTATATCAAAATGTTAAAAATTTAAAATTCTGACATAAGTATTGTTAGTTTGCTATATAAATTTGAAAACACTTTTTAATTTCTCACTCAAATCCAAATTTATATCTCTCACAAGGGTTTTTTTCATTTATTTATTTAGATCTCCTCTTTCATGAATAGTGTTGCTACATTAAATTGGGTGTTATTATTTATAAAAAACATAGTGTTGCATGTGCTGTTTATGTCAGAGTTTTTACTTGGTGCCACAAAGGCGGCTTGCTAGGTGCCAACCCTGGAATCCCCTCTCTGGAAACTCTACGGAATCTGGTAAAGTAACCCATATTAGGAACCCAACCCCTAGGAACTTAAGCCCCTAACTGACCAAGTCCATGAACGAGACTCACCTTGTGAATCAAGATACACGAAACTATTCAAGCTATAGGTGTCGTTCCTAACTTGGCGTGGTTGAAGCGGCCGGAGCAAGGTCTCAACCACTAGTTATATGGAACGTGGACTTGGGCAATGCCTTTGAGCTTGCAAGCAGGTTTTTGGCTCAAGGAATTTGACTAACTCCTTGGAAGTAACGTACCCCTGTCACAAAGGCGAGATCCTACCAACGATAAGGATAGTCTAACCCAAAGGTGGGACGTACCCCTGTCGTGTGGAAGTTTTGGGCAGCACAACAGAGGTTTGCGCCTTGACGACACAAGCTTAGCTTGCACCAATAGGAGGTTAACGAGCTCTCTTTTGAACCCAGGAAGCCTCACTACATATACTTTACCTTATTTATGTGACGGAGGCCCCCCCCCCCCCCCCCATTTTCCTACATGAATAAGTGGGCTGGCACGGAAATGCCAACCCTTAGAGAAAAGAGATTCCTAACCTAACCCTAAACCTAACCCCTAGGGGGGGGTATTAGGGCATGGGGTTAGGGAAACCCTAGGGTTAGTTCAACCCTAGGGGTGTCCCTAACCCTTATTTTGATAAGCTATACTTTGCAAAAAACCCTAATCTGGAATGTCAAAACAAGGTTTTTTAAATGAAAGTGCTAGCTTCGCCTAGAGTTTCTTACAAATACCTAATGATACCTGGACAGACCATCACTAGATACCCAAGTGCACTATGCAGGCCTATTTATTCTACATCTAGGGTTCATCACATAATCTAGTAGGTAACAACAGTCAAACCCCAAAGTAAAGGGTTGAGTCATAGTAAAAACTATGACACACTCCCCGCCTTTAAAAATGTTAACGTCCTCGTTGATGCCTAACTCCAAGATTAGTAGGTCATGAAAAAAATTAACTGAAAACTAACACTAATCACTCTATGCGAAGTCAACAAAAAGTTCATAAGTTTTATTACCCCTTGCATTACGCGAAGCCAAATACTTTAGAACCATCGTTCACTAAACGACAACTCAGCTGCCGGAGGTACCACCTGCGACAAGAAGTCATTTGGAGACCTTTTGCACGTTTGCAAAGTCTGTCACCCGACACAGACAACAAGTTAGTTAATTTTTTTTAGTTAACTAGAATTTATATCGGAGGCCTCTAGTTAATGTTGTCGGTCGGCCCCTAGGATAAGAAGAAATAACTTTATTTCTTAATTAGTTTGAGACCTCGCCTTAAATTCATTCACTAATTCCATTGCGTTTTGTAGATTCTCCAATGGTTCCCATGTCGACTCGCACGCCGGATAGCCTTTCCATTTGACGAGATACTCAAACTTACATTTCACGGTCCATAAACCTTCATTTTGCCCAATATGGATTCGACTTTGCACTCCATATCTTCATTAACCAGCTTAGGGACGAACATAAGTTTTCATATCTTTGCGGATGTTTCTCATCCTTGTGGAATGGCTCAAGCAAATTGATATGAAACACATCGTGTATTGTTCCCAACTCTAGAGGAAGATCTAACTCATAAGCCACTTTCCCTACTTGCTTCACCACCTTGTATGGACCTATGTAGTGCGATAGAAACTTATTCGAAAAAGTCATTGGAACCTTCAGGTTTCTGGTACTCAACAATACCATATCCCCAACCTGATACTCTACATGTCATCAATGCTTATTGTATTGCTGACGATACCTTTCATGTGCTACAGCCATTGCTTAACGAGCAGCTTCCCATGTTCGATACAATTGTCCAGTAAACTTTGCTACAGAGGGAACTCCATTGACATCGTCTTTCGATAACACCATACTTTGAGGAATACCACCCCTATTCCCAGTTAACACTTCCATCGGTCACTATACTTACTTTGTTATTTTTGATATGGCTACACCCGATCACAATATGTGTCGAATTATTGTAACATATCTCAACCATATCCAATTGTTCAGCCCAATCAAGTTGATCACCTTGAACATAGCATCTGAGATAGTCCTCGACTTGTCAGTTCACCCTCTTCATTTGACCATCAGTTTGCAGATGGTAAGCTATACTGAACTTCAGCATCGTGCCAAATTACTTAAACAATGTTTCCTAAAACTTTTTTATAAATCGAGGATCCTGATATGAGATCATCATTTCTAGTAGCCCGAGTACTCTTATGATTTCCTAGAAGCATAACTTTGCTGCTTGAATTGCATTTACTGTCTTTACAGTTGGAATGAAATGAGCAACCTTTGAAAATCGATTGATTACCACCATGAGCGCATTAAAACCACTTGGCCAATAGAATCCCTGTTTCAACAAAGACAATGTCTTATGCCTTTCACCATGTTCTGCCAAAGGAATGTCGTGATGCTCTCTTAACAGCCTCTCCCTCCATGTCCCTTCTGGAACATAGAGTCTCTTTTCTTTATAGTAAAAAACTCCATCGCGTACAGCAAAGTGTGCCCGTTTTGAGTGCATCCATTTGACTTTCTATTCCTGCTGAAACATTACCATCTTTTTGAAACTTGTTTCCTCTTTGCTACTAGGTTTAGCCCTCAAATTGTCCTAGGATACGCCGTCACAAATTCATCCACCAAAGTTGACACTTGTGCTGACATAATACGAAAGATGACCCTTCCTACTGAGTGCATCAGCTACCACATTGTCCTTTCCCGCCTTATATCGATTTCAGGCTGAAATCGTGCCAACTTCTGCTGCCATCTAGCATACTTTGGTGATAGCTTCGGTGTTTTAAAATACCTTAGAGTTACACTATCTGTCCAAACCACAGTGCCATGACTTGGAAGATAATGACGCCAATACTCCAAGGAAGCAACAATAGCATACATCTCCTTTTCGTGATAGGCCATCGAGTTTGCGCGGCATCTAACTTCTTCGAGACACTGGATGTCCTTTCTGTTGCAATACACCACCAATTGCAAAGTCGGAAGCGTCACACTAAGGGATCTTCAAAGATGGGCAACTGCAAAACTGGCTCAGAAGAATAGCCTCTTTGAGTTTGACGAATGCACGTTGGCACTCTGGAGTCCAATGCCATGGAATGTTCTTCGTAAGATCTGTCAATGGGGCCATAATTTCTGAGTAACCCTTTATGAATCTTGGTAATACCCTGTCAGACCAAGAAATGATCTAACTTCATGCACGTCTTTTAAAGTCATCCACTCATAATAGCTTGAATTTTCTTTGGTCCATGGCAACCTCCCCACCTGAGATCAAGTGTCCCAAGAAATCTATCTTGGTTTGACCAAATGCGCACTTGCTTTCTTTAGCATACAACTGGTTCTCTCTCAACCTCTGAAACACTTTTTCTAAGTGTTCCACATGTTCCTCAATTGTCGAACTGAAAATCAGAATGTCATCAATATACACCACACGAACTCGTCTAGATAGTCTCTAAACACATCATCCATCATTGTGCAAAAAGTTGCTGGAGCATTGCACAACCCGAATGGCAAGACTAGAAACTCAAATGATCCATAACGCGTTCGAAAAGCGGTCTTCTCAATGTCATTCTCTGCTACCCGAATCTGATGGTACCCAGATCTCAAGTCTATTCTTGAAAAATACTTTGCTTTGATAGCCTATCAAATAAGTCGTCCACTCGGAAGAGGATACTTATTTTTGATAGTTATCGCGTTCAGCTCGATAGTCCACACACATTCGCATCGTACCATCCTTTTTCATTACAAGAGGTGCACCATATGGCGATCGACTAGGTCGAATGTGTCCTCGACCAATCAATTCTGTCAGCTGTCTCTTCAATTCATAACTCTTGAGGATTCAACCGATATGGGGCTCTTGCCGGTGGAGACGAACCTGGCAAAATCTCTATCCTGTGGTCCACAACTCGACGTGGAGGTAACTGGGCGGCAAATCTTCGGCAACACATCCTTAAACATGTTCAAGACTTCCAAAATAGGTTCGAAACAGATTCTTGACCATCTCCTATTTTGACTTCACCAGTATCCAAAACCATTGCAAGAAACACACGTTTTGATGTCTAACTGCCTTTACGCAACTGAGTTAAGGTAAGAACATAGGATTCCAATCCTTATCAGTTAGCATTTCCATCTGAGCGTGTTTTTCTAATGTCCTCTTTTTGCTGCAAGCGTGATTCGATTATCTCCAGAACCCCTCATTTGATTACATGTTTATGGAACCATTCCATACCCAAAACAAAGTCAAACCCCGTCATATTCAAGACAACTAAGTCTAGCTTAGCCTTCCAATCTTTGATTTGGACAGGAACTACCTTGCTATATTAAGTATTTTGAGAACCTTTGCCAAAATTGATCTTTATTTCACACATCTTTATTACATCCAAATTAATCGACGAGCTAGACTAGTCGATATGAAGTTGTATGTTGCTCCAGTATCAATCATCATTGACTGTCCCCTCGTATCCTTCCTATCAAATATAGCAAAGGGTCAGTTTTGTCTTGAATAACGAATAAGGCAGGTTGTGTCTGGCACAACATTACCTCTTCTGACTCATCTTCCGGATTTTCAAGCATTTCTAGTTTAGCAACTTCCTCTTTCATCATCGCCTTGAAATGACCCGATTGTTGTGAGGGTGCTCGACACTGTCTAGCGACATGACCAAGCTTGTTACAATTATAACATGTCAGAACCCCACCTACAGATTGCGAGGGAACAGACTTTGGAGCCGAGCCCTTGGCCTGCTGAGGTGATGGTAATGCTAACGGTTTCCAAGATCTGATGGGTCTTGATGTATCTAAAAATTTGGAATTGCCAACAAAGGGACTTGCACTTTGATTCGATGGTGACTGATTCGGTCGTCTATCAAACCCAAACTTTGGAGGAAAACTCCTAGGTTTTGCTTCCTCCCCTTATTGTACAAGTCTTCTAACAATATGCCATAAACAACCTTTTGAGCTGCCTCTTAATATTCCCGATAGCTTGTTGGCTTGTACCTTAGGATCTCCTTTCGCATTTTCTCATTCAAGCTGGCCATGAAGCAACTTCGAGTTTCATCATCGCTCATGTTCGAGACCAAATGTTGTACACTTTCAAACCGATAGACATGGTCCATCGAGTTTCCCCGAACTCCCTGTTTACAAGCTACCAAATCAACACACAATCACAACTCAAAGTCATCCAGCATATACTGCTTTTTGATCTCCCTTTTCATGTGTTTCCAACTGTTTTAATATTCATGTTCACCTTCAACTATCCGCCACTAAGTCTTAGCTTCTCATTTGAGAAACTGCTTGGCACATGCAACCCTTTCTGTCCTTCTCACGGAAGCACACTCAAAATAACTTTCCATATCATAATAAGTTGTCCAGAATTTTATAATCCTTTGAACCTAAAAATTCCGAAGGCTTGACTGGCTTGAATTTACTAGGACCACTACCATCTTCATCTGCCAAAGAATTCAATTCATAGGAACCTGGCTCTGGATCATGCTTCTTCTTCTTTCTTCGTGTGTCTAGTTGTGGAACATCTGGTAATGTAGTAACTACTGGAATTCAATCAGCAACATTATCGATTCGATCATTCAACCCTAAAATATCCCCTCAAAGTTCATTTAGGACATCCATCATTATTTCCCGCCAGCTAGGCCGCTGCCTAACTTTAGGGGGTCGACCTGGATCAGCTTCATCCATCTCCTCATTTTGAGCCTCTATGGCAACCCTCTTTGCCTCAGGCTCTGGTTGCTTTCTTTTGCTCATCGTATTGAACCCTAGTTTCAACACTTGGAGAATATGCTTAGAATATTTCCAATATGAAGTTGGAAACACCCTGCACATGTTGTACACCCACACACATCAGTCTGAACCAACAAGATTTTCGAACATACCTAGAATCTCACGCCAACTCACTGAGCAAGTGTTCTTCAAAGGTTGATGACTCATAGGATCAAATTATCTGCACAGAATACAAACATGTCAACCGAAAGTGATAGAGTATATCAAGAATTTAGAGTTATCTAAACACTGAAACACTCTATGACTTAAGGTAGTCATACTGACCGCAGAGAACTTGCTCCGATACCAATTGTCAGAGTTTTTACCTGGTGCCACAAAGGCGGCTTCCCAGGTGCCAACCATGGAATCCCCTATCTGGAAACTCCACGAAATCTGGTAAAGTAACCCGTATTAGGAACCCAACCCCTAGGAACTTAAGCCCCTAATTAACCAAGTCCACAAACAAGACTCACCTTGTGAATCAAGATACACGGACTAGCCGAGCTATAGGTGTTGTTCATAGCTTGGTGTGGTTGAGGCGGTCGGAGTAAGGCCTCAACCACTAGTTCTACAAAATGTGGACTCGGGCAATGCCTTTGAGCTTGCGAGCAGGTTTTTGGCCCAAGGAATTTAACTAACTCCTTGGAAGTAACATACCCCTGTCACAAAGGTAACGATAATGATAGTCTAACCCAAAGGTGGGACGTACGGCAGCACAACAGAAGGTTGCACCTTGACGACACAAGCTTAGCTTGCATAACGAGCTCTCCTTTGAACCCAGGAAGCCTCTCTACATATACTCTACCTTATTTATGTGATGGAGAGCCTCCCCCCACCTATTTTCCTACATGAGTAAGTGGGTTGGCATGGAAATGCCAATCCTTAGAAAAAGAGATGCCTAACCTAACCCTAAACCTAACCCCTAGGGAGGGATATTAGGGCATGGGGTTAGGGAAACCCTAGGGTTAGGTCAACCCTAGGGGTGTCTCTAACCCTTTTTTTGACAAGTTATACTTTGCAAAAAACCCTAATCAGGAACGTCAAAACGAGGGAGAGTTTTCTAAATGAAAGTGCTAGCTTTGCCTAGAGTTTCTTGCAAATACCTAACGACACCCGGCCGAACCATCACTAGATACCCAAGTGCACTATGCAGGCTTGTTTCTTCTACATCTAGGGTTCGTCACATAATCCAGTAGGTAACAATAGTCAAACCCCAAAATAAAGGGTCAAGTCATAGTAAAAACTATGACAATTTATAAGTATTATAAACAAATTTAAAACTACTTATAAAGACTCACTTTCTTACACACTCTTTCAAAATCAAAATTTAGGGTTTATGTAAATAAATTTACATTCTCTCTCTACATGCATAGAATTTTAGGGTTTAGGAATTCATTAGTGTTAGGGATTTATCCGCTTTACTTAGAATTTTGGTTAATCAAGATCTCAGAGATTTCTCAATGGGATGGCGAGATTAATCCTGCCCACAACTCTCTAAGACATGGAAGGGATGGCTGAATTAATTCCACCAATGCTTCCCTGCCTCCTAGAATGGTGGGCGAGATTAATCCCATACATAACTCTTTGAGATGGGGAAGGGGTGGTAGGATTAGTCTTAGAGAGTTATGGGCGAGATTAGTCCTGTCCACCATTTTAGAAAGCATAAAAGCATTGGCAAAATTAATTTTGTCATCCCATCCTTATCTTAGAAAGTTGTGGGCGGGATTAATCCCATCTACCATTCTAGAAAGTAGGGGAGTGATGAGATTAATCCTGCCACCACTCCTCATCAAGCATGAGATTCTATGCCTATACATAATTAGGAGGCGGGGAAGGAGTGTCGAGATTAATCTCAACACCACTTGTCTTCATCAAGCATGAGAATGTTCCCTATATAATTATATGTCATTGCACACACATAAATTAAGCACCCTCAATTCAGATTTTATTGCATATTGCATAAGCAGATATCATAAATGACACAAATATTTATGTGCATGTCAATATGTTTAATATTGGAGATAAAGTATATCTTTTTTGAAACAACTAAATAATTGGCACTAGAATCATAGAAGTTTGAGATGATAATATGTCATGTCATAATATTGCCCAAGGGTCTTGTGTGTACATTTGGGTGAACACCCATTTACAAACACGTTGAGGTTTTTCAAATGGAATTTTAAGAAGGTTCTTATGTATTGTGAAATGTGAAAGAAGTCAAAGGCTGACATAGAAAATGCAAAGTCACAAATTTATATTAGTACAAATTCACAAGATGATGGCTTGCCTACTGTGAGGAATGAGGTGATTCTCTTTCTTCATGAGATCGAGGTTGGGAGGGACATCATTTTAGCTATCAATCTAATGGAAGTTATATCAAAAGAGAAACTAGGGGCCTACTTTGTGGGTGTAGTTGTAGCAAATGTTTCATCAAATGGCACATTGCATCTTGAATCTCTCCTGAGGTGGTGAACATCTAAACTAATACGGCCAGATGGTTCAACATATTCGAAAGGATGTTTAAAGAGGTTCCTTGCATTAGTCCTATAGTAAGGAAAAGGAAATTCATGCATAAGTGTTGTTAGCATCTTCACAATTGATTGCTGCAAAAAGAAGTGTTATTAAATGGCAAACCAGAATGAAATTACCTAATGTAAACATGCCTTTCGTAAGCTCACCCAAAAGCAAAGGCATGAGAATGTATATGCTGCACTAACTAAGTATATTGATGGAATACGCTTGGACACATGTTATTAGAGTACATCCATGGTATTTAATAAGGTGGCCATTTGCTTCAAAGCTTGGTACACCATATACAAATCCCGAAAACCATGGTCTATTGCCGGAGGGAGGGATGAGTGAATGGATGGAGCGTGCACTTTAATACATGGGAACACTCGCTTGGTCAAAACCCGCTCTCACATTATGACATTCATAGAGATACTAAAGGATTTTGTGGAGGCAAATGCAAATAGGATGCCTCACAATGCAAGGATTAAGGAAAATCTCAAGGTTTTGCCTTCAATTTATACTTAATTGAAGTTGTGTAAACATGTGAACAAGTGCCTCAGTTTGATGGGTCTCCAAACAACATATGAAATACTCAATTTAAGGATGTGGAGATTGCAAAACACTCTAGCTTTTCCAAGTGTGACACTTGTACATCACTGAAGGCTACAGAGGCTTGTGTAAAAACTTTGGTAGAGATCACTGCCATTCAAAAGAAGATGGAGGCCCACATGATTGCACAATAAACTTACCTTGCCTCAGTATTATGCACACTGCATGCTTTCTGTGTCACGCCCATCAGAATACATGTGTTTAATTCATGACAAGATGGATCGTTCATAAACCAACATTCCAAAGCTAGTTACAACACTAAAGTGTCTTGGAAATGTCATGAAACTTTCGGTTTCATTGACAGTTGTGCTAACACATGGACATGGTTATGAATCATATAAACACTTTTTAATTTCACACTAGTTTAGCGACTCCAATTTCACTATTGGGTCATTGGCCATGTGTTTCAGAAACCCTGAAGCCCACTCACAGACAAATCCTATGAGTGATCTCAAAGTGAAGAAATAACACCTTCAGCCTTTACACAATGCTCTCATAAATACATTTGCACTTGAGGCTACTTAGGAATATGAGAGGCATTGTCAGTAACCTACACAAAAAAACAGACAACCTTGATGAGAATTTTGGTTCAGTGGAGGGATCTAGTTTATACATGGTACAAGTGTCATCAACATTAAACAAGCTTCCTCACCATTTACTTTTACAGATGAACAATTGAGCATGCAAGAACAAAAATAAATAAATAATTTTAGTTAAGGGTTTCCCAAGTTCATACTTACTTTGATATATATTAGCATACTTGTTAATGCTTGTTGCCAAATGTGTGTTTGAGACAATCATGCTTAGTTTCTTTATGATTGATCACACTCGTGAGAATATTGATACATTCTTCAACAAGGTCTCTAACTTTACAAACGAACAAGTGCACTTACCTTATCACATATAATGGTTCTTTTCGAAAATTGCATCTCAAAAAAGTTATGCTTTGCTTGTGACTAAGGTGCCAGACTTTAAAAAGTTTCGTATAAAAGAGGAAAGTGATTTTTTAATTGGCCACCTTGTGCCACTATAATTCTTCTTCTTCACAAGAAATGGTATACCTATTATGTAATACAAGTTACGCCCATTAAACATACTCTATTCCATTGAGTGCCCAACTCAAAGAACATGAGCTTATTATTAATGGCATCAAAAAGTATGTAACATGGATTCAAAAATCGATGTTAAAGAATTTTGATAAGGCAACTAGTTACTTAAAACTTTATAAGTATGTCGTCGATTATTAGGAGACTGTTGTTCGAGAGTTAAAAAAGACATGTTGTCATATGTACAAAATTATAACACCCTTTTTGGCCTAAAACAAGGTGGTGGAAGGAGATTGAAACCACATTAATGAGTTTAGACAAAATAGAATCCAATAGTGATGTAGAAGTGCAAATCCCACACTTTGTTGAACAAAAGAACCAGAAACTTAAATCAGCTTTGATTGTTACAAGAGATCTTTAAAAACTAATGATTGTCCTATTACTCCAAATGTGTTATATAACTATACCTATAGATGGATCAAATTACCAATATACCTAAAGTCATTATAAAAAATAGTAATGGTAAAAGTTGTATGATTCAAACCGCAAAAAGGTGACACAAAAGGAGAACAAAAGGTACAATGGATGCCTAGAGAAAACATGGTTTCAATCAAAAAAACCCAGCATGTTTTATAAATGTTAATATGGGTGGATGCTAAAAAGTGTTGATTCACATTTAATAAACTACAAAAATGCATGTCTTTTAAAGTTAAAAGTAATTATAAAATATAGTATAATTTATTATTCATAATTACAATCAACTCTAATAATACCAAATTGTTTTTTAATAACTATAAATTTATAAAAATATGAAGTGTATATATATATATATATATATATTATTATTATTACTTCTCATGCTCTTTAATAACTTCTATATTAGGCCATATAATTTATAGTAATATTTATATAACTTAATACCTTTTACTTTTATAATATTATCAATTTTTTGTCCATCAATGCTATAATTTATTAAAGGATCAATTACAAAAATAGAATGTTTTAAAGAATATTTTGTCTTTAAACATACATTCTAAAGAATATTTTTTCTTTAAACATATATTATTCTAAATAATATTCCTTTAATATTAAGAAATGCTATGAAATTATTAATTATTAAGAAATGGGACTATAGACATGCCCATTTTAATTACAATGTACATATAACATATATGTTTATAAGACATCATATGAGATCTTATTATATATTTAGAGCTTAATATACTTACATATAATAATCATAATGTGACCCATTTCACAAGAGCATAGTGTGCATAATTAAGCTTTGCCTTAAACATTGTGTTTGTATGCCCACTACCATCTTCTAGAAAAGCTTTGACATGTACAAGCACAATAGATATTATTTTCATATCCACACACACACAATTTATCATTCAGAACATAAAGGAGCCCAACTCGAAACCCACCAAGAGAAAACCTCAATGTCTAGTGAGTATCTAAATTCTCACTTTGGATCGGTTGGACTTAGCCAAAAACCTAAGCACAAAGGGCAAGTATGGATTAGCAAGCTCAATTCAAACTTGCGTATGTAAATCATAATAAATGATGAGTGCCCTAATGAGAACGGAGATGAAGCTTAATCCATGCATGTAGATGTAAATAAAGAGTATGAAGGATGCCTAAAAAAAATATGGAAGAACTCCATAAGAAATTGTTAAGTTGTAGCAACGGCAATGGCAACTAAAAAAAAATGCCCTTTATGTACCTATTTGGTAAAAAAGTATAATACAAAATGTGGTATATAGTTATAATCAAGAATTGACTTGTTTAATAAAATTTATATTGTAAAATTATACTTTCATACTAAACATCATTGATCTATTAATGTATATTATATTAAAATATGAATACACACACACACAACACAACACATTTATTCCAAGGCAAAAATTCACATATTCTTAAATATTTATAATATATATAATTTATAAAATATAAATTATAATATGTATGTATAAATTTATTTACTAAAGATCATATAACACAAGAATAAAATTTTAAATACTTTGATTTTCTTAAAGAATTAACCATTGATAAAACCATATTTTACCAAAAGCCATTAATAAACACGACATTAGTGGATTAGAGGTATGAACCTAAGGTAAAGACCATATTTAAAACCACTCAGTTTTTGAATGCCACAAAGAAAACTATATAACCACATAACCTTAAGAAAACCCATATTACATAATGTGGGCATTTTTAAAACAAACCATATAGAAATAAAATTAGATTTTGTGAGGCTGTGAGAATAATGTGGATCTCCATGTTGAGGTAAGTAGACACACAATGTGCACTTACACTAATACACATGCACACAAGTTTCTTTATGTTTCTTTTGTGTGTATTCAATGAATTTTTTGTGTGAGTATTTTGTGTATATTTTTTGTGCATGTTTAGATTGCAAGCATGGTTATGTGTATGTTTTTGTGCATGTTTTAGAGTGCGAGCATAGTTCTATGTATGTTTTGTGTGCAAGTTTTAGTATATGTATGTTTTTATACTTGTATGTATACATGTTTCTATGAGTAACTTCAAACTCTTAAAAACCATTGTAAAATATTGTTCACTAGCCAGAGGCTTTAACACAACACTATATAGATAAGGACTTTAACAATCTTGATGTGAAAGAAAATGAAGCGGATGAAATAGAGGAACTAAATAGTTTAAAACAGAAGGAAGTTATAGCATGTAAACAACGAGTTGATCATGTAAATGACATTGTTAATGTTTTTTGTTTTAATACTAATATTGTGTGTATTTGAAGGGCACTAGTTGACGGTGTTTTGATCACTGTTAAACCACCAGCCAGCAAAACGAGCGATAGGATGGAGCAGCCAAGTGGGGAAGTTACAACATGTACTAACTGACAGCAACAACTATTAAGCAGCACTTAACAAATGCCTAGATCCGATGGTTTGAATCAACTAATGCAAGTTGTAATTAAATGGGAATATGTATAGTCCCATTTCTTAATAATTAGCAATTTTAGTTATTTAATTAGTATTTTCTAATATTAAAGAAATATTCTTATAATAATATATGATGTGTATGAAGGCTTTTTTAAAGGGACTTGTCCTACAATTTACATGTCTTCAACATGATGAAATCCTCAAGAAATAAGTCTAATATAATTGAGAAGTGCCCTCAAAACCTTTCCTTATTAATGGCCTTTGCTACCATCCCAATGTAGTTTCACTTGTTACAAATTTTCTCTTCCTTCTTGACATGGAATGTTGTTACTTCGTTCCAAACTGAACATGTAAATTAATTCAACTATTTGTACCTACGTTCCATTCACATTTAAGACATTGTTAATAAATACATTATTCACACAAAAATTTACAAAAATGCAAACTTTTGTGCGTGAATCCATCTTCATTAATAAAACTAAAGTGCACCATTCTCAATCCTTATTTTTAAAGTTCTTGACTTTGAAAAACGTTAGTATGGACGCCATTTGTTTGAAATGGGTAAGGATTTTATTAACATTAATATGTATTTCTATTTGAATTGATGTTTCTTTATAATCATTCTCATTGGAATGTGAATTAACAATCATGTATAATTATTATGGCTTATGTTAATATTGATCGTTCTTAGATGCCAACTCATATATTCAAAAACCAAAACTAAGTGATAGCATTAAGGTATATATTACATATGGTCAATAACACTTGATATTTTACTTTAGAAATAACATTTATATTTACATATTAGCATTGATTTTATGTGTTTCAGGAATGAAGATAAAGCAATCTCCAAATTATATGAAGTGAAAGATAAACATCTCGTAAGTTTTGTGTCATTATGTTTGAAAAGAATAACGTCTCACTCGACCCCATGTACCAAACCCATCTTCATCAAGTCTAACACACTCTCCTATTACTCCTTGATATGTGCAATCTCAAATGATTAACTGATGTGCTACATATAAAATGTTATGATATTGTTAAATACTTACACTACACACCTACCAGATGAGGATGTTTGATTCTTCATTGCCTTGTCTTAAGCAAAAAACCATAAATGCCCTAACATTTTGTCTTTTTTTTTCATTTCCAATACTCATTAAATGTTGTTTCTATAACAAGATCATTTATTCTCAGTGCTTTCCGCTACAAGGGACGGAAGGGGATTATAAAACTCATTAATATGTATTAATGTTGTATTGCCTATCATAAGTATATTTTCTGGCCTGCTTTTTGAAAAAGGACATTCTCTAAATGCCTGACTATTGAGAGTCGGTCAATGGAACAACTAGGAATGCATAGACATGAACACGAAGTTTGTTAGTGTGTGTGAGCATGTATTAGATACACAATAAACACTGCACATACACCAACTCCTCCGTGGATGCATTCATTCCAAATACATTGAATACCATAATAGAATTGGACAAGAATGTTATTTTTAATTTTATTCCTTAAATAAAGTGGTTCACATCATCCTCAGAAAGGGATACGTCGATTGCATATCTGTCCATGTGCGAGCCATCTGCGTCACCACAAAAACGAAGTTGGTACAATGTTTCCAAAGAGGTGCATTACACAAACCTGGAGATAGTAGATGGATGTGTGAAGCATATTGTTCAAGGATTCAGCTAGCTCACTATGTTTTGGAGTCACAGCTAGTTGGCCATATAGATTCTGACTAAGTTTCTCAAAGAAGTTCTTCAACCGGGATACATTTTTGTACATGCTAGTATTGTCACTAGTAATTAAAGGAAGAGCCTTATCAATCCACACGAGCCTCTCAGCAGTATCTTTGTCAAAATTGTGATTTATCATCTCAAGAATAGAGAGTACCTGTGAATTGTTAAATAGAACCATAACACCGGGTTCAAGCTGGATAAGCAGTGACACACATAGTTATTGAAAGAGCTTAAGGAAACCTTTAGTTTCATACCTGAGTACATAGCCACCATACATTGGCAGGATCCTCAAGAGATAAAGCTTTCTGAAATGCTTCCCTCGTCTCGCCTTTCTTCAATAGTTGGAACAAGTGCTTCTGTACATCTGGTAGTGCCGTCTGCCGGTGTGATACTGTATTGTCTAACTCTACCTTCTTGGTGGTGCTTCCGTGTATTGTGGTTGTGGTTGTGTACGATACGACTGTTGTGTGTGGTTGTGGTTGTGATGTATAATAAATGGGTTTCTTGGTTCTTTCTGCTCATTTGACTTCGAAGATTGTCCCTGGTATTTTTTTCCCAGTTAGTGAAAATGTATATAGAACTTCAACAACTTACCTTGTTAGAAGACGTTTTGAACAACGGGTGAAAATCCACTGTTTCGACCTTGCTGTGATTAGGGTCCTGTGTGTCGGCGTCGGGGACTACCGAAAACGAAACCAACTTAGTTCGTTCATCATTGAAAGCTAGTTTTCGTAACGTGTGTAGCTTTTATTATCTTCAGCATGTTATGGATCTCGTTGAAAGAAGGTCTTGCATCTGGATCTTGACTCCAACATCTTTTATAAGATCTCCAATGTCACTTAAACAGTTCTTTGGCAGCGTGGGACGGAAACCTTCACAAACCTTGTCCATGAAGTCAAGCTTATGGGCCTCATTTTTGAAAGGTACAGATCCTCCAGAGACAACTTGATAAGCCAGCATCGCGTAGCTATAAACATCTGCCTTCCTGGAGTAACGTTGAGAATTCCACACTTCAGGAGCCATGAAATTCCTGGTTCCTTGCTTTAAAGTTCCGTTAGCAATTGACGTGATGAAGTCCGTCCTTGCTAAACCGAAATCAGATATCTTAACAGAAAGTTGTTTTTCCATCACGAGCACGTTTTGTGGCTTGAGATCCCTATGAATTGTATTGTTTAAATGTAGATATTCCATGGCAGTTGCTACTTGCAGCAATATAGAAATCACATCTAAATCTGGAAGAACGCCACGCTTTTTAATAAACTCTGCTAAGTCCAAGTCCATCTTCTCCATAACTAAAGAAAACTCTCTTTTCTCTGGGTCATAAGAATGACCAATGATAGACAGTATGTTAGGATGCTTCAGAAATGCAAGTGCCTTAATTTCCTTTGTAAAGCTGGTATCTCCTTCGGAATAAACCTTCACTGCAAATGTGCGGCCGAGCCAAACAAGCCTCATAAACTGCCCCAAAAGAACCATGGCCTATGTGTTTCTTCATGGTGAGCTGGTCGTGAGCGATTTTAACGAGGCTCCTTCTCCCAAAGCTTACACAGCATTTGCATGAGTGATCCACTGTTCTTCTCCTTGGACATTAAAGCCAGCTGCACCAACTGCTCTCTGTCATTCCTAGCAGATTCCACTAACATACTGTGAGATCGTTTTCTCATAAGACATGAGTTATAAGCTTTTTGCGACCGTAGACTTTTGCATGTCAGAAGAGGATAGTGCGAAGAGATACACACTTACCAGCTCCACGCAATCGTATAGTTCAGTGTATACACTTGGAAGCTTTCACTGCTTTCTTCGCACAACAAAGTGGTGATAATCCAGTCTTCATCCCAGCATCTCTTGAGCAGCTGCAGTCCTTTCTGCATCGCACTAATGACCTCGCCCCACACATGAGCTTTTTCACTGTTATGACCGGACTTGCAAATTTGATTGAGGAAATCCTCAACGTGAGTTATGCCAGCAATCAGGATGTTGCACTGACTTGTGCAAATCGTTGCTGTTTTATCCGTGGTTTGCTGCAGAGTGAACTTCGCATTTCTAAAGCATCCTGGAGATTGGCCTTTGCCATCCTCGTTAGTCCTGACAAACAAACTATTAAAACCAAGGCTTACCATATAAAACGGCATACCCACCTGACTTATGCACTTTCCAAACTGCAGTTGCTCTCAGCTATCTTTGATTGTGAAGTACTTTGCTGTCTGTCTGCATTAGTTTATGTCATGAAAGCATATACACATGGATCTCTTCTAAAATATGCCTATAGTGGTTGATGATCAAGTGCATATTACTTACAGAACGTGATGTGTATTAGCAAGGCACCGTGTAACTTCCAGAGCGAGGTGAATGTAGATAGATCATCCAAAATAATGGGATTATATTTTGGGCTGCCAGCTAGGAGTGAGGGAGATAATATGCATAAACTAGAGAATGTAACATCATGTAAGCGTCGTGAGAGCCGTTCACAAGGAAACATTAACTAAACCTGCTTGTCCATGTTGTATTCAATCGAAAAACGTGCAAGCATTATACATGCGTCTTCTTGAGCACGTAGCAAGTGGAAATAATTAAATGTGGAACTGGATCTTCACAACGCTATCTTACTGGAATAAGTGTTTCGTATGATTTTTGTGTGTTTAATTATTTTTTATTAATTTCAAAAGGTCAATGTCGTATGTACAAAATTTAATATATATAAATTATGTTTAATTTTAATTTTAAATTTAACTTTGAATAATCATAATTCATAAGGTTTTATTTTATTTGTAAAGTAAATAATAATAATACTATTCGACATGAGTAAAGTTACTCACCGCACTTATTTTAAGAAAGAAATTTTGTTTCATGTTAAAAATAAAAAAAGTGGAAAAAATTTATATTCAATAATAATTTAAAATTGAACCATAAATAGTGTTTTTGCTCTTAATATAATTTGTGCTTGTTTTAAAATGTTTTAAATAAAAATTAATTAAGTATTTACAAATTGTTCTTTATAAGAATGTTTTTTAATGAAAATATAAAATCAAATAATCATTTAATTTTTTTTTTATAAATTTATATAAATTAGACATTTTCAAAGAACATATTATTTATCTTTTATATTTTTAAAAATTATATAATATACATAATCATTTTTTTCTTGGTACATATATATTTATTTTGAATAAATAATAACTTGTGAATATTATAATAATATTTAATTTTTTACACTTTTGAAACAACTATGTCGCTATATAGAAACATCTTAAATATCTTATCAATAATACTAATATTTACAAAAATGTATGTCCAAACTACATGTTAATGAGCTAGTTAAATCTTTAAATAATATGCTCCACACATCTAACTAGTGTCTTCACATTTATGTAATGCAAGTAATTAAATTATAATAATATTTCAGCAATTTTGCTCGTGCATGTTTTATACCACAAACTTATGTGTATTAGAACTTGGATAAATATTATATCCTAAATTTATTAATGCTTATATATATATCAAAGAAATTAGGTTGCATGAATAATGTAATGAACAAAATATACAATAACTAACATTTATTGTAGTGGTTGAGTGGGTAGCTTAATGTCACTTGCAATCCTTATTAACTTGAATGACCTCTCCATTCCCAAGACATTTTTGCCTAGATTGATTGCTGCCACCAAATATGATTCAATACCTTATTCTATATCCCAAACAAGATTGCCCTACCTTGAAGGCTTGTCAATTACTACCTACATTAGTTGCACTTTTGAATTGAATATGAAGCTTACAAGTACATTATTAGGTGAGAAAAAACCAAAGAACAAATACCATGTGGATTGGTAACGATTTGGTAGGTCAGTGAGGATTGTACTCCCTAACCACAGTGGATTGTTCACAATTCCATATACTTGGAAAATCAACATAAGAACCAAAATTTCTTAGAAGATGAATTAAGTCGAATGGATTAAGAAAATAATTAAAAGTAATGCCTTCATTCCATGGTGATATCCCCATCCTTGCGTGTGGTGGATGAAATATGTCATTAAATGTTCCAACCTAATAACATTAGCCACTTATACAATGGCAAAGACCACCATGTAACCATTTGAAAACAAGTGCATGCTTATGAATTAAAGAGATTATGGAGGCCATAGCAAAGACCACCATGTAACCATTTGTAGACAAGTGCATGCTTATGAATTGAAGCGTACCTCACCACATCAAAATGCAACATGTTGTTATTCAGGGATGAAGGTAAAGGCTCTAAGTCGTCGGGGAGATCAAGGATGACAAGATTGAAGTTGTACTCACCCACCTCCTTTGGAAACCTTGTTTAATAGTTTGCAATGTGGCATTCATCAACCAGATCTCACAACCTATCATAAGTTTCCTAACCCATCTCTTCACACAGCTAAGTCATATATGCCTCGAGCAAAAGCCAATGTCGAGATAAAAAACAAAAGATTGTCCTTAATATTTGAAGTACCTTTTGTTGGCAACACGTCTTGGAGCAAGGATGGTGGAGCAGGTGGGAGCAAACCTAATGTGCTAGCAGCTCTAGGAACATGAGCATTTACTTTTGTTGAAGGTGCAATTTGTGTTTTGGTCCTTGTTTTCATAATTGCTTTCTTAGGTTGCCATATAAGTGATGGCAAGTCATCAATGTGTAGCTTATGTAGGCATGCTTCCCAAATTGGTATTTCTCCCTTTGAAAAGCATGTGCTGATGCTTGAACGGAGTTAGCAAAAAGGTTCTCTTGCTCTACATATGAGGAGAGCTCATGTGGTTCATCTAAAGCTTTAGGGGCGACTTCCTTTCCCACTACAAATCCGTTCCACGTGTGGGTTCAAAGCAATATTGAAACTTACTACAGACTTCCAAATCATTTTCATTGTGGACTCCTCTCACTCAAAGAAATCCTTTAGCTTAGTAGAAAACATGAATCAAATACACTCGAGAAAAGGTTGGAACATTAAAGTCTTGCACCTAGCTCTCATCTTGTCGAACCAATCACAAAAGTCCTTGGTTGTTCCTAGTTTCATGCAAGTTCACCAAGATCTCTATACCCTAGTCACATATTGCTCTCAAATAGAGATCATGGTGAACCACTTCAACCAATCCTTGTTTTGCACTCTATTAAAGATAAAATCTTAGAAGCATAGGATGTCCTACTGTGGAGAGAATAAGGGTAGGAAGGTCCATAGTAAGCATGGAAGGAAAGGCTATGAAGGAGTAAAATCCTTACCAAGAGGAAAAGGGGAGTAAGGAAAAGGAAAAGGAAGTCTCAGAAGGAAAAGGATGACGTGGCAAGGAAGAGTAGTTAAGGGGTAGTTAGGGCAAGGGAGAAGGGGTCTCCATAAGAAGTTCCAGCAAGAGAGAGAGAGAAAGAGAGAGAGTCTCCATGCTTTATTCACTTGTATTCATGTTAGAAATGAAGGTGCATATTATAAGATCTTGTGTGTGTAATATGTATACTCTTAATGAATGGATCTAACAAGGCAATAGCCAAAATCCACTCTTGCTCTTGACTTCGTTGTGGCACTGAAGGAAGGTGATTTGATATATATATATATATATATATGTTAAGAGTTAAGAGAAGGAGAGTGTATAGCCTTTCTTAACGGTTGAGAGAAAGGAAACAGTTAGATAGGAAACAGTGAGGTTTTCCTGATTAACATTTGGCGACCACGAAGGGATTTTACTATTGCAGTGTTAGCATTCATTGAGAAAAGAGGTTAAAGTGACAGAATTTTTATTCTAAAAATAGCTTAGAAGGTGTAAAGTCGGATGTGTATAGGAAAAGAAATGAATGGAACCTTGGAGAAACCATTGTCCTGATCCAACATTAATTGATCAGAGGAACCAAAGGCAGACCAATAGAGTGGCTATCCAACAACAGACGTCAAAATATCTTTATGATCTACAAAAAATTTCGAACCGTTAAAAATCCAAGTTAAACCTAGCTCTCATCTTGTCGAACCAATCATAGAAGTCCTCGGTTATTCCCAATTTGCCACCATCCTCATGCAAGTTCACCAAGATCTCTATACCCTAGTCACATACTGCTCTCCAATAGAGATCATGGTGAACCACTTCAACCAATCCTTGTTTTACACTCTGTTAAAGGTAGAATATTAGGAACATAAAACGTCCTATTGTGGAGAGAATAAGGGTAGGAAGGTGCATAGTAAACATAGAAGGAAAAGCTGTGAATGAGAAATATTATGCACGTTTGTAACTAAAGTGGCATGATACGTGAAAATGGGAATATAAAATAAATTACTAATTAATACTTAAGTTTTAATTATTAATTAATCATTTAATTAATATGTAATTAAGCCTTAAATATTAATTAATTAATTAATTAATCCTTCAATAACCTTACTTAGTAAGGAATATTCCTAAAATATCTTAGAATATTCATATTATTCTAAAAATAGTTTACAATAATGAAGAAATACTATCAAACATAATTACAAATGAAATCATTTTCTTATCAACATGTTAATTTTTTATAAATACTTTCTTTCTATCATACAAAGAAATCTTTTCATTTTGTCTAAATCATCACTCTCCGGATTAATCAAATCATTTTGGTCAATATCTTGATGTTGTTGCCACCACTTAACACTCTCACGAATGCAATTGGGAGTTGCCATCCTTGTTAATACATAAGATGTGATAAGAGAAGGTCTGCATAAAGGCTCATCTAAAAACTGACGTTCCTTAAGAATAATATTATAAAGCGCCCGGTTGCTATCCTTCATTTTATAAAATTCAATATCACGAGAAAGAAAAGCTTCAGGAAATGTATGATACGGTGGATACTGCTCACAAAAATTTTCGAGATTCTTCTTTCTGAGGCACGTATCCAAGTAGTTCACTAGCTCATCCATGATATCGATATCAGAATATGGATCGAAAGTGATTGGATGAATACAAGCAATGTTTTGGTTGAGCATAGCCTTCTGAGGAGAGTCGTCTACTACTAAGATATGTGCATTCTTCGTTATCCTTAAGCGACTGATCTCCCCATGAGTCCCAATTATTCTTTCATTCTTGAAGAAGTATGGCTTGCTTTCCTTTCTTATATTGTGAAATTCGAGAGGTTTATAACACATTCGCTGGTCAAAAATCCAATCTTTACGAATCACCTCTTCTGCAACACTACAATGTTTCTTAAGTAAACTCAACAGCGGTGTTAAGTTATGAATCTGCATGCATGACCAAATCCCCACAAGCGCACCCATCTCCTTAAGCTTTTGAAAGAGACGATCCAACCCTGGACGAAAAATAATATCATATCGAAATTTACCATGACAAGGAATGAAATCTCCTTGTTTGATTTCTGTTTTTCTATCCTCGGGCCTTTGTCGATGAAGCAGAACACCATTGACATCCAACAACACAATATGGCCATGAGTAACATGAGATAGCGTTGCCTCTTGAATACTTTGCAAATCACTTGTTTGCTCCCTTTCACATTTATCCGTTGCCACTATTTCGTTGCCTATCCCTTCATCATTTAATTGTACATCATCCTTACAAGATTCAGATATTGCATGCGCTGAAGAAATTGATTTCGGAACTGAAGCCAATAAAAATGATGATGCAAAAACTGAAGTGGCCCCCATGGTAACGATGTTTTGAGCTGCATTATTATCCATTTCCTGCATGAACTCTGTCATTCTGACATGTGGCACAAGAAATTGTCGCCAAACCCCTCTCTTACCTCATGGCAATGCTGAAAATCCATGTTCTCAATTATTTCATTACATCTGCAAAATGATAATTAGCTGACCTTAAAATTATCAAGGTATATTATTTACCTTGTTAATGTGTGACCCATGTTTGAACTAAAAGCTTCATTAATCCTTGAGAATTTATTTTCTGTACAAATATAAAAGAAATATACAAAAATGCCTTATGTTACACTCATTTACAACTATTCATCACTCTATCAATTCATTATCAATTCTTCTTCGCTATTACCTTCTGAATGAGGCGAAGAAGGTCTAAGCCGCTTGTGAGATGGTTCAAGATCTTCTGCATCTTCTATTGATGTTTCCATGGGTCCTGGAGTGTGCGAATGTTCTGTACTCCTCGAGATAACTTCCGGTCTAATATCTGATTGATGTTCGTTCTCAGACTCCGAGATTGAACCAGATTCACCTTCAGAGCTATCGCACTTATCTGGAGGGAACTTTCTCAAATACGCCTTTATGGAATCGTTGGGGTACTCAGTTGAGACCCAATCTATCCACTTGTTCAGGTCCTCAACCATGGTCTTATCCTTCTCAACGGCAAACACACATGTATGCCGAAGGTAACACTCCTTCAAGACGGACCCCCTAGTGCAGTAGTCAAAAACCCACGCATCACTGTGAGGACCCCTGATCAAGTTGACGATGCTCCGTGCCGCTTGACTTGTAATGTTTGGATAACGTACATTGCCGAATACGTCACTCATACCTATCGGTGTATCGGATGGAGGTTCAGGGCCGTTGGAGTGCAAACAGATGCCTGGCCAGTCATTTGGAAGCTTGAAATTGTTTGGCGCATTCCTAACAACCAAGTGAACAACAGTATCAATGCACTTGGGATTAGCATCGTTCATATAAAATCCTGTCCAACGATGTCTATTCTTCTTGGCGAAGGCGAAGGCAAAAGTATCGGTGACATGAGCAAGAATCAAGAAATAAATACCTGAAAAAGTAGGTATCAGTGAAGAGCGCAAGCATGAATTCAATAATAAATACCTTCTATGTATATGCTTGCACGGCTAAGTTTCTCCACCAGATCCTCTAGTGCCCTATCTGTCGAAAGATTTTTTGACACCCGCCGATCCATCACGAACAATTGAAACGGTTTCCTACAAGCAGTGATGTTACCCCATAAAGTCTCCGAATCTAACAACAAACATCTGTAGGGCTTGTCGTGATTCGTAGCATCCTCCTTTATAAGGTTCAATTCGGTTCTCCGCTGCTGAAGGACTGCCATAAGAGAAGGCGTCATCCCAATGTTCTCCTTTTTGGCGTTGGCGTGCAATAGATTCTTGCCTAGATCTTCCGATTGGTTCACCCATTCGACAAGCATATCATCGTTCGTCACATGCAAATATTTGCTAACCTCTTCATATGTTGAAGTCGAGGTCCAACCCAGTTTGTGGCAGTGTATTCCCAACCACTCCTTGAAATGCCTGACCGTCTTCAACTCCATTGCCTTGAGATGAAAAGGAGAGGTTGGGCTGCTGTTATTTTTGTAGTTTGCCATCGATCACCAAATCAGCCAAGACTTCCATCTCCTCCATCGTTGTTCCATTTAAAGGCTTCAACCATGTGAGCTTGAAATCGTTGTCTACATCCTTTGTAGATTGAACAGACTTAGCCTTCGGCGTCTTACTGGGTTTCTTTGCAGACTTTTCTGAGGGCTCCCCTTCACTTGTCTGCTTCTTCTTCAGTGTTCCTTTTGAAAAGGATTCCATAATCCCCAACCATTTGGCAAAGATCCTATCTTCGGGGCAAGAAATCAACATCATCAGAAATGATGTTTCCTTCCCGCCCACCTGGGCAAAATCAACTGCTGCAATTTCTTCAACTCTCTGAGGAAAAAGACAGATTAATATACCGGCGAGATAAATCCCGCCCAAACAATTTGCTTACCCGGTATTCCGCAGATTGTGTATTCCCTGCGGTAGCTCTTTGTGGTCGCTGAAGAGATTCCCACACGGCTCGCGTGTGTTTAAACTTCTCCCATATTTTGCTGTTGTAGTGGTTGGTGTCGGCAGCGTCCCATTCCGCCGATAACTTATGGTACTGCTCGATTGTGAGATTCGGCTTAGCTAAAAACGCCGATCTTTTTGTCAGCTTCTCACGGGTATGCTCGGAAAGTTTTGTTGCCATCGTTCCTTTGTTGTGTTCTCGAGAAGTCGTTGGGCTGCCGTTATTGTGTGCTGGCCACTAATGATGTAGTACTTGATAGATCTTTTATTCTCCGTCTGAATCTTCATGAGTTGTTCTGGTGTTGTGATCCAGACTTTGTCAGCACCCTTCCTTCTTTCATAGTATGGACACAAAACAGCATTATGTGGAACGGTATAAGAATTGTCGTCCTTCATCTTCTCCATGAGCTCAGCTACACGTTCCTGGTTGAGTGGCCTGTAATTGAAGTTTGGGTTGACGCTGCAATATTTAACCCTACAAGGATAAATCTTATCATCCAACATCATTTCCTTGTGACTTATTGCAGCATGAGATGCCACAGGTGCAGCTGACAAAACGATTGATGATTTTCTTTTGCGATCCGAATCAACATGTGTGATCCCCGACTGCAGCTGTTCTAGTGTTCTCGGCACACTCTCCAGCTCCCGAAGCTTCCTAAGCAAATTGAACGTGATCTGTAGAGAACCTGAGACCGAGCCACCTTCTCAATCTCCCTTATGATGTCGCTGTGTTCTTCTTCAATGTCAAGAGGGAAGATTGCTCCACTTGCTGATTTTCTGTATTGTGAAACAATATCTCCTGACAATACACCTACTCGATGAGTCTGAAGATCTTCGAAGTAGACATCCAGATGGATCCCCTCCATAGATGGGCTTTCGTTGAGTTGAAGAAGAACTCCAAGGTCAACATCATTAGTGAACACGTGAACGTCATTATCCACAAGTCGACAAAACCACCCGAGATTAATGTTGTAACTGACGACCTCTGGATCCGAGAACGTGACATTGGATGGAACAAGGCATATCTGTCGAGCATCGTCCAATCTGGGTTCGCAGCCTGCTTTCGGGTGCTTGACTAGCGAATCACTTTCCATTGTTTTTTGTCCATGAGATGTGACAGAGGTTAATTTGACAGCAGCCATGGTTGCTCCAATGCGCTTCCCATTTATCTTAAAATATGGCCAAGTTGATTCCAGAATCCCCCTGCCCATCTCTTCTCCTGCTCTTGTCTTTAATGTCACCTCAATTCCACATCTGAATACAAAAATGATTAGTTCAAGTATCCGAGTATAACAGATTTTATTTTAATTCTTACCCAGAATTTGACGACGACTCCATACTAATGACTCGATCTCCTTGTTTGATCAAATCGTCCTTCTGCAAAATAATACACTATAAATATAAATTATATAAAAACGCACACACACTTGTATAAACCCGAATATACAAAAATAATACACAGAGAGAAGTAGACGTAATTAACTGTCCGAAGCTCACATTTGTGTTAGTGCAAAAGAAAGATAACATTTCGTTTTAGAACCACCACAAATGTGAGCTCTGGACAGTTTTACATAGATTCCTAGCTTTTACTCGAAATAATGATAAGATGATAAAAGTAAATAAAATGAGATATGCAACTTATATATACTAATACACATATATATTCACATGGAAATTAATCTCGCCACCCCTTCAATGCCTCCTGAAAGAGTGGGCGGGATTAATCTCGCCACCTTTCTGGAGGCCTTGAACGGGAGTGCGGAATTAATCTTGCCACCCTTCTCGGTCTCAGAGAGAACTGGGCAGGATTTATTTCTCACACCCCTTCAGTGACTCCAGAAAGGAGGCGGGATTAATCTCGCCCACCATGTAAGGGATGGTTAAATGAATCTCGCCACCCTTCCCAGTCCCTCCATTGGTATGTTGTAAACCTTCTACGTCTTAGACAGAAACGTTTGGGATTGGTCCAACTCACCAATGGAGGAAAAAGGGAAGGGTGGCGAGATTCATTTCTCCAACAGGCATTGAAGACTCGGCGGGATTAATCCCGCCGCCCAGGGCCTTCACTCGGTCCCTATGCGGCGGGATTAATCCCGCCGGACGCCAATTCCCTGCGCGGAATCGGGCGGGATTAATCCCGCCGCCTAGGCACTTCAGGCAGGCCAATGGCGGCGGGATAAATCCCGCCCGATTCGCACAGGGAATTGGCGTCGGCGGGATTAATCCCGCCTCCCAGGCCCTTCACTCGGGCCTTAGTCGGCGGGATTAATCCCGCCGAACGCCAATGCCCTGTGCGAAATCTTGCGGGATTAATCCCGCCGCCTAGGCCCTTCAGGCAGGCCAATGGCGGCGGGATAAATCCCGCCCGATTCCGCGCAGGGCATGCGTACGCGGCGGGATTAATCCCGCCCACCATGTAAGGGATGGTGAAATTAATCCCACCACCCTTCTCGGTTCCCTCCATTGGTATTTTGTAAACCTTCTCCGTCTCAGACAGAGTTAGTCGGGATTGATTCAACATACCAATGGGGTAATGAAGGTTCGGAGATTAATCTCGCCACCGGGTAATGAAGGTTCGGAGGCTAATCCCGCCGCCCTCTCGTAAATCATGCGCTCACACATATATATTGGCTGCGGCATTTTTGAACAGGGATGGGTGGGGGCGGGATTAATCCCGCCGCCCAGGGAATTCACGCAGGACATGAACGGCGGGATTAATCCCGCCGCCCTCCGCGAAGGGCATGAGCGTGGGGCCGGATTAATCCCGCCGTTCATGTCCTGCGTGAATTCCCTGGGCGGCGGGATTAATCCCGCCGCTCTACGACAAACCGAAGAGCGGCGGGATTAATCCTGCCGCCCATTCCCTGTAAATGCCCTGCGCGGAATCCGGCGGGATTAATCCCGCCCATTAGAACCTTCACACAGGCCATTGCCGGCGAGATAAATCCCGCCGCATTCCGCGCAGGGCATGGATGAGCGGCGGGATTAATCCCGCCGCCGAGGCCCCTCACGCAGGCTTGGGCGGCGGGATTAATCCCGCCGCTCACCATGCCTGAAGGGCCTCGGCGGGATTAATCCCGCCGCCATGGCCCCAACTATATAGCGGCGGGATTAATCCCGCCGCTCGAGGGGCTTAGCGAGATAAAAACACACACATATATATGTGTGTGTGTATATATATGTATGTATGTATGTATAGGAGTGTACGTGTGTGTGCAAGAGATAGATAAATAAATAAACTTATACAGTACTGGTACACCTAATATATGTGTGTACATAGGTATATATATGTGTGTATATGTATATCGTGTGTATGCGTGTGAGCGAAACAAATAAAATCATACAGATAAACAAACACACACACACACATATATATACACAGGAGTGTGCGTGTGTGTGCAAAAGATAAAACTAATAAATAAATAAAATTATACAGATAAACACACACATATATATGTGTGTATATAGATATATAATCTATAGAGAAAGAGAGAGAGTCTGTGAATATATAAGCATATATATAAACTAGTGTTGTATGTATGTATATATGTATATAGGTATATATATATGTGTATATGTATATTGTGTGTATGCGTGTGTGAGCGAAACAAATAAAATCATACAGATAAACAAACACACACACACACACATATACATACACAGGAGTGTGCGTGTGTGTGCGAGAGATAAAACTAATAAATAAATAAAATTATACAGATAAACACACATATATATATGTGTGTATATTATGAATATATAAGCATATATATAAACTAGTGTTGTATACTATTTGTTAATATGCATTGATTATATATATATATATATATATATATATATATATATATATATATATATCTGTGTGTGTGTGTGTGTGTGTGTGTGTGTGTGTGTGTAAAGCAAGATCAATAAAAAAAATTTACAGATACTGGTACACATATATATGTATGTATATATGTATATAGGTATATATAATATATGTGTATATGTATATCGTGTGTATGCGTGTGTGAGCGAAACAAATAAATCATACAGACACATATACATACACAGGAGTGTGCGTGTGTGTGCAAGAGATAAAACTAAGAAAAAAAATTATACGCACACTCCTATACATATATACATACATACACACACACACACACACACAGATCTCACCTGTGTGCACAGCCGCCCGCCGATTTCACAGCCGCCGCCTCTTGAAACCCTAAGAATATACCTAAACCCTAAAGGAATTAAATATATATATCAACCCTAATAGAATATTCTTTCTGAGAATATACTTAAAACCCTAAAAAGAATAAAATATAGATTCGCCCTAAACGAATATTCTTCATTATATTATTAGCGCGTGCGTGTGTGTGGGTGTATCACATACACCTCAAAAATATAAATCATGCAGGATTTAACATGTGTGTGTCCATGAGAGTGTTAAAGTTTCATGTGTACACATTGCATATATTAATACACATAATATATACATACACACGTGTATACACACAGACATACACACATATTACATGGGTTTAGGGTTTAGGGTTTAGGGTTTTGGATTTAGGATGGATCATGCATGGTGTGTATGTATGAGAGAAGAGAGAGTGTTGAAAAATTATTTTTGTACACATTGCATATATTAGTACACATATATACTTACACATATTATACACAGATATACATACATAGTATATGAGAGAAGAGAGACAGTACATATTAATATGGATCATGCATGGTGTGTATTATACACACAGACATACATACATATTAGTACATAATATTAGAGAGACCGAGTACATATTATAGATCATGCATGGTGTGTATGTTTGAGAGAAGAGAGACAGTACATATTAACATGGATCATGCATGGTGTGTATGTATGAGAGAAGACAGAAAGTACACATATATACATACAGAGTACACATATATACATGCACACGTGTATACACACAGACATACATACATATTACATGAGTAAATTCATTGTGTTACATATTAGGGTTTAGGATTTAGGGTTAGGGTTTAGGGTTTAGGGTTTGCTCCCAACAAGCTTAATATAAATATTACACATGTAAATTCAATGTGTTACATACAGTCACACAGATTGAGTACATATATCATACATGCGTTGAACATGATGTTTTCAATAAAGAAGCAACCTATTTCTTCAGTTTGGTTTAGGGTTGTGCATGTGTGTGCATATGTGTTTTTGTAAGTTCTTGTAATGCGTGTGTAAATTTATGATTGTGTTTAATATGTGTGCAAAACAAACATCGAATAATTAAGAAAATAAAATTAATAAACACACTAGGAACATATTTTAAATTATACATAATAATATATGATTTTATCTAATATATAGCCATAATAGTTTTAATAATATATATTAATTTAATATTGATAAAAAGGTTTAACATTGAAATATTCTTGAAATAATAAGAAATTAATTGAGAAAATCCCATTAATATATACAAATGTAAATTAAGTACTCAAATAATTAACTAAATTAATTATCATAATCATGTTTAATATTGGAATATTCTTGGAATAATAAGAAAAATAATAAAGAATATCCCATTAATATAAAGAAGATTAATTACTCAAGTAATTAAGGAAATGATATTAATATATATTATTAAAACTATATATGACTATATATTAGATAAAATGATGTATTATTATGTATAATTTAAAATATGTTCATAGTGTGTATTAATTTAATATTGATAATAAGGTTTAACACATGAATATTCTTGAAATAATAACAAATTAATTGAGAAAATCCCATTAATATATACAAATGTAGAATAATTACTGCAATAATTAAGAACAAGACTAATTTAATTATGATAATCAGGTTTAATATTAGAATATTCTTCAAATATTAATAAAATATTAAAGAATATCCCATTGATACTAGGAAATGAAAACTAAATACTCGAGTAATTAAGAAAAATAATAATAATAAACAGACTATGAATATATTTTAAATGATACATAATAAATATCAATTTATTTATTGTATAAGTATATATTTATATATATATATAATATAAATATACTTGAATACTAAGAATGTAGAATATAGTCTAAAATTTCGTAATATTAAACAGCTTGAATCACTTGAATAACATTAAATGCAATTTTAAAATACTCATTGGAACTGGAGAGTATATATGTCAGAGTGTCGATATTTGTGTCAACTCATCTTAAATTTTATTTTCTGTTCTTTTTAAAAATTTTGAATTTCTGACATATGTATTGTCGGTCTGACATATAAATTTGAAAATGCATTTAATTTCCCACTCAAATTCAGATCTGGTTCTTTCTCCGGCAAGGGTTTCTTCATTTCTGTATTTTTCACTCTGTAGATCTTCTTTTTTCTTCATAGTGATCATCTCAGGAGCGAGATTAAATTGGGTGCTATTCTTTATAGGAAAGCACGGCGCCTTCAGTGCTGTTTACAAGTAAGTATTATAAACAAATTTAAAAATACTTATTAAGATTCACTCTCTTACATTCTCTCTTAAAATTACAATTTAGGGGTTTAGAAATGCATTAGGATTATAATATATTCCGTTAGGGATTTATCCCGTTTAAATATCCTTTTAACTTAATATTCTAGGTTAACCGGGGCGGCGGGATTAATCCGGCCATTTCTTTTTCGCCTCTTTGAAGAAGTGGCGGGATTAATCCCGCCACCATCTCCCGGGCAATGCTTCTCCGCCACTGAAAAAGAGTGGCGGGATTAATCCCGTCGATAACCTTCTCAACTGATGAAGAGTTACCAGAATTTATTAGAAAGAGTTGTCGGCGGGATTAATCCCGCCAACCATTTTAGGAGGCAGGGAAGGGGTGGCGGGATTAATCTCGCCACCACTTCACTGTTTTAAAGATTTGGGGACAGGATTTATCCCGAGATCTCTTGACAATCATAGTTTTGGAGAGAGTTATGTGCGGATTTAATCCCGCCACCCATTCCCCGTCGTAAGAATTGTGGGCGGGATTAATCCCGCCTTGGACTCCCTCCGACAAGGAAGAGCCGGCGGGATTAATCCCGCCATTTCCGCCTCTCTCCTGTCGGAGGGAGTCCGGCGGGATTAATCCCGCCGACTCTCTCCGAAGGGGTGAGTCGGCGGGATTAATCCCGCCGGACTCCCTTCCTCGTCGGAGAGAGTCGGCGGGATTAATCCCGGCCGGACTCCCCCCGAGGAGGAAGAGGCGGCGGGATTAATCCCGCCGGCTCTTCCTTGTCGGAGGGAGTCCAAGGCGGGATTAATCCCGCCGACTCTCTCCGAAGGGGTTGAGTCGGCGGCGGGATTAATCCCGCCGACCGTTCCTCGTTGGCGGGATTAATCCCGCCCATCAGTTGTATTAATCAAACATGAGATATTATCTCTAAACATAATTATGTATTATTGCATATGCATATTATTAAGTAACCGTAATTCAGATTTCTTAAAATATTGCATAAACAGATATCATAAATAATACAATTATTTATGTGCAGGACAATATGTTTAATACTGGAGATAAAGTATGTCTTCTTCGGAACAACGAGATAGTTGGCACTGGAACTGTGGAAGTTCGAGATAATAATGCATCATGTCACAATATTCCCAAGGATCTTGTGTGTACGTATGGGTGAACACCATTTACAAGCATGTTGAGGTTCTGGGAATGGAATTTGAGGAGGGTTCTCCTGTATTGTGGAATTTGGATGAAGTCAAGGCTGACACAAATATGCAGAGTCACAAACAAATAGTAGCACGAGTTTACCAGATGATGGCTTGCCTGCTGTGATGGATGAGGTGATTCTCTTTCTTCGTGAGATTGAAGTCGGAAGAGGCATCATCACAGCTATAAATCCAATGGAAGCAGTGTCAGAAGAGAAACTAGGGTCCGACTTCGTGGGTGTAGTTGTGACAGAGGTTTCACCTAATGGCACATTGTATCCTGGATCCCTCGTGAGGTGGCGAACATCTGAATTAAGACGGCAAGATGGTTCAACATATTCTGGGTTGGATTTCAATAATAACAACCCGGAAGAACAACTCATATTTGAAGAGGTTCCTTGCATTGGTCCTATTGTAAGAAAAAGGCGATTCATGGGTTGTAGATCTTCCCCTGCAAGTTTCAGCAAGAGGGTAAAGATGGATCCTACATCTTCCGAAAGTGTTACGAGCATTTCCACGATTGACTGTTGCAAGAAGAAGTGTTGTCAGATGGCAGACCGGAATGAAATTACCCAATGTAGACATGTCTTTCGTATGCTCACCCAAAAGCAAAGGCATGAGTTTGTATATGCTGCACTAACTGGGTGTATTGATGGAATGGCCTCGGACACAGGTTATCAGAGTAATATCCATGGTATTTAATAAGGTGGCCATCTGCTTCAAAGCTTGGTACAGTATATACGGGATCCCAAAGACCACGTTCTACCGTCGGAGGGATGAGTGGCTAGATGGAGCGCGAACCTCAGTTCATGGAACACTGGCTTGGTCAAAACCCGCTCTCACATCATGCAGCCATAGAGATACTCAAGGCTTTTGTGGAAGCAAATGCAGACAGGATGCCTCACAAATGCCGAACCACAAATGCAGGGGTCAGGGAAAATCTCAAGGTTTTACCTTCAATCTACACTCAATTGAACTGTGTGAACATGTGAACAAGTGCCTCAGTTTGATGGGGCTCCAAGCAATCTGCACTGGTACCTTCAACAACATATGGAATACTCATTTTAAGGATGTGGAGATTGCAAAACACTCTAGCTTTTCTAAGTGTGACACTTGTACATCATTGAAGGCTGCAGAGGCTTGTGCAAAAACCTTGGTGGAGATCACTACCATTCAAAGGAAGATGGAGGCCCACATGATTGCACAACAAACTTGTCGGTCTCAGTACTATGCACACCGCATGCTTTCTGTATCACGCCCATCAGAGTACCTGTGCTTGATCCATGACAAGATGGATCATTCAAAGACCAGCATTCCAAAGCTCTTTGCAACACCAAAGTGCCTTGGAAATGTCATGAAACTTCCGATTTCTTTAACAGGTGTGCTAACACATGGACACGGTTGTGAGTCATATGGACACTTTTCACTTCCACATTGGTCTAGCGACTCCAATTTCACTATTGGGTCGTTAGCCATGTGTTTCAAAAACCTTGAAGCCCACTCACAGACAAGTCCTATCAGTGATCTCAAAGTGAAGAAACAACACCTTCAACCTTTACATAATGCTCTCATGAACACGTCTGCACTTGAGGCTACTTGGGAATATGAGAGGCATTGTCAGCAACCTGCACAAAAAACAGATGGCCCTGTTGAGAGTTCAGGTTCAGTGGAGGGATCTAGCTCAAATAGTGTACATGTGTCCTCAACATCAAATAAGCTTCCTCGTCATTTGCTTTTACAGATGGATAATTGTGCAGGCGAGAACAAAAATAGGTAAATCATTTTACTTAAGGGTTTCTCAAGCTCATACTTACTTTTATTTTCTAGATATGTGCTAGCATACTTGTCAATGCTTGTTGCCAAAGGTGTGTTTGAAACAATCACGCTCAGTTTCCTTATGGTTGGTCACACTCATGAAGATATTGATGCGTTCTTCAGCAAGGTCTCCAACTCTACAAAAAGGACAAGTGCACTTACCTTACCGCATATGATGAATCTTTTTGAAAATTGCATCTCCAAAAAAAGTTGTGCTTTGCTTGTGACTGAGGTGCCAGACTTCAAAAAATTTCTCAAGGAGTATATAAAAGAAGGGAGTGATTCTTTAGTTGGTCACCTTGTGCCGCTACAATTCTTTTTCTCCATACGAGATGGTATACCTATTATGCAGTACAAGTTACGGCCATCAGAGCAGGAGTGGTTACCGAAAGAGGGCTTAATGCTCTTCAAAAGTGGAGAGGATGGAAAGCCACTTCTCCCAGAAGGACAACCAGACCCTATTCCATTGAGTGCCCAGCTCAAGGAACAAGAGGTTATTATTGATGGCATCAAAAAATATGTGGCATGGGTTCAAAAATCGATGCCAAAGAATTCTGATAAGGCAACTGGTTACTCAGAACTATATAAGCATGTGGTCAACTATTGGAGACTGTTGTTCGAGAGTTGGAAGGGCCTACTGTCACAAGTACAGAATTGCAAACCCTTTCTGGCCTAAAACAAGGTGGCGAGAGGAGATTGAAATGACATCACTGAGCACAGACGACATAGAAGCCAGTAGTGATGTGGAAGTGCAAACCCCACACTTTGTTGGACAAAGGAACCAAAAACCTAAAGCATACTTTGATTGCTGCAAGGATCTTCAAAAACTAATGATGGTTCTCATTACTCCAGATGCGTCATATAATCAGCCTATTTGGATGGGTCAAATTATCGACACACCTGAAGTAATCACAAAAAATAGTATTGTTAAGGTTGCATGGTTCAAACCACAAAAAAGGCGACACGAGAAGGAGAGCGAAAGATATAATGGATGCCTAGAGAAAACATGGTCTCCCAATCAAAAAGACCAGCATGTTTTATAAATGTTTAAATCCATTCGATATGGTTGGATGTCAAGAAGCGTTGATAAAGTCACGATTAACAAAACTGCAAGGGAATGTATGTTTTCTGAAGCTTAAAGCAATTACAAAATTATAAAATATCATATATTTAATATTCATAATTATTATAAACTCTTTAATAATAGTACCAAATTGTATACTTAACTATATAAATTTAAAAAATGATATGGAAGATTGACTATATTATTATAGGATTTTATATATATATTATACTACTACAAATTTTTAATTAATAATGTTATATTTAAATATTAATATTTTAATAACAACATCAATATTTATATAATGTACCTCTTATGCTCTTCCTTAATTGTTATATTAGGCAATATATTATATAATTTAATACATTCTACTTTTTAATGTTATTAATTTTTGTTCAATGAATGCTATAATTTATTAAAGGGTAGAATACAAAATAGAATATTCTAAAGAATATTCTCTTTTCAAACATATATTCTAAAGAATATTCCTTTAATATTAGAAAATGCTAATTAAATAGCTAAAATTGCTAATTATTAGGAAATGGGACTATAGCCATGCCCATTTTAGTTACAACTTGCATAAATCCTTACCGAGAGGAAAAAGGGAGTAAAGAAAAGAACAAGGAAGTCTTGAAAGGAAAAGGATAACATGGCGAGAAAGAATAGTTAAGGGTAGTTAAGGCAAGGGAGAAGGGGTCTCCACAAGAAGTTCCAACATGAGAGAGAGAGAGTCTCCACGCTTTGTTGTCTTGTATTCATGTTAGAAATATTATAAGATCTTGTGTGTGTGATATGTATAGTCATGCACGTTGTAACTAAAGTGGGCATGATAGTGAAAATGGGAATATAAAATAAATTACTAATTAATACTTAAGTTTTAATTATTAATTAATCATTTAATTAATATGTAATTAAGCCTTAAATATTAATTAATTAATTAATTAATCCTTCAATAACCTTACTTAGTAAGGAATATTCCTAAAATATCTTAGAATATTCATATTATTCTAAAAATAGTTTACAATAATGAAGAAATACTATCAAACATAATTACAAATGAAATCATTTCTTATCAACATGTTAATTTATTTATAAATACTTTCTTCCTAACCATACAGAGAAATCTCTCATTTTGTCTAAATCATCACTCTCCGGATTAATCAAATCATTTTGGTCAATATCTTGATGTTGTTGCCACCACTAACACTCTCACGAATGCAATTGGGAGTTGCCATCCTTGTTAATACATAAGATGTAATAAGAAGGTCTGCATAAAGGCTCATCTAAAAATGACGTTCCTTAAGAATAATATTATAAAGCGCCCGGTTGCTATCCTTCATTTTATAAAATTCAAAATCACGAGAAAGAAAAGCTTCAGGAAATGTATGATACGGTGGATACTGCTCACAAAAATTTTCGAGATTCTTCTTTCTGAGGCACGTATCCAAGTAGTTCACTAGCTCATCCATGATATCGGTATCAGAATATGGATCGAAAGTGATTGGATGAATACAAGCAATGTTTTGGTTGAGCATAGCCTTCTGAGGAGAGTCGTCTACTACTAAGATATGTGCATTCTTCATTATCCTTAAGCGACTGATCTCCCCATGAGTCCCAATTATTCTTTCATTCTTGAAGAAGTATGGCTTGCTTTCCTTTCTTATATTGTGAAATTCGAGAGGTTTATAACACATTCGCTGGTCAAAAATCCAATCTTTACGAATCACCTCTTCTGCAACACTACAATGTTTCTTAAGCAAATTCAACAGCGGTGTTAAGTTATGAATCTGCATGCATGACCAAATCCCCACAAGCGCACCCATCTCCTTAAGCTTTTGAAAGAGACGATCCAACCCTGGACGAAAAATAATATCATATCGAAATTTACCATGACAAGGAATGAAATCTCCTTGTTTGATTTCTTTTTTCCTATCCTCGGGCCTTTGTCGATGAAGCAGAACACCATTGACATCCAACAACACAATATGGCCATGAGTAACATGAGATAGCGTTGCCTCTTGAATACTTTGCAAATCACTTGTTTGCTCCCTTTCACATTTATCCGTTGCCACTATCTCGTTGCCTATCCCTTCATCATTTAATTGTACATCATCCTTACAAGATTCAGATATTGCATGCGCTGAAGAAATTGATTTCGGAACTGAAGCCAATAAAAATGATGATGAAAAAACTGAAGTGGCCCCCATGGTAACGATGTTTTGAGCTGCATTATTATCCATTTCCTGCATGAACTCTGTCATTCTGACATGTGGCACAAGAAATTGTCGCCAAACCCCTCTCTTACCTCATGCCAATGCTGAAAATCCATGTTCTCAATTGTTTCATTACATCTGCAAAATGATAATTAGCTGACCTTAAAATTATCAAGGTATATTATTTACCTTGTTAATGTGTGACCCATGTTTGAACTAAAAGCTTCATTAATCCTTGAGAATTTATTTTCTGTACAAATATAAACGAAATATACAAAAATGCCTTATGTTACACTCATTTACAACTATTCGTCACTCTAAGAACTCATTAACAATTCTTCTTCGCTATTACCTTCTGAGTGAGGCGAAGAAGGTCTAAGCCGCTTGTGAGATGGTTCAAGATCTTCTGCATCTTCTATTGATGTTTCCATGGGTAATGGAGTGTGCGAATGTTCTGTACTCCTCGAGATAACTTCCGGTCTAATATCTGATTGAAGTTCGTCCTCAGACTCCGAGATTGAACCAGATTCGTCTTCAGAGCTATCGCACTTATCTGGAGGGAACTTTCTCAAATACTCCTTTATGGATTCGTTGGGGTACTCAGTTGAGAACCTATCTATCCACTTGTTCAGGTCCTCAACCATGGTCTTATCCTTTTCAACGGCAAATACACATGTATGCCGAAGGTAACACTCCTTCAAGACGGACCCCCTAGTGCAGTAGTCAAAAACCCACGCATCACTGTGAGGACCCCTGATCAAGTTGACGATGCTCCGTGCCGCTTGACTTGTGATGTTTGGATAACGTACATTGCCGAATACGTCACTCTACCTATCGGTGTATCGGATGGAGGTTCAGGGCCGTTGGAGTGCAAACAGATGCCTGGCCAGTCATTTGGAAGTTTGAAACTGTTTGGCGCATTCCTAACAACCAAGTGAACAACCGAATCAATGCACTTCGGATCAGCATCATTCATATAAAATCCTGTCCAACGATGTTTATTCCTCTTGGCAAAGGAGAAGGCAAAGGTATCGGTGACATGAGCAAGAATCAAGAAATAAATACCTGAAAACGTAGATATCAGTCAAGAGTGCAAGTATGAATTCAATAATAAATACCTTCTTTGTACATACTTGCACGGCTAAGTTTCTCCACCAAATCCTCTAGTGTCCTGTCTGTCGAAGGATTTTTTGACACCCGCCGATCCATCACGAACAATTGAAACGGTTTCCTACAAGCAGTGATGGTACCCCATAAAGTCTCCGAATCCAACAACAAACATCTGTAGGGCTTGTCGTGATTCGTAGCATCCTCCTTTATAAGGTTCAACTCGGTTCTCCGCTGCTGAAGGACTGCCATAAGAGAAGGCGTCATCGCAATGTTCTCCTTTTTGGCGTTGGCGTGCAATAGATTCTTGCCCAGATCTTCCGATTGATTCACCCATTCGACAAGCATATCATCATTTGTCACATGCAAATATTTGCTGACCTCTTCGTATGTTGAAGCCGAAATCCAACCCAGTTTGTGGCAGTGTATTCCCAACCACTCCTTGAAGTGCCTGACCGTCTTCAACTCCATTGCCTTGAGATGAAAAGGAGAGGTGGGCTGCTGTTGTTAATCTGTAATTTGCCATCAATCACCAAATCAGCCAAGACTTCCATCTCCTCCATCGTTGTTCCATTTAAAGGCTTCAACCATGTGAGCTTGAAATCGTTGTCTACATCCTTTATAGATTGAACAGACTTAGCCTTCGGCGTCTTACTGGGTTTCTTTGCAGACTTCTCTGAGGGCTCCACTTCACTTGTCTGCTTCTTCTTCAGTGTTCCTTTTGCAAAGGATTCCATAATCCCCAACCATTTGGCAAAGATCCTATCCTCGGGACAAGAAATCAACATCATCAAAAAGGATGTTTCCTTCCCGCCCACCTGGGCAAAATCAACTGCTACAATTTCTTCAACTCTCTGAGAAAAAAGACAGATTAATATACCGGCGAGATAAATCCCGCCCAAACAATTTGCTTACCCGGTAGTCCGCAGATTGTGTATTCCCTGCGGTAGCTCTTTGTGGTCGCTGAAGAGATTCCCACACGGCTCGCGTGTGTTTGAACTTCTCCCATATTTTGCTGTTGTAGTGGTTGGTGTCTGCAGCGTCCCATTCCGCCGATAACTTATGGTACTGCTCGATTGTGAGATTCGGCTTCGCTAAAAACGCCGATCTTTTCGTCAGCTTCTCACGGGTATGCTCGGAAAGTTTTGTTGCCATCGTTCCTTTGTTGTGTTCGTCGAGAAGTCGTTGGGCTGCCGTTATTGTGTGCTGGCCACTAATGATGTAGTACTTAACTGATTTTCTATTCTCCGTCTGAACCTTCCTCATTTGTTCCGGTGTTGTGATCCACACTTTGTCAGCGCCTTTGTTTCTCTCGTAGTATGCGCACAAAACAGCATTATGTGGAACGGTGTAAGAATTGTCGTCCTTCATCTTCTCCATGAGCTCAGCTACACGTTCCTGATTGAGTGGCCTGTAATTGAAGTTTGGGTTGACGCTGCAATACTTAACCCTACACGTAAATCCTATCATCCAACATCATTTCCTTGTGGCTTATTGCAGCATGGGACGCCACAGGTGCAGCTGACAAAACGACTAATGATTTTCTTCTACGATCCGAATCAACATGTGTGATCCCCGATTGAGCTGTTCTAATGTTCTCGGCACACTTTCCAGCTCCCAAATTTGCTAAGCAAATTGAACGTGATCTGTAAAGAACCTGAGACCAAGCCACCTCTCAATCTCCTTTATGATGTCGCTGTGTTCTTCTTCAATGTGAGAGGGACGATTGCTCCACTTGTGGATTTTCTGTATTGTGAAGCAATATCTCCTAAGAATACACCTACTTGATTAGTGAACACGTGAACGTCATTATCCACAAGTCGACAAAACCACCCGAAATTAATGTTATAACTAGCGACCTCTGGATCCGAGAACGTGACATTAGATGAACAAGGCATATGTGTCGATCATCGTTCAATCTGGTTCACAGCATGCTTTAGGATGCTTGACTAGCATACCCACTTTCCATTGTTTGCTTGTCCATGCGATGTGACAGAGGTTAGTTTGACAACAACCATGGTTGTTCCAATGCGCTTCCCGTTTAATTTGAAATATGGCCAAGTTGATTCCAGAATCCCCTGCCCATCTCTTCTCCTGCTCTTGTCTTTAATGTCACCTCAATTCACATCTGAATACAAAAATGATTAGTTCAAGCACATATCCGAGTATAACAGAGTTTATTTTAATTCTTACCCAGAATTTGACGACGACTCCATATTAATGACTCGATCTCCTTGTTTAATTAAATCGTCCTTCTGCAAAATAATACACTATGAATACAAATCATATAAAAACGCACACACACTTGTATAAACCCGAATATACAAAAATAATACACAGAGAGAAGTAGACGGAATTAACTGTCCAAAGCTCACCTTTGTGCTAGTTCAAAGGAAAGATAACATTTCGTTTTAGAACCACCACAAATGTGAGCTCTGGACAGTTTTACATAGTTTCCTAGCTTTTACTCAAAATTTTGATAAAATGATAAAAGTAAATAAATGAGATATGCAACTTATATATACTAATACACATATATATTCATATGGAAGGTGCGGCGGGATTAATCTCGCCACCCTTCAATGCCTCCTGAAAGAGTGGCGGGATTAATCTCGCCACCTTTCTGGAGGCCTTGAACGGGAGTGCGGATTAATCTTACCACCCTTCTCGGTCTCAGAGAGAACTGGACAGGATTTATTTGGTGCACCCCTTCAGTGACTCCAAAAAGGAGGCGAGATTAATCTCGCCCACCATGTAAGGATGGTTAAATGAATTTCGCCACCCTTCCCAGTTCTCTCCATTGGTATGTTGTAAACCTTCTACGTCTCAGACAGAAACGTTTGAGATTGGTCCGACTCACCAATGGAGAAAAAAGGAAGGGTGGCAGGATTCATTCCTCCAATAAGCATTGAAGGCTCGGCGGATTAATCCCGCCACCCAGGGCCTTCACTCGGTCCCTATGCGGCGGGATTAATCCGCTGGACGCCAATTCCCTGCTCGAAATCGGGCGGGATTAATCCGCGCCTAGGCCCTTTAGGCAGGCCTTTGGCGACGGGATTAATCCCGCCCGATTCCGTGCAGGGCAGCGAGATTAATCCCACCGCACCAGCCCTTCACTCGGGCCCTAGGCAGCGGGATTAATCTCGCTGTACGCCAATGCCCTGCGCGGAATCGGGCGGGATTAATCCCGCCGCCTAGGGCCGAGTGAAGGGCTGGGGGGCGGGATTAATCCCGTTGGATTCCGCGCAGGGCGGCAGGATTAATCCCGCTGGACGCCAATGCCTTGTGCGGAATCCGGCGGGATTAATCCCGCCGCCTAGGCCCTTCAGGCAGGCCAATGGCAGCGGGATAAATCCCGCCAATTCCGCGCAGGGCATGCGTACGTAGCGGGATTAATCCCGCCGCCCAAGCCCTTCACTCGGGCCTTAGTCGGCGGGATTAATCCCGTCAGACACCAATGCCCTGTGCGGAATCTGGCGGGATTAATCCGCCACCTAGGCCCTTCAGGCAGGCCAATGGCGGCGGGATAAATCCCGCCCGATTCTGCGTAGGGCATGCGTAGGCGGAGGGATTAATCCTGCCGCCCAGGCCTTCACTCGGGCCTGAAATGGCGGCAGGATTAATCCCGCCACCGAGTGGCTAATTATATAGCGGCGGGATTAATCCCGCCGCTACACACGTCTCACCATATAGCGGCGGGATTAATCCCGTCGCTACACACACACACACACAGATATATATATGTATATGTGTGTGTAGGAGAGTGCGTGTGTGTGCCAGAGATAGTCAAATCAGATAAAATTATACAGATACACACACACACACACATATATGTATTATATACGCGTGTGTGTGCGAGAGATAGAGATCTATAGAGAAGAGAGAGAGAAAGGATATATATATATATATATATATATCTGTGTGTGTATATGTATACGAGTGTGCGTGTGTGTGCAAGAGATAGAGATCTATAGAGAAGAGAGAGAGAGAAGGAGTATATATATATATATATATATCTGTGTGTGTGTATGTATACGAGTGTGCGTGTGTGTGCGAGAGATAGAGATCTAAATTATATTATTAAGATACACACACATATAAATATATATGTGAATAAAAATAATAAATAAACTCAGAGGAGTGTGCGTGTGAGAGAGAGAGAGAGAGAGAGATCTCACCTGTGTGAGAGAGAGAAGGAGATTTCACCGCCGCCGCCTTACAAACCCTAGGAATATACTTAAACCCTAAAAGGAATAGAATATATATTAACCCTAATCGAATATTCCTTTTAAGAATATACTTAAACCCTAAAAAGATTAAACTAGTGATTCACCCTAAACGAATATTCTTTCATTATATTATCAGTGTGTGCGTGTGCGTGGTGTATCACATACACCCCAAAAATAAATATCACGCAAGGGTTTAACACGTGTGTGTCCATGAGAGTGTTAAAGTTTCACGTGCAGCGATACATATATACACACATAGTATTATACACATAGACATACATACATATTAGTACTTATTAATATTAGAGATACAGAGTACAGGATCATGTATGGTGTGTATGTATGAGAGAAGAGTGACAATACATATTATGGATCATGCATGGTGTGTATGTTTGAGAGAAGAGAGACAGTACATATTACATGGATCATGCATGGTGTGTATGTATGAGAGAAGAGTGAGAGTGTTAACAAATTAAATTCATACACATTGGATATATTAGTACACACATATACATACATACGTGTATACACACAGACATACATACATATTACATGTGTAAATTCAATGTAGGGTTTAGGGTTTAGGGTTAGGATGGATCATGCATGGTGTTTATGTATGAAAGGAGTGAGTGTTATACACAGATATACATTATACATATTACATAATATTATAACATCAGTACATATTATGGATCATGCATGGTGTGTATGTATGAAAGAAGAGACAGGCTACATATTATGGATCATGATCATGCATGGTGTGTATGTATGAAAGAAGGGATTATGCATGGTGACACTGTGTATGTATGAGAGAAGAGATAGAGTGTTAACAAATGAAAATCGTACACATTGCATATATTATATTAGTACACATATATACATACACACGTGTATACACACAGACATACATATATATTACATGTGTAAATTCAATGTGTTACATACACCACACTGAGTACATATAGATCATACATGCGTTGAACATGATGTTTTCAATAAAGAAGCAACATATAATTTCTCAAGTTTGGTTTAGGGCAATGTGCATGTGTGTGCATATGTGTCTCTGTAAGTGCTTCTAATGCGTGTGCACATGTATATATAAATTTATGATGTGTTTATATATAATATGTGCAAAACAAACATCGAATAATTAAGAAAATAATATTAATATACACACTATGAACATATTTAAATTATACATAATAATATATGATTTTATCTAATATATAGCCATATATAATTTTAATAATATATATTAATTTAATATTGATAATAAGGTTTAACACTAGAATATTCTTGAAATAATAACAAATTAATTGAGAAAATCCCATTAATATATACAAATGTAGAATAATTACTGAGATAATTAAGAATAAGATTAATTTAATTATGATAATCATGTTTAATATTGGAATATTCTTTGAATATTAAGAAAATAACAAAGAATATTCAATTAATAGTAGAAAATGTAAATTAATTACTCGAGTAATTAAGAAATAATAATAATAAACAGATTATGAATATATTTAAATGATACATAATAATATATCAATTTATTTATTGTATTAGTGTATATATATATATAATAATAAACTTAGGCTCACTTTCCACTAGCGGGTGGTTATTTGGCCGGTGGTAAATTAAAATAATGCCACGTCATTAATTATTACTACCACTGTGCTTTTCCATTAGAGTGGTTAAATGAATTAAAAAATAAACTAGTAATGCACAATTTTTATTTAATCGATTATTATAAACATATATATATTACACATACATATAAATGAGTGATATTTTGCTAAATTTCATGTTTGCTTTTTATTTTAAAGTTTTAATTTATTTGTTTTTCATTGATCTTTTTGAAATCTAAAAAAAGTAAAACCTAATTTCATTAATCTTAATACACGTGTCATTCAATTATGCTCGGTAGCCATACAACCGGGCAAAATTGCCCGGTTATTACGCTACCACCGAAAAAGCCATGTAGGCGCCACATAGGTGCCACGTAGGTGCCATGTAAATTATAAATTATAAATAACTAGCAAGTGGAAAACTAAACCCATGGTAGAATAAATAATTTTTTTATTTTGATTGGTTGAGGCAATTAACCACCCGCTAGTGGAAAGTGGGCCTTAATAATATATACTTGAATATTAAGAATGTAGAATAATTACAAAAATTTCATAATATTAAACAGCTTGAAGCACTTGAATGACATTAAATGCAATTTTAAAACACTCATTGGAATTGAAGAGTATATATGTCAGACTGTCGGTTATTGTTTCAACTCATCTTAAATTTTTTTTTCTGTTATTTCAAAAATTTTGAATTTCTGACATAAGTATTATCAGTTTGACATGTAAATTTGAAAATGCATTTAATTTCCCACTCAAATTCAAATCTGGTTCTTTCTCCGGCAAGGGTTTCTTCATTTTCACTCTTCAGATTTTCTTTTTTCTTCTTAGTGATCAGCTCAGGAGCGACATTAAATTGGGTGTGCTATTGTTTATAGGAAAGCACGGCGCCTTCAGTGCTGTTTACAAGTAAGTATTATAAACAAATTTAGATATATTTATAAAGATTCACTCTCTTACACTCTCTTAAATTTTAGAATTTAGGGATTTAGGAATGCATTAGGATTACAATATATTCTGTTAGGGATTTATCTCGTTTAAATATACCTTTAACTTAATATTCTCGGTTAGCCGGGGAGGCGGGATTAATCCGGCTATTTTTTTCGCCTCTTTGAAGAGGTGGCGGGATTAATCCCGCCATCTCTTTTCATAGTTATGGCAGAATTAGTTCGAGCAATGTTCTCTGCCTCTTAAAAAGAGCGGCGAGATTAATCCCGCCGATAACTCTCTCAACTGATAATTATTTACTTGAATTTATTAAAAGAGTTGTCGGCGGGATTAATCTTGCCAACCATTTTAGGAGGCAGAGAAGGGGTGGCGGGATTAATCTTGCCACTACTTCCCTGTTTTAAATATTTGTGGGCAGAATTCATCCCGAATCTCTTTGAAATCATAGTTTCGGAGAGAGTTGTGGCGGATTAATCCGCCGCTTATTCCCCGTCATCAGAGTTGTGGGTGGGATTAATCCCGCCGCCTATTCTCCGTCGTCAGTGTTGTGGGCGGGATTAATCCTGCCCCTCTTCCTTGTCGGAGGAATTTGCGGCGGGATTAATCCCGCCGACTCTCCGACGAGGAAGATCCGGCGGGATTAATCCCGCGGTACTTCCTCGTCGGAGGGAGCCCACGGCGGGATTAATCCCGCCGCTCTTCCTCGTCGAAGGGAGCCGCGGCGGGATTAATCCCGCCGCTACTTCCTCGTCGGAGGGAGCCAAGGCGGGATTAATCCGCCGACTCTCGAGGAAGTCGCGGCGGGATTAATCCCGCTACTTCCTCGTGGAGGGAGCGGGGGATTAATCCCGCCGCTACTTCCTCGTCGGAGGGAGCGCGGCGGGATTAATCCCGCCGCTACTTCCTCGTCAGAGGATCCGGCGGGATTAATCCCGCCGCTCTCTCCGATGAGGAGAGTCGCGGCGGGATTATCCCGCCGACTCTCTCCGATGGGGTAGAGTCGACGGGGGATTAATCCGCCGACTCACTCTGAGGGATAGAGTCTGGCGGGATTAATCCCGCCCATCAGTTATATTAATAAAGCATGAGATATTATTTAAATAATTATGTATTATTGCACATGCATATTATTAAGCAACCGTAATTATGATTTCTTAAAATATTGCATAAACAGATATCATAAATAACAAATTTTTATGTGCAGGACAATATGTTAATACTGGAGATAAAGTATGTCTTCTTCGGAACAACGATAGTTGGCACTGGAACTGTGGAAGTTCGAGATAATAATGCATCATGTCACAATATTGCCCAAGGATCTTGTGTGTACGTATGGGTGAACACCATTTTCAAGCATGTTGAGGTTCTGGAATGGAATTTGAGGAGGGTTCTCCTGTATTGTGGAATTTGGATGAAGTCAAGGCTGACAGAATATAGAGTCACAAACAGTAGCACGAGTTTTCCAGATGATGGCTTGCCTGCTGTGATGGATGAGGTGATTCTCTTTCTTCATGAGATTGAGTTGGAAGAGGCATCATCACAGCTATAAATCCAATGGAAGCAGTGTCAGAAGAGAAACTAGGGTCCGACTTCGTGGGTGTAGTTGTGACAGAGGTTTCACCTAATGGCACATTGTATCCTGGATCCCTCGTGAGGTGGCGAACATCTGAATTAAGACGGCAAGATGGTTCAACATATTCTGGGTTGGATTTCAATAATAACAACCCGGAAGAACAACTCATATTTGAAGAGGTTCCTTGCATTGGTCCTATTGTAAGAAAAAGGCGATTCATGGGTTGCAGATCTTCCCCTGCAAGTTTCAGCAAGAGGGTAAAGATGGATCCTACATCTTCCGAAAGTGTTACGAGCATTTCCACGATTGACTGTGCAAGAAGAAGTGTTGTCAGATGGCAGACCGGAATGAAATTACCCAATGTAGACATGTCTTTCGTATGCTCACCCAAAAGCAAAGGCATGAGTTTGTATATGCTGCACTAACTGGGTGTATTGATGGAATGGCTTCGGACACAGGTTATCAGAGTACATCCATGGTATTTAATAAGGTGGCCATCTGCTTCAAAGCTTGGTACAGTATATAGGGATCCCAAAGACCACGTTCTACCGTCGGAGGGATGAGTGGTAGATGGAGCGCGAACCTCAGTACATGGGAACACTGGCTTGGTCAAAACCCGCTCTCACATTATGGCAGCCATAGAGATACTCAAGGCTTTTGTGGAAGCAAATGCAGACAGGATGCCTCACAAATGCCGAACCACAAATGCAGGGGTCAGGGAAAATCTCAAGGTTTTGCCTTCATCTACACTCAATTGAAGCTGTGTGAACATGTGAACAAGTGCCTCAGTTGATGGGGCTCAAGCAATCTGCACTGGTACCTTCAACAACATATGGAATACTCATTTTAAGGATGTGGAGATTGCAAAACACTCTAGCTTTTCCAAGTGTGACACTTGTACATCATTGAAGGCTGCAGAGGCTTGTGCAAAAACCTTGGTGGAGATCACTCCATTCAAAGAAGATGGAGGCCCACATGATTGCGCAACAAACTTGCCGGTCTCAGTACTATGCACACCGCATGCTTTCTGTGTCACCCATCAGAGTACCTGTGCTTGATCCATGACAAGATGGATCATTCAAAGACCAGCATTCCAAAGCTCGTTGCAACACCAAAGTGCCTTGGAAATGTCATGAAACTTCCGATTTCATTGACAGGTGTGCTAACACATGGACACGGTTGTGAATCATATGGACACTTTTCACTTCCACATTGGTCTAGCGACTCCAATTTCACTATTGGGTCGTTGCCATGTGTTTCAGAAACCTTGAAGCCCACTCACAGACAAGTCCTATCAGTGATCTCAAAGTGAAGAAACAACACCTTCAACCTTTACATAATGCTCTCATGAACACGTCTGCACTTGAGGCTACTTGGGAATATGAGAGGCATTGTCAGCAACCTGCACAAAAAACAGATGGCCCTGTTGAGAGTTCAGGTTCAGTGGAGGGATCTAGCTCAAATAGTGTACATGTGTCCTCAACATCAAATAAGCTTCCTCGTCATTTGCTTTTACAGATGGATAATTGTGCAGGCGAGAACAAAAATAGGTAAATCATTTTACTTAAGGGTTTCTCAAGCTCATACTTACTTTTATTTTCTAGATATGTGCTAGCATACTTGTCAATGCTTGTTGCCAAAGGTGTGTTTGAAACAATCACGCTCAGTTTTCTTATGGTTGGTCACACTCATGAAGATATTGATGCGTTCTTCAGCAAGGTCTCCAACTCTACAAAAAGGACAAGTGCACTTACCTTACCGCATATGATGAATCTTTTTGAAAATTGCATCTCCAAAAAAAGTTGTGCTTTGCTTGTGACTGAGGTGCCAGACTTCAAAAAATTTCTCAAGGAGTATATAAAAGAGGGAGTGATTCTTTAGTTGGTCACCTTGTGCCGCTACAATTCTTTTTCTCCATACGAGATGGTATACCTATTATGCAGTACAAGTTACGGCCATCAGAGCAGGAGTGGTTACCGAAAGAGGGGTTAATGCTCTTCAAAAGTGGAGAGAATGGAAAGCCACTTCTCCCAGAAGGACAACCAGACCCTATTCCATTGAGTGCCCAGCTCAAGGAACAAGAGGTTATTATTGATGGCATCAAAAAATATGTGGCATGGGTTCAAAAATCGATGCCAAAGAATTCTGATAAGGCAACTGGTTACTCAGAACTATATAAGCATGTGGTCACTATTGGGAGACTGTTGTTCGAGAGTTGGAAGGGCCTACTGTCACAAGTACAGAATTGCAACACCCTTTTGGCCTAAAACAAGGTGGCGAGAGGAGATTGAAATGACATCACTGAGCACAGACGACATAGAAGCCAGTAGTGATGTGGAAGTGCAAACCCCACACTTTGTTGGACAAAGGAACCAAAAACCTAAAGCATACTTTGATTGCTGCAGGATCTTCAAAAACTAATGATGGTTCTCATTACTCCAGATGCGTCATATAATCAGCCTATTTGGATGGGTCAAATTATCGACACACCTGAAGTAATCACAAAAAATAGTATTGTTAAGGTTGCATGGTTCAAACCACAAAAAAGGCGACACGAGAAGGAGAGCGAAAGATATAATGGATGCCTAGAGAAAACATGGTCTCCCAATCAAAAAGACCCAGCATGTTTTATAAATGTTAAATCCATTCGATATGGGTGGATGTCAAGAAGCGTTGATAAAGTCACGATTAACAAAACTGCAAGGGAATGTATGTTTTCTGAAGCTTAAAGCAATTACAAAATTATAAAATATCATATATTTAATATTCATAATTATTATAAACTCTTTAATAATAGTACCAAATTGTTACTTAACTATATAAATTTAAAAAATGATATGGAAGATTGACTATATTATTATAGGATTTTATATATATATTATTACTACTACAAATTTTTAATTAATAATGTTATATTTAAATATTAATATTTTAATAACAACATCAATATTTATATAATGTACCTCTTATGCTCTTCCTTAATTGTTATATTAGGCAATATATTATATAATTTAATACCTTCTACTTTTATAATGTTATTAATTTTTGTTCAATGAATGCTATAATTTATTAAAGGGTAGAATACAAAATAGAATATTCTAAAGAATATTCTCTTTTCAAACATATATTCTAAAGAATATTCCTTTAATATTAGAAAATGCTAATTAAATAGCTAAAATTGCTAATTATTAGAAATGGGACTATAGCCATGCCCATTTTAGTTACAACATGCATAGTCTCAATGAATGGATCTAACAAGGCAATAGCCAAAATCCATTCTTGCCCTTAACTTCAAAGACCAGTCATTGTGGCACTGAGGGAAGGTGATTTGATATATATATATATCTTAAGAGTTAAGAGAAGGAGAGTGTATAACCTTTCTTAACGGTTGAGAGAAAGGAAACAGTTAGACAAGAAACAATGAGGTTTTCCTAATTAACACACTCCATGCAAGTTTAGAGTTTGCTACTCATCCTTCTTGTCCAAGACTTAGTGGACAAGCTTGTTTAAGTTACCATATATACAAAGCCCCATCCAACAACACTACCTAAGAGGGATGTTGGTGACCCTTTGAAATCAATCGTCACCCAAGGTGGGATCGATAATTGGCAAGAACTTCATCATACACAGATTGTGCTTTTTGTAGATATGCTACTTCAAATCTCCTTCTACTCTTGAATTTTCCTTGGACTATTTCATAGCATTCTCCAAGCCCTCCTCAATCTCATTCTAAATTTCAACGGTTAAGCATTACAAAAAAAGTAATCAAGTGCATACCTTGAATAAAATCTTTGCACAAATCAAATTTGGCAAAGGATGCCATACTAACTTCCCTATTGTGCTTTCCTTCCACTGCTGAATAACTTTACAATCATTGTTGCTCAACGAGTCCATAATCTTTGATGTCCCCTCCACACTTGCACAATATGTCTTCACAACCAACAGTAGATGAGGTAGAGTGGTCTCAATAGAAGTAGCTAATGAGTTGCATTGACAAACAAGTAGTTTGACATACTTATATATGTTAAATAGTCACTTGTTAATATGATTAACATGGTAATAAGTTAGAGGTCATCTGGATCAAATTTCCTAATGAAGCTCACTCTCACACGAACAACCCAATGCTGCTTGTTGTCCTCCTCCATGACTTCTTTGGACAACTTTTACAAAGCTTGGAGCCTATGGTTACCATCCTAAGTCAAGAAGAACCACATAGATAACAAAGGAGCCTAGGGTTCTGTAAACTCCTCAAACGCCTCATGAAGAATAAACATGTTGTTATCCTTGTCCAACTCTGCCAAATCCTCCTTTGTCATTGGTTTGTTAACATAAAGGATGAATTGGTGGTGCTTCAAAGGTATCCACTTCCCCACTTGAAGCTCCTTGTCAAAATCCTTTGAGTTTACATGGTGAAAAACCTTGTTTAAAAGTAGATGTTAAACAAGAATATTTAGGGTCTCAAAAGTCATTGATGGAGATTCATTGTAGTTGATTTGCCAAACTCTCCACTTGTAGGCTTGCTAGAATGCTATATACCTCCTTCTCCTTCTTTGGTTCCCCCTTCACCTTCTTCTTTGTCCCTATCTCCCCCTCATGCTTCTTTCCATGGCCTCTCTTCTTCCTTAACAATTGGCTGACCTAAGTTAAATTAACCTTATGTCTGTCTTCATTGCTCTCCTCGTCAATAACACTATGGGCTGCCATATATTTTGGTAGGACCACTAGTATGGAACTTGAGCCACCTATGTTTGCAACAAGGACTTCACATGCGAGTTTCAATGTAGAAATCATAACCGCAGTCAGAGGTGGATGTTCACTTAAAGGTGAGAGAAGAGCCTTTCATGTAGTTGTATCAGCACCTAAACCAAAAGACCTTATTTCCGAGCATGTGTCAGTCTGTGGTTGCAGCACCAACCTTGCCTTCTTGTCTTCTTGATGTCAAATCTACTCTTGCCTATGCTTCTCTTATAAATGGTTCACAATCTTTCTTCTCTTGGAGAAGTTTAGAAGCTCTCATCTACATCATCTGGCAAACCTACAAACAATGACTAGCAATCAACTTAGGGAAAACCATAAACCTAAAGACCAATTGAATTTAATACTACATCCTACCGACTAGGAGGTGTAATGTCGAACTACCCAATAGATAGAAAAGGAGGAGAACCACTACTAATGGTTGGGGAGGGTACTACCAAAGCCCCTAGTTGGCACACAATGGAGAAGGACCACTATTGCCAACTAGGGAGGGCATTGTCGGACACCCTAATTAGCAATCAATGGAGAAGGACCACCACTACTGACTGGGAAGAGCACTACCGAACAACCTAGCCAACACTCGGTAAAAGACCACCACTACTAACTAGGGAGGGCACTATTGAACTTGACTAGGGAGGGCACTGCTGACCCCGCAGTTAGCAAAAGGAGGAGACTACCGAACCTCCTAATCAACACAATAAGAAGAAGAAAGCACTACTTTTTAACTGGGGAGGGGACTACTGAACCTCCTAGTTGGCACTTAGTGGATAGGGACCTCCATTATCGACTGGGAGTGCATTGCTTGGGATTACAAAACCCTAGCAAGTGTAGGATTTCTTAAAATTAGTGATTGTGATTGTAAATAGGGTTACTGAAATTGGTGGCTAGGATTGCAAATAGGATTAGGTTTCATTAGATTAGTGATTATTAGGTTAGTTAGTAATTAACACCTAAAACAGAGGAGATCTAACCTAGGTTTAGATTTAAATATTATAGCTAAGAATACCATTCTCTAAGCCCCTCCATCCACAAACATTCAATGTTTGTACAAGGTTTGTGACAAACATTGTTTGGAGTTACTTGATTATTATGCTGTTGACATAGAAATTTGGTTAGGTTCATGTTTTTGGAAACCTACTTCGCTAGAGTAAGATATGATGGTATTACAAAGAAATTTTCTATTAATGATGATGGTATCGCATTTGCATTTGTCCAAGAATTGCTTGTAACATTCTCATTCCAATGTGGGAAGACTTCATGATCTTTCAATTGTTGTCATTTTTTGGTGAATCAAGATTATAAACAAAGATTTTTGTTGAGGTGGATGGATCGTTGATTGCATGAATAGAGAAGTATTGGCAAAAAAGAACATGTCTACGGGTTTGTGAATGTAGACTTAACAGAACTACTAAAAGACTTGAAACTAGGCCACAAATGGTATTCTAAGCCACACTATAAAGTAGTTTTCAATGCTGAGAATGGCAGGGAGGTGTGAGTGGAGGGAACTTTTAGGCACACAGAGTGTGCTTGAATAGTCTTCTCTAGAACTCAGTGCTTCAGGTGCTCATCCATCCTGAGTTTGCTTGATTTCCGAGCACGAGCATACTCAAAAGAGGAGAACGAGGAGTTGTGCACAGGATGAGGAATGATCTGATGACTATAGATGAAAGGTTGGAGAAAAATCGAGTTGTTAAGCTCTCAGAATAGAGATTTACGTAGAGACGTGTTTTTTCTCCGTGCAAGAAATTTGACTCTTTCCATTCGATGCAAGGATTTGAGGGACTCCTCGAGGGAATTAGCTATGCGAAAGGACTTGAAGAAGTTCTACTGAGACATCATCAAAGCTCACAAGCATGGAAAGTTTGAGGGAGAGGAGGTTATTTGGAACTTGATACTAGATATTGCTTAGAACATGAACTGAGAGAAATAGGGTTTTCGATATCACGAGACGACAAAGTAGATTTTTCAAGTCATCTGGGGGGGCTTGAATGCACAACTTTATGAAGCTCAACATCAATCCTAATATCTCAACTATAAAGTGAGCTTTGAGGTAGACTTTTAAATACAAAACAGATAATATTTGAAGTATTTTACATTTTTTAAAATATTAATTATTTACTGGTTTTCTTTTTATAAAATTTATAGGTATCAATGAGGAGAACTTTTAGTTGCTTTCTAAAATTTATTGACTGAAAATGCAAAGCTTGCAACTTGCTCTTGGTATTGTCCATGCTTCTCTTGTTGAGGATGAGACATCAATTAAATGAGCTATCAAATGGGATACAAGGCATGATGTGCTCGTGGGATTTTATGGAAAAAAGGTGGAGAATCACTCATGTGAGGAGAAATTTGTTGTTGCAATTGGTGAGGAAGAAGCAGGCTACGACAACATTGTTTAGGCTTTCTAGTTGAACGTGAAAGCTTCATGTGATAAGGTCTTCATCGCAAGCCCCTTACATGTCAAGCTTCCAAGCCTTGGACTCTTCAAACAAGTACAAAAATCCCTTGGGAAGCCTAGTTGTTTTCAGTAAATGTGAGAGATATAGGGATATTTTCTGGCTCCATGATCATGATTTCATACATAATGACAAGAAGCTGATCAACCCTAGGATCAAAAACTCTTTTTCTTGGTGAGCACATGGTGCATCTTAATGATGTTTGGAACGTGTTTGAGAGATTTCACAGGTTTCACGAGCTACAAGTAGGAGACGTCCGCCATGTTGATCAACAAAATTGGGTAGCTACACAAAGGATAGCTTCTAGGAAGGTTCAGGAGCTTTTGCATGACCTACATAATCCTGTTAAAGGAAGACCAGAGAGAACACTTGGAACTAAAGTCTACCTCGATGTGGTTGCTTTCTACATTGACATTTTCCTTTTGCCTCATAAGAACTTGCAAGAGAGAGTACAATCTACTGTAAAAGTTTCTTTTTTCTTGAGGTATTGAATTTATTCTTTCATCTTTTACAACTCTAATATATATCTTTAGGTTGTGGCGACTTTGGAACCTCAAGGAGAGAAGGGGACTCTGAAGAAAAACTTTCTCAATCGAGAGACTTTCTTGGATGTATAGCTCTCCTACTATTTTATCATGATTCTCATCAAGTACTTTTGGGATTTTTATCTAGGACTTTCAATTCCTCTAGAGAGAACATGAACCAATGTTTGTGAGATGTTCTTTTCAAAAGTAGGAGGCATGATGCAATATGAACGCTCCTATTATGGCAAGGATATTGTAGATAGTGTTGCGGCATTAAACTAGGTTGCAAGTTATGGGGTAGAAGGTGACCTTCAATTCTCAAAGGCCCACTAGAAACATGAAATATTTGGGAGAAACTATAGTTGAAAGGACTAGAAATAAAGTGCTTGTGGATCTTGGAGACTACTCTTATGTGGCTGAGGACAAAGATATAATCAAAGCTTTACAAGCAGGGCTTCTTGAGGCACAACAAAGATGTTCAGATGTGGGAATCACTTGCTCATCGAGTAGCTCTGCAAGTTCTTGGTTTATAGCTCCATGGAAGCAAAGGATTTCACTGAGTTTGGAGCTAGATCAGAGCTGGTTGAGGACAAGGCTGATGAGGTTCTAGAATCAGATTGTGATGATGAAGTGAACCTGGAAAGTCTGGACATGGACCTGTCATGACCCGATACAGGATGCAGGATTCCGGATACAGGATACAAGATACAGGATACGGGATATAGGATATGCTTATAGGATATACCTACGGGATATTCCTATAGGATATGCTTATAGGATTTCCTACAAGATATGTCTAGAGGATATGCTACAGGATATGCCTAGAGGATAAGTGTCACCATTTTTAGCTCATGACTAGATTAGGTTCATGACCAAATTAGCTCTTGGAGTTGTGAACATAAAAGCTCTGACTTAATTATTATACAATCAGTTACTATCAACACCAATCATTCTATGATCATTCTTGTTCCTTGTTCTTTGTCTTGCTCCTTGCCTCCTGCTCTCATCTTAATTCATAGTTCCTTGTCCTGCTCCTTGTTTGCTCATGATTCTTAGTTCCTGTCTTGCTCCTTGTATTGCTCCTGAGTTAAGCCTTCTTGTTCTCAGAATCCTGCTCTCTTCCTTGTTCCTAGATCGTGGCTTGACAGTTGATAGTAACTGCTTTCATAACTCTTCGATTCCTAGCTATTTTTTTTTCCTTGGTTTTCCTCTTCTTTTTCCTTTCATAGATCATGGCCGATTTTGAGCACTTTCAACGTGAGCACCAAATGTTGCTTCACAGCTAGCACTTTGCGCCAAGTGGTCATAGATCTGCAAGGTTCCACCAACGTGGTGCATGCAGCTGCTGATGCATCTTCCAAGGCTGCTACGCATGCTCTCTCTCAAGCATCTGTGATTTCCTCTCCATTGAACTCTTCTTCAAAGCCAAGATCAACATATCGAAAAAGTTCAGTGTCAATCACGCCGATTTCTAAGCTTTCCTGAATCAAATCCGGCTTTTGATCCGCATGTAACCACGCCGCTACTTGACTAATGCACAAAAGATTGGCCTTTTGGCATCCTTACTAATTGGATCTCGATGGGCTTGGTTGGCCCCTTATTGGAGTGTGACGACCCATTGATGGAAGACTTTGAAGGTTTTGTGGCTGCTTTTGAAGCCTGCTTTGGAAATCCCGATAAGTACCATTCCGCATGCACGAAGTTACGAAAGCTCACACAAGAATCTCGATCAACTTTCATCTATGCATCCGAATTTCAGCAACTTTGCACAAATATTTCATGGGACGAGACTGCATGATCGAACACTTCTATTTGGGTTGAGGGATGACGTGAAGGACCTTCTCCTTATGGTACGGATGCCAAACATTTAGCGGAGATTCATGCAACAAGCTATTTGCTGTGACAACCGTTTATTCGAGTGTCATCAGGAAAGATCTCGTCAGCAGTTCCTGCAAGCCAATCCTACAGTTGTGGTACATGTTTCTGCAACACCTTCTGGAGTAGTTCCTATGGAAGTTGAAAATCCAAGCATGGCTCACTTTTTGCTGTTGAAGCAACGTTGCCGCAGTGAGAACCTATGCTTGTATTGTGGTGAAGCAAGACACAAAGTGGCAGAATGTTCTATTAAAGCCAGGAAGTTCAAGACATGTGAAGTTAAAGTTGAAGTTCAGTCGAAAAACTTAATGTCCATTTCGTCCTAGGAGCTGCGAAGTTGGACGTAGGTGCAGGCTCCATTGTGCTGCTCATACATTCCATCACTCAAGTTTCTTGTACACATTCGTCTTAATAATCAAGAGCTTAAGGAGTTTGCCCTCTTAGACACTGGCACAAATGCATGCTTCATGGATGACATTTTTGCAACTCAGTATGGCATTTCGGGTGGTGAAGTTGAAGCGTGCAGTTCCTGTATAAGGTGGCTGATGGTCATCTGATTGCTTCTGGCACAGTTACCACATGCTACCACACCTCTCTTTTGCAGTCATGGTGCATTCAACTGTTCGATTTCCTTCAACTTGATCAAAGACCGGTCGACTCCTCATTTTGGGCATACCATGGTTCGGTTGTAAATCTTCAAATCGACTAGAGGTCTAATGCTCAACGTTTTACACATTCTTTGCAAAGTCATTTGTAGCCAACTGCGAACATGTCCTGTAGAAGTGTGAAATCTGCTGGAGCCTGATGAACTTGTAGTGCTGCAAGCCGAAGTCAATCAGGACCCAACAACACTTGCCTTTAAACAGTCATATGCAGGATCGCCGGGGTTAGTGCAAGGTAAGAGCGCCTAGACAATGCGTCCGCTTGCCATTCCGAAAACAGGGCTTGTAAACGATAATAAAATCAAAACGTGATAGGAATTCCGCCCCACTAGCCTGTCATTGAATTAAGAACTCGAGCCGTTTCAAAAAAACTCCAGGTTCTTGTGATCCGTAAGGACTTGTACAGGACGCGTAGCACCTTCCAAGAAGTGCCGCCATCCTTGAACGAATCCACAATGGCCTTGAGTTTCTTGTCATGAATCTTGTAATTGATCTCCGCCGAAGGAACTTACGAGAGTAAAAAGCTACATGATGGAGTAACTTCTTCTCCAACTTAACATCCAAAGTATCTGCTTCAACGAAGAAGGGACAGGAAGGATCAGATGTGCTAAAATCGGAGCTGTTGAAGGCGTCCTTGAGTGCTGTGAATGCATATTCTGCCTTGTTGGACCAAGAGAAAACCCCTGTGCGCTTGGTGAATTCCGTGAGTGGAAGTACACGCTTGGAGAAGTCCTGTATGAACTGCATGTAGAAGTTTGCAAAGCCAAGGAAACATTGTACGTCTCATACAAACTTGGGCCTCTCTGACTCCATGATGGTCTTCACCTTGTGCATGTCCATGAAAACGCCGCATGAGAGACGATGTAGCCTAGGAACTCCACAGGAATCCCTGTCGAAAAAAACACTTCTCCAACTTCGCATACAGGCTATGCTCGCGGAGCCGTTGTAGAACTAATCGTACATGCTTGTCATATGCCGCTTGGTCCTTGGAAAATTAAAAATGTCATCAAGATGGATCACCACAAATTGGTCCAAGAAGTCGCAAAAGATGTCGTTCACCATGTGTTGGAACTGGTTGGGGCATTGGTAAGTCCGAAAGGCATCACCGTGTACTCGAAGTGTCCATACCTTGTATGAAAGGCAGTCTTTCACTCATCACCTGGACGAATTCGTACAAGATTGTAGGCCCCTTGTAAGTCAATCTTCGTGAACACCTTTGCTCCTTGCAGCCGATCGAGAAGTTTCGGGATCAATGGCAACGAGTACCGGTTCTGAATGGTGAACTTGATTCAAACTCCTGTAGTCCACAACCAAACGTAAATTCCCATCTTTTCTTGACAAAGAAGATAGGTGCTCCTGTAGGGGCTTTGAGTGACAAATAAAGCCGGATGCCAAGTTGTCCTTGATGTACTGGCAAAGAACCTCCAATTCTGTAAGTGACAGTGCATAAATTGGTCCGAACGGTGGAGTCTTTCCTTCCGCAAGATTGATAGGACAGTCGTAGGACCTGTGAACAAGAAGAACTGCAGCCTTGTGCTTGTCAAAAACATCCCTAAAAGGAGTGATACTTGGATGGTAGGAAGAAGGAGGAAAAAGAGAAGGAGCAGGAGAAGAAGATTGGAAAACAGGGGAGTCAAATACAGGAAAGGTAAAGAGGACATAGGAGTTACTTGGAAGGCAAAAAGATGAAAAGGAGCAGGATCAGTGGCAAGTTCATGCATGGTAATGGTAAGAACTCGGAGAGGAAAAGGAGGAGCTGTGACTGAAAAAGAGGAAGAATCTTGGGGGGTGGAACAAAAGCAAGTAATGAGAAGGGCAGGATTGAGAAAAACCTATGTGGATGTTGACAAGTGTACAGGATTGAAAGAATCCTGTATAGAAGTCCGTGGATGCACATGAGTGAGGAGAGCCTGCGAGTGTGCTGGTGAACCAATAGGAGGTGGATCCTGTTGAGGAGGAACCTTCGACACTAATACAGATGGAACCCTGTACAGGAATCCACGAACTTACATGAGTGGAGAGAGCTTGCGGATGTGCTGAGGAACTGACATGAGGTGAATCCTATCGAGGAGGAGTCTTCAACACTGATACAGGAACAGGCACATTCAATCTTGTAGCTTATACTGCCTCAAACACTAAGGACGTATCCTGCACGCAAGAAAGTACAGGATTGATCTTGGTTGCCGGAGAGGTCTCACACATTAGTCCTGACATCGCAAGCTCCTCTTCCTCTAGTTCCCATTCAAACTACAAGTTGTTTGCCATACAGGATGAACTCTTGTATCAGGAAGGTCTCCTGTACGTTCCTGTTGGTGTTTACAGGACTCGTGTGGTACAAGATTGTCATGATACCCCGGTTACAGGACATTTTGGTGTGGCCAAGACAGTTAAGTTAATGACTCGCAACTATTAGTGGCCTGGGTTGTGAGGTTTTGTGGAAAGGTTTGTCGGAGTTGTGACACTTGTAACAAGTCAAAGATGCCTCGTCATGCACCTCTGGTCTTCTTCATCTTGTTCCTGTCCTTATACTCCTTGGAGATTTATTTCTATGGATTTCCTCACAGATCTTTCTCCTTCTCGTGGGTTTGATGCAGTTCTTGTGGTGGTTGATTATTTCACCAACAGGCTCATTTCCTACCATGTAACAAGACGGCTACAGGCCAGACGACTGCTGAGTTGGTGATCCACGAAGTGTTTCGACATCATGAACTTCTTGAGAGCATTGTTTCTAATCGAGGCTCACAATTCATGTCCAAGTTTTGGCGAGAGCTTTTCCGAAGTCTACAGGTGAAAGGGATCTTTCTTTAAAATATCATCCATAAACTGATGGGCAGTCCGAACGCACGATTCAAACCTTGGAGCAATATCTTGCTGCTTCATCAATTATCAACATGATAACTGGTTGGACCTTCTTCCGATAGCAAAGTTTGCCTACAACAACTTTGTTCACACATCTACATGCCAGACACCTTTCTTAGCTCTTACAGGCTACCATCCACATTTTGACTTTGCTCCTCCTGCTTCTCCTTCTTCCGATCCTGGGTACAGGATCATCTCCAACATCTTTGTCAGGTACAGGATGATCTCTGAGTTCATCTTCAGTAGGCACAGGAACAGTACAAGCATCATGCTGATGCTCATCGTCAGCTGGCACCTGCATACAAGATTGGTGATCTCGTGTGGCTTCTTCATTAACATATTCGCACCAACAGGCCTTCTTTTAAGTTGGATTTTCAATGATTGGACCTTTATAGGATTGCGACGGAGGTCAATCCTATAGCTTTCCAACTCAAGTTGCCATTTATGATAAAATTCATCATGTGTTTCACACCTCTTTGTTGGAGTCATATCATCCTTCTTCTCTTCCTAGTCGTGCTTCTTCTCCTCCCTCTTTTATGGTCATTAACGATGAACCGAGTACGAAGTTGCAGCCATCCTTGATTCTCGTCTTCTTTACCTACCGATCGCACTTGGGAACCTACATCCAACTTATTCCATGCTTCGTCCAAAATTACTGCCTTCCATCAGCATTATCCTGCTAAACCAGGTCCCAAGACTCGTGGAACTTGTCCTTAGGAAGGAGGTGTTATCACGACCCAATACAGATGCAGGATTCCGGATATAGGATACATAATACAGGATATGCCTACAAGATATACCTACGAAATATTCCTACAGGATATGCCTAAAGGATATGCTACAAGATATGCCTAGAGGATAAGGGTCACCATTTCTAACTCATGACTAGATTAGGCTCATGACCAGATTAGCTCTTGGAGTTGTGAGCATAAAAGCTCCGACCTAATTGTTGTACAATCAGTTACTATCAACACCAGTCATTCTACAATCATTTTTGTTCCTTATTCTTGTCTTGTTCTTGCCTTGCTCCTTGTCATGCTCCTAAGTCAAGCCTTCTTATTCTCGAAATCCTACTTTCTTCTTTGTCCTAGATCGTGGCTTGATAGGACCAAGGGATGGTGGATAGGAGTGAGCTTGGGCATACCTTGATCTTTATCTTGGAGAATCATTAGGAAGCTAATGAGACAAACACACTTAATAAAAAAAATCGTATTTTCTTTTTATATTTGATTGAAGTTTTCATATATTTGGCAATAAAATTTCAAACAATGTGCTGGTGGACTGGAAAGAGGTTTGAAAATCAGCTTTGATGAGCCAATTAAATAGAAACCCATGGCTCTCAAAAAGATAGATTGACCCTAGTGAAAAATATTGTTTTGAAAGTTGAGTGGTAGGGGAGAAACTTGAACGAAGCAACGACTTTGAGCATAGGTTTAGATTGCTCTTATGGTTTGAGGAGGGCATTGCAACCTCTGGAGGACAAGAAGCAAGAAACGCAAATCAAAGATGAAGCTTGTGTGGTATCTCAGCCATGTGTTTAGCATGAGAAAAAAGGTTAGAAACTTCTAGAGAGATACCCGTGAAAGCATCAACATGGAGGACCTTCCCAACTTTGCAAAATAAATACATCTGAGTTTCTCTTCACATATTATAGAGAAAAATAGTAAATGATTTGGGACTTGGTTTTCTTCTGAGACGATGTGAAAGTCGGGATTAGAAGTGTGATTATCTTGGTTATAAGCATGCATGAGTGCTTTATTTTTTAGAAATCAAAACTAATAATATTTGAAGGTTTTATTTAAATAAATTAACAAAAGTTAAGGTTAGGGATTGTAAATAAAAATATGATTTTTTCTAATATAATCGTATACCTGGGGGTTAAAATTTAAAGTCTGTGTACGATCGTAGTATATAATGTGTTAATGGTAGGTGAACCCCCAAGCACCTCGTCGAACGGGAGCATGGAAAGCTTTGAGACTTTCTTTAAGCCAAAAGAAGAGTATTATGCCTCAGCAGTTACGATCTTTTGTAGTTATATAGTAATTGATTAGTTACATAAGATGCTAGACTAACACACAAACGCACGCACAGTACACGTCGAGAATGTACTATAAGGTCGCTTTACTTTATATACATTGCAATATAGAGTACCTGCACCCCTTTGAATAGTCTAATTTAACATTTGAATTGTCTAACTGACATAATATAGTATGAACATGTTCATGTTCCAGAGATTGACCGCTTAAGACGAAACCCAGGTGAACGCAAATTCTAATAGCAACAATCCTCAGTGCATGATACGATAGTATCCATGTTTATTTGTGTGTGCGTGTGCGTACCTGTGGAGTAGACTGTGACTTGAAGAAGTATCTTCGAATACTTACGATGAAACCCAAGTGAGCATAATCTTCAATATAATGGACCTATAATAATACTGAAGTCAGATAACCCGTAACTCTCTCTATCACTGTATATAATATAATCTTCGTAATGTGCATATACGCCCACACAAGTATAAACATACATGTATCTGTACAGAAATAAATAATGTTAATTTTACCTTTGGATTGCAAGTGAGTTCTTACAGTGTATGAAGTACATCGGCCGTATCAGAAAGACAGTTTTTTCCACTGTATGCCATCCAAACCGGAAAATCGTGCGGAAAAGTTGAAAGATCGTAAATAGTGCCTTAAATTTCCCGCCCAACTATAGTCAAATTTCTCAAAAGTTCCTCTTCTAATCACTGGAAATACAGGTATTGACATAGTGTGCGTGTATTGTGTGTAAGCGTGTGTTCATATATACGTTCTATATAGACACAACACAGCATGTATACACTTACTTTGGGTTCATATTGTAAGTAATATGGAATCCTCGTAGCGTTGAAACAGCAATTTGGTCCTATAGTTTGTAAATTGGTCCTGTAGCTGAAAGCGAGTATAGAATCTGTGCCTGAGCTGCAACACGTGCTAGGAAAAGAAGTGGTGGAGAGTGCTGCGTGGAAGCGAAACGGCTCTTAAAAGAGCTTTCACTTTATTAATGAGCCTTGATCAAACAATTATAACTGAGGCTGTGGTTAATCTAGTTACCCGTCTCAGCGTGAAGAAAGCGGTACATTTTATATTTTATTTTCTAACTAATTAATTTATATTAATATTGATATTCTCTCTCAGGAAGGTGGATTAACTCCTAAAGAGGAACTGGTGTTGATACTGGAGAAGCAGTATCCCAATGATGTGGGTATTTTAGCAGCCTTCTTTTTTAACTATATCAAGTTGTCACCAGGCCAAGCGTTGTTCTTGAATGTTAACGAGCCACATTCATATATATGGGGACTGTGTGGAGTGCATGGCTATTTCTGATAATGTTGTTCGGGCTGGTTTAACTCCAAAGTTTCGGGACACTCAGACCCTGTGTTCCATGGTCAGCCATAAACAGGTGTGTGTGTGAGAGAGAGAGAGAGCTTAGGAACACTCTTTTATATCATCAACACGCACACGTTACATGAGATTATTCACAGGGGCTACCGGAGATATCTGAGGGTACATTAATCAACAGGTTTACAAATGAATTTGAAGTGGATCATGTATATGTTCGAGTTAGAGAGACAGCCAAGGTTGTGTCTGTGCGTGGACCATCCATAGTTTTGGTGTACAGAGGAACTGGAGAACTCGACAAGCAAAGTATAAGTGCAGGCAATGTGTTTCTTCTCGCAGCTGGTAAAGAGGTGGAAGTGAAAGCCGTGGGCATCGGGTCACCCTCCAAGGTAAGCAAACAATGAGTGTGTGCGTGCGTAGGTTGATCAAACGCCAATATGTAGAGTCAGTCCCACAATAAGAGCCAGATGCATCTAAAAGAAATCACACACATGCCCAAACACACACGTGTTAGGTGGAAGTGAGATGATCAAACACTTGTAACTGAGGTTGTGGTTAATCTAGCTATCTGTCGAAAATGATATTAACTAAATATTAACTAAATATTGTACGGCTCACGTGCACATATTATTATTAGTATAGTGGATTTTAATAGCCATCGGATTGGTCTTTTAATCTGGACCATTCGCTCTTATATATATAAGTTAATGTTTTTGAAGTAACGGGTATACACATTTTTATTCTGAGTTTTTACATTGATGGAGGTGAAGGGCACTTTTAATTCTCCCTATGGAATGCTTGGATTTGTATCTTTTTTTATTGATTTTCTTTTTTCTTCTTAGATCTAGCTTTTCCATTGTCTAAATCTATTCTATTTTATAAATTTGTCCTTTCTTCATTTATGAATTCAGAACAAGCAAATCCTTTGTATGTGGAGTAACTACTCATGCAGTTGTTGGATGCTATGTGAATGTAACTAAACAATCACTCTCAGCTGATGTTAGTATTCACATCCTAGGGTACTCCTTTTGCTCTTGTTGCAAACCCTTGTGTCCAACCAGATTTCTTTCGTAGAAATCCTGGAAATGATATGTACCATTGGTTTGACTATTTCACTATGGTTGTCACATATCATTCATGAGATGGTGCTCAGTGTTTACGCGAGTTTCCTACTTGTCTTTAAAAGGGACGGCGTTGCAGTGGTACAATGGTCTGGACGTTAACTCATGGAGATTGGAGTATTCTTTTAGAGATTTTCAAACATGCACTTGGGCATGCAAACGACTGTGACGATGCTTTTCAGCAATTGCATTGTATTCGTTAGGAGCCATCTGAGTTGGTGATGCAATTTGGTGTTCATTTTTGGAGCCTTTTACTACGTGCAAAACCTAATATGTCGAAATGTATCAAGTTAAGTATGTTGTGGCTAGCACTTCGTCAAGACCTTCTGGGGCTTGTGCATGCACTAGCTTTAGTGACTCTTGACGATGCTTTGAGGTTGGCACAACGATATGAGTCGTCACTTCTCCCACTTGCACCTTCACGTTCTCTTGTTCACTTCATGTTGGGGATGGACCTGCTCTGATGGAGGTTGATGTTGTTGTTGCTCATGTACCAGCACAAGGTTGGGCCCATGAATGAGGATGTGGATGTGTAGTTCGTTGTTGGGTGTGTAATGAGGTTGGACACACGTATCAACGCTGTCAATGGGTTCCTGATTGGCGTCCCCCATTTCCAGGGTGGAGGCCTTGGTGTCAACAACGTCTAATTGGCGCCGTTGTAGTAGAAGGTCCTGATGCGGTGGATCTTTCGAGAAACGACGAATCGCACGAGTAGAGGAGGGTCCTTGTGCGAATAAATTAATGATCCCTCCGTCTTTCTTTTAGGAGTATCATCAAGGGGTTCACTCTACACTAATTCATCCAGTCTTCACTTTTCAAGCTCGATTTAATCACATGCCACGTTCTATTTTTCTTTCAGTGCTGGTCGATACAGGTTTGAGTTTGTCCTTTATTTCTCAGTTTGTTACTACACATTGCAGCCTTCATTTGCATCGTGTGGTAGAATCAGTCTTTATTCTATACGGCAATAGACATACTCATGCTTATTCGCGAGATGAAGTTGACATTGTTGTTCGTGTGGATGATCGCGAGCTTGAACTTCAATCTCTGCGGGTGGTGCCAAGTCAAGCTTTTCACCTTATTCTTGGTATGGATTGGTTGACTTGCAATCATGCCAAGTGTGACTTCGAAAAGTCTCCCCCCTGTTTGACTCTCCCTCATTTTTCTTTCATTCCTCTTACTTTTATTCCACTTCGTCCATCTGCTTCTACCTCTGCTTGCATCACTTTTGTTTCACATTTACTTCTAACTATCTTCCCTTTATGTCCCTCATTTCCCTCTCTGAATCCATCAAATAATCGTTGTGCTGAAGTCATTGATCAACTCAAAAAAGAGTATATTGATCTTTTCAACTTCGACTTGTCATCTGGGGCCAAGATTGCGACACGCCACCCTATTCTAATTAGGGATGCTAGGCCAATCAAGGTACCTGTTTGGCGTTGATCACCAAAGGAGCTCAAGATCTTACGAGTAAATGTTAAAGAAATGTTGGAGAAAGGTGTTATTCAAAAATCTTAAATCCTTGGGTGTGCGAATCTCACCTTGTGACAAAGCCGGATGGGAGCATTCGATTCTACATTGACTATCGCCCATTAAATGATGTAACTATTTCAGATGTGTACCCACTTCCTCATACTGCAGGCCTTTTGGATCAACTGGGGTAAAGTCATTGGTTTACCAAGTTAGATCTCACCTATGGATATTGGCAAGTTTCGATGGCTAACATGGACATTCTCAAGATTGCTTTTCGAACACCATTTGGCCTATATGAGTTCTTAGTGATGCCTTTCGATTTGAGCAATGCTCTAATAACTTTCCAGCGTATGATGGACGAGGTTCTCTACAATATGCCGGAGGTGAATGCCGACTTCATCGATGATGTTTTAATTCACTCGGATGAAACGTGAGAGGAGCATGTCGGTGATGTATGCAAGGTTTTGGATCGGTTGCAGGAAGTTGGTTTGAAATTGAAGCCATCTAAGTGTGTTTGGATCCAAGGACACCACTTATCTTGGTTATCACATTTCACATGAAGGTTTGAAAGTCGTTCCTAACTAACTAGTTGCAGTTTTGAAGTTCCCTATGCCGAAATGTGTGAATAATGTGCAACGCTTTCTTGGCAAGGTACAATATCTGGGTCGTTTTGTGGATCATCTTTCGGATCATACTGCACCATTGCGGGCGTTACTAAAGTCGTTAATGACTTCTTTTGTTTAGTCTAAGGATTGCAAGCAGGCATTTGCAAATCTCAAAGAGCTGTTAACGACTCCTCCAATTTTGGCATACCCAGATTACACTTGTCCTTTCATCTTACACGTAAATGCTTCTGACATCAGTCTCGGGGGTGTATTGATGCAGGAGAGTACGAGTGTCCTTGGCCAACAATATCCCATTGCGTACATCAGCCGTACGTTGCAACTAGCAGAAGTGAACTACTCCACAATAGAAAAGGAGTGTCTAGCAGTAGTTTGAGGTTTTTGAAAAGCTCCATGCCTACTTGCATGATTCTCGGACGTTGTTGGAAGGTGACCATGCAGCAGTCACTTCGTTGTCAAAGCGGAAGAATTTGATTAGTCGTATTACTCGGTGGGTCTTGAAGCTTCAAATTTACGACTTCAAAGTTGTTCATTGCCCAGGGAGTTCCATGGCTGATATTGATGCTCTTTCTCGAGCTCTTCTTCCACCTTCTCTTTTTTTCTTCTGCCCCTGAGGAGCCAGTTGTTCAAGCATCAGTGGACTTTTTGGACAAAGATTTTGTACCATCTGTAGTTGTTGTGCTTGACGTTTAGTGCCCGCAAAATGCAGAGTTAGATTTGCCATCTTTTGAATGAGGTTTGGGAAGTTTTAAAAGGTTGAGCCGTGGATTCGAAGACTTCGTGATGGATTTGAAAATCCTACATCACTTGCTAATAACTTACCTTTCAGGCATTTACATTCGCAATATTGTATTCATGATGACCTTCTTTATTTTGTGGGGGCTGATCCAAATGATCATTTACAGTTGGTAGTGCCTTCGGTCTTCATCCCACGCTTTCTCCATGCTTACCATGACTCTCCTATTCATGGCGGGCACATGGGACATCGTTGTGTGATGGAGAAGCTGTGCAGATCTTTCTATTGGCCGGAGTTGCGGGAGATGTGTTTCGGTATATGCATAGCTGTGTATGGTGCCAAGCTCACAATACTCCCCTTGTGTGCTTTGGAAGACGGTTGGAGTCAATTGCAGTTTTCGTCCGTTTGAGTTGGTGGCATTTGATTTGATGGAACCTTTTTTCGCGATCACTGTGGCAAAGAGTATGTTATTATTATTCTGACTACCTACTCGTTAGGTAGAAGTTTGGTGTCTTGTTAGTGCGACTGCTTTTGCTATTGGTCAGTTTTTCCTTAATTAGGTCGTGTTTAACATTCTTGTCCGGAATTGAATTCTCTCGGCAATGGTCGGCATTTATGGCTGAGGCATTTCATGTTTTGACGTCTCGACTAAGGATACGCCACACTTTCACAAGTGTTTATCATCCTTGACAGATGGTTTGGTGGACAATCGTCAGAATTTCAAGGGGATATGCATGTTGTAAACTAAAATGGGCATAGCTATTAGTCCCATTTCCTAATTAGCAATTTTAGCTATTAATTAGCATTTTCTAATATTAAAGGAATTTCTTTAAAATATATGTTTGAAACAAATATTCTTTAGATATTCTATTTTGTATTCGACCCTTTAATAATTATAGCATTCATTGAACAAAAATTAATAACATTATTAAAAGTAGAAGGTATTAAATTATATATATATTGCCTAATATACAATTAAGGAAGAGCATAGAGGGTTATATAAATATTGATGTTGTTATTAAATATTAATATTTAAATATAACATTATTAATTAAAAATTGTGTAGTAATATATATATAAAATCCTATAATAATATAGTCAATCTTCCATATCATTTTTAAATTTTATAATTAAGTAAACAGTTTGGTACTATTATTAAAGAGTTTATATAATTATGATATTAAATATATGATTTTTTATAATTTTGTAATTGCTTTAAGCTTCAGAAAACATACATTCCTTGCAGTTTTTTAATTGTGACTTTATCAACATTCTTGACTCCACCTATATCGAATGGATTAACATTTATAAACATGCTGGGTCTTTTTGATTGGGAGACCATGTTTTCTCTAGGCATCCATTATATCTTTCGCTTCCTTCTCGTGTCACTTTTTTGTGGTTTAACCATGCAACCTTAACATACTATTTTTTGTGATTACTTCAGGTGTGTCGATAATTTGACCATCCAAATAGGCTGATTTATGACGCATCTGGAGTAATGAGAACATCATTAGTTTTGAAGATCCTGGCAACAATAAGTATGCTTTAGGTTTTTGGTTCCTTTGTCCAACAAAGTGTGGGGTTTGCACTTCACTTCACTTGGCTTCTATGTGTCTGTGCTCAGTTGATGTCATTTCAATTCCTCTCGCCACCTTATTTTAGGCCAAAAAGGGTGTTGCAATTCTGTACTTGTGACAGTAGGCCTTCCAACTCTCGAACAACAGTCTCCCAATAGTCGAACATGCTTATATAGTTTTGAGTAACCAGTTGCCTTATCAGAATTCTTTGGCATCGATTTTTGACCCATGCCACATATTTTTTGATGCCATCAATAATAACTCTTGTTCCTTGAGCTGGCACTCAATGGAATAGGTCTGGCTGTCTCCTGGGAGAAGTGGCTTTCCATTCTCTCCCTTTTGAAGGCATTAACCCTCTTTTTGGTAACCATTACTCTGATGGCCGTAACTTGTACTACATAATAGGTTATACCATCTCGTATAGAAAAAGATTGTAGCGGCACAAGGTGACCAATAAAGATCACTCCCTCTTTTTATACTCCTTGAGAATTTTTTGAAGTCTGGCACCTCAGTCACAAGCAAAGCACAACTTTATTTGGAGATGCAGTTTTCAAAAAAGATTATTCATATGCGGTAAGGTAAGTGCACTTGTCCTTTTTGTAGAGTTGGAGACCTTGCTGAAGAACGCATCATATCTTCATGAGTGTGCAAACCTAGAACTATGAGCGTGATTGTCTAACACACTTTGGCAACAAGCATTGAAAGTATGCTAGCATATCTAGAAAAATAAAAGTAGTATGAGCTTGAGAACCTTAAGTAAATGATTTATCTATTTTGTTCTTGCCTGCACAATTATCCATCTGTAAAAGCAAATGAGAGGAGCTTATTTGATGTTGAGGACATGTACACTATTTGAGCCAGATCCTTCACTAAACTAAACTCTACAGGGCATCTTTTTTGTACAGGCTGTTGACAATGTGCAGAGTGTTCATGAGAGTTATGTAAAGGTTGAGGTGTTGTTTTTTCACTTTGATCACTGATAGGACGTGTCTGTGAGTGGGCTTCAAGGTTTTGAAACACATGGCAACGACCCAATAGTGAAATTGGAGTCATAGACCAATGTGGAAGTGAAAAGTGTCCATATGACTACAACTATGTCCATGTGTTGCAACTATCATGAATCGGAAGTTTATGAATTTCCAAGCACTTTGGTGTTGCAACGAGCTTTGGAATGTTGGTCTTTGAATGATCCATTTATCATGGATCAAGCACAGGTCTGATGGCGTGACACAGAAGCATGGGTTGCAGTATGAGACTGGCAAGTTTGTTGCACAATATGTGGGCCTCCATCTTCTTTTGAATGCAGTGATCTCCACCAAGGTTTTTGCCAAGCCTTCTGCAGCTTCATGATGTACAAGTGTCACACTTGGAAAAGCTAAAGTGTTTTGCAATCTCCAATCCTTAAATGAGTATTCCATATGTTTGAAGGTACCAGTGCAAATTGTTGCAGACCATCAATTGAGGCACTTGTTCACATGTTCACACAGCTTCAATTGAGTGTAGATCGAAGGCAAAACCTTGAGATTTTCCCTGACCCTGCATTTGTGGTTCGGCATTTATGAGGCATCTGTCTGCATTTGCTTCCACAAAAGCCTTGAGTATTCTATGGCTGCCATAATGTGAGAGCGGGTTTTGACCAAGCCAGTTTCCTATGTACTGAGGTTCGCGCTCCATCTAGCCACTCATCCCTCCGACGGTAAAGTGGTCTTTGGGATCCCGTATATACTGTACCAGTTTGAAGCAGATGACCACCTTATTAAATTGGATGTACTATGATACTTGTGTCTGAGGTCATTCATCATACACCCAGTTAGTGCTGCATATACAAACTCATGCCTTTGCTTTTGGGTGAGTGTATGAAAGACTGTCTACATTGGGTAATTTCATTCCGGTCTGCCATCTGACAACACTTCTTCTTGCAGCAATCAATCGTGGAAATGCTCATCACTTTCGGAAGATGTGATCCATCTTGCCTCTTGCTGAAACTTGCAGGGGAAGATCTGCAACCCATGAATCGCCTTTTTCTTACATGGACCAATACAAGGAACCTCTTCAAATATGAGTTGTTCTTCCGGGTTGTTATTATTGAAATTCAACACTATGTTGAACCATCTTCCCGTCTTAATTCAGATGTTCGCCACCTACGAGGGATCCAGGATGCAAGTGGCAATTTAGGTGAACCTTGTCACAACTACACCACGAAGTCGGACTAGTTTCTCTTCTGACACTGCTTCCATTAGATTTATAGGTGATGATGCCTTCCAACTCATCTCATGAAGAAAGAGATCACCTCATCCATACAGCAGGCAAGCCATCATCTGAAAATCGTGTACTGTTTGTTTGTGATTTGTATATTCTATGTCAGCTTACTTCATCCAATTCCACAATACAGGAAGACCTCCTCAATTCATTCCGGAACTCTTAACATGCTTGAAAATGGTGTTCACCCATACGTACACAAGATCCTTGGGCATATTGTGACATGATGCATTATCATCTCGAACTTCACAGTTCCAGTGCCAACTATCTCGTTGTTCCGAAGAAGACATATTTATCTCCAGTATTAACATATTGTCTTGCACATAATAATTGTGTTATTTTGATATCTGTTTATGCAATATTTCTAAGAATCATAACTGCGGTTGCTAATATGCATGTGCAATAATACATAATTATGTATAAAGATAATTCTCATGCTTTATTAATACAACTGATGGGCGGATTAATCCGCCACGACTCCATCCGACGAGGAACAATGGGCGGGATTAATCCCGCTGATTCTTCCTCACGGGAGGATCGTCGGCAGGATTAATCCGCCGATTCTTCCTCGCGGAGGAATCGGCGACGGGATTAATCCGCCGACACTCTCCGATAGGCTAGAGTTGTCGGCGGGATTAATCCCGCCGCCGATTCCCTCCCGCAAGGAAGAATCGGCGGGATTAATCCCGTCGACGGTACTTCCTCGTTTGAGAGAGGCGGCGATTAATCCTGCCGCGGACTCCCTCCAACGAGGAAGTACCGGCAGGATTAATCCCGCCGCTTCTTCCTCGTGGAGGAATCGGCAGCGGGAATTAATCCCGTCGCAATTCTCCAACGAGAAGAGGGGGCGGGATTAATCCCGCCCACAACACTACGAAGGAGAATAGGCGCGGGATTAATCCCGCCCACAATCTGACGACGGGGAATAAGCGGCGGGATTAATCCGCCCACTTCTCTCCGAAATTATGATTTTAAAGAAATTCGGGATGAATCCTGCCCACAAATATTTAAAACAGGAATGTGATGGCGAGATTAATCCACACACCTTCTCTGCCTCTTAAAATGGATGGCAAGATTAATCTTGTAGATAACTTTTTTCATAAATTCAGTATCTCTTTATTAGTTGAGAGAGTTATCGGCGGGATTAATCCCGCCGCTCTTTTTAAGAGGCGGAGAAGCATTACCCGGACTAATTCTGTCATAGTTATCAAAGAGATGGTGGCGGGATTAATCCACCACCTCTTCGAAGAGGCAAAGAAAAATGGCCGGATTAATCCCGCTGCCCGACTAACGAGAATTTAAGTTAGAGTATATTTAAACGGGATAAATCCCTAACAGAATATATTGTAATCCTAATGCATTTTTAAATCCTAAATTCTAAATTTAAGAGAAATGTAAGAGAGTGAATTTTATAAATATATTTAAATTTGTTTATAATACTTACTTGTAAACAGCACTGAAGGCCGTGCTTTCTTATAAACAATAGCGCATCCAATTTAATGTCGATCCTGAGTTGATCACTAAGAAGAAAAAAGAAAATCTGAAGAGTGAAAATAAAGAAATAAAGAAACCCTTGCCGGAGAAAGAACCAGATTGAATTTGAATGGGAAATTAAATGCATTTTCAAATTTAATGTCAGACCGACAATACTTATGTCAGAAATTCGAAATTTTTGAAATAGCGAAAAGAAATTTAAGATGAGTTGAAACAAAATAACCGACAATCTGTATATATACTTCAATTCCAATGAGTGTTTTAAAATTGCATTTAATGTCATTCAAGTGCTTCAAGCTGTTTAATATTACCAAATTTTTGTAATTATTCTACATTCTATATTCAAATATATATATTAATTTATTATATATATATATATTATATATATATATTATATATATATTATTATATATACACTAATCAATAATAAATTGATATATTATTATGTATCATTTAAAATATATTCATAGTCTGTTTATTATTATTATTTTCTTAATTACTCGAGTAATTAATTTATATTTCCTACTATTAATGGGATATTCTTTGTTATTTTCTTAATATTGAAAGAATATTCCAATATTAAACATGATATCATAATTAAATTAATCTTATTCTTAATTATCTCAGTAATTATTCTACATTTGTATATATTAATGGGATTTTCTCAATTAATTTGTTATTTTTCAAGAATATTCTAGTGTTAAACCTTATTATCAATATTAAATTAATATATATTATTAAAACTATATATGGCTATATATTAGATAAAATCATATTTATTATGTATAATTTAAAATATGTTCATAGTGTGTATATTAATATTATTTTCTTAATTATTGATGTTTGTTTTGCACATATATATAAACATAATCATAAATTTATATATACATGTGCACACGCATTAGAAGCACTTACAGAGACACATATGTACGTGATGCACATTGCCCTAAACCAAACTTGAAAATTATATGTTGCTTCTTTATTGAAAAACATCATGTTCAACGCATGTATGATCTATATGTACTCAGTGTGTGTGTATGTAACACATTGAATTTACACATGTAATATATATATATGTCTGTGTGTATACACGTGTGTATGTATATATGTGTACTAATATAATATATGCAATGTGTACGATTTTTATTTGTTAACACTCTATCTCTTCTCTCATACATACACAGTGTCACCATGCATAATCCCTTCTTTCATACATACACACCATGCATGATCATGATCCATAATATGTAGCATGTCTCTTCTCTCATACATACACACCATGCATGATCCATAATATGTACTGATGTTACAATATTATTTAATATGTATAATGTATATCTGTGTATAACACTCACTCCTCTCATACATAAACACCATGCATGATCCATCCTAACCCTAACCCTAAACCCTATGTAACACATTGAATTTACACATGTAATATGTATGTATGTCTGTGTGTATACACGTGTGTATGTATATGTGTGTACTAATATATCCAATGTGGATGAATTTAATTTGTTAACACTCTCACTCTTCTCTCATACATACACACCATGCATGATCCATGTAAATATGTACTGTCTCTCTTCTCTTAAACATACACACCATGCATGATCCATAATATGTATTGTCACTCTTCTCTCATACATACACACCATACATGATCCTGTACTCTGTCTCTCTAATATTAATATGTACTAATATGTATGTCTATGTATATATACTATGTGTGTATATATATCGTTGCACGTGAAACTTTAACACTCTCATGGACACACACGTGTTAAACCCTGCATGATATTTATTCTTGGGGTGTATGTGATACACCCACACACACGCACACGCTGATAATATAATGAAAGAATATTCATTTAGGGCGAATCATTAGTTTAATCTTTTTAGGGTTTAAGTATATTCTTAGAAGGAATATTTGATTAGGTTAATATATATTCTATTCCTTTTAGGGTTTAAGTATATTCCTAGGGTTTGTAAGGCAGCGGCAGCGGCGGTGAAATCTCCTTCTCTCTCACACACAGGTGAGATCTCTCTCTCTCTCACACACACTCCTCTGAGTTATTTATTTTTTATTCACATATATTTATATGTGTGTGTATCTTAATAATATAATTTAGATCTATACTCATATCACACACACAGTATATATATATCTGTGTGACACACACACACACAACACACACACACACCACACATATATATTATATATATATTATATATATATAATATATATATATATATATATCCTTCTCTCTCGATCTCTATCTCTCGCACACACACGCACACTTGTATACATACACACACACACACACACACACACACACACACACACATATATATATATATATATCTGTGTGTGTTTGTGTTTATGTATCTGTATAATTTTATTAATTTATTAATTTTATCTCTTACACACGCACGCACACTCCTGTTTATCTGTATGATTTTATTTGTTTCGCTCACACACGCATACTCACGATATACATCACACACACACACACACACACACACACATATATATACCTATATACATATAATATACATACATATATTATGTGTACCAGTATCTGTATAATTCTATTTATTTATATATTTCTCGCACACACATGCACACTCCTATACATACATATATATACTATATATATATATATATATATATATATACACACACATATATATATGTGTGTGTGTGTGTATCTGTATAATTTTATTGATTTGTTAATTGTATCTCTCGCACACACACGCACACTCCTATATATATGTGTGTGTGTGTGTGTTTGTTTATCTGTATGATTTTATTTGTTTCACACACGCATACACACGATATACATATACACACATATATATATACCTATGTACATATATACATACATATATTATGTGTACCAGTATCTGTATAATTTTATTTATTTATCTATTTCTCGCACACACACGCACACTCCTATATATATATACACACACATATATATATATTTTTATTGATTTGTTTGTTTATCTGTATGATTTTATTTGTTTCACACACGCATACACACGATATACATATAATTTGTGTATCGGTATAATTTGTGTATAATTTGTGTATCAGTATAATTTTATTTGATTTGTCTATCTCTGGCACACACACGCACTCTCCTACACACATATACATATATATAAATATATATGTGCGTAGCGGCGGGATTAATCCCGCCGCTATATGGTGAGACGTGTGTAGCGGCGGGATTAATCCCGCCCCTTCAGGCAGGCTATTCGGTTAGCCTCATGAGCAGCGGGATTAATCCCGCCACGTACGCATGCCCTGCGCGGAATCGGGCGGGATTTATCCCGCGCCAAAGGCTGCCTGAAGGGCCTAGGCGGCGGGATTAATCCCGCTCGATTCCGCACATGGCATTGGCGTCCAGGGGGATTAATCCGCGCCTAGGCCCGAGTAAAGGGCCTGGGCAGCGGGATTAATCCTGCTGCCCTGCACGGAATCGGGCGGGATTAATCCCGCCGCCAAAGGCCTGCCTGAAGGGCCTAGGCGGCGGATTAATCCCGCCGATTCCGCGCAGGCATTGGCGTCCAGCGGGATTAATCCCGCCGCCTAGGGCCCGAGTGAAGGGCCTGGGCGGCGGGATTAATCCCGCTGCCCTGCGCGGAATCGGGCGGGATTAATCCCGCCGCCAAAGGCCTGCCTGAAGGGCCTAGGCGGCGGGATTAATCCCGCCCGATTTCGCGCAGGGAATTGGCGTCCGCGGGATTAATCCCGCCGCATAGGGACCGAGTGAAGGCCCTGGGCGGCGGGATTAATCCCGCCGAGCCTTCAATGCCTGTTGGAGGAATGAATCCCGCCACCCTTCCTTTTTCTTCATTGGTGAGTCGGACCAATCCCAAACGTTTCTGTCTGAGACGTAGAAGGTTTACAACATACCAATGGAGAGAACTGGGAAGGGTGGCGAAATTCATTTAACCATCCCTTACATGGTGGGCGAGATTAATCCCGCCTCCTTTCTGGAGTCACTGAAGGGGTGTGCCAAATAAATCCTGCCAGTTCTCTCTGAGACCGAGAAGGGTGGCAAGATTAATTCCGCACTCCCGTTCAAGGCCTCCAGAAAGGTGGCGAGATTAATCCCGCCCACTCTTTCAGGAGGCATTGAAGGGGTGGCGAGATTAATCCCGCCGCACCTTCCATGTGAATATATATGTGTATTAGTATATATAAGTTGCATATCTCATTTTATTTACTTTTATCATCTTATCATAATATTTCGAGTAAAAGCTAGGAAACTATGTAAAACTGTCCAGAGCTCACATTTGTGGTGGTTCTAAAACGAAATGTTATCTTTCTTTTGCACTAACACAAATGAGCTTTGGACAGTTAATTCCGTCACTTCTCTCTGTGTATTATTTTTGTATATTCGGGTTTATACAAGTGTGTGTGCGTTTTTATATGATTTGTATTCATAGTGTATTATTTTGCAGAAGGACGATTTAATTAAACAAGGAGATCGAGTCATTAGTATGGAGTCGTCGTCAAATTCTGGGTAAGAATTAAAATAAAATCTGTTATACTCGGATATGTGCTTGAACTAATCATTTTTGTATTCAGATGTGGAATTGAGGTGACATTAAAGACGAGAGCAGGAGAAGAGATGGGCAGGGGGATTCTGGAATCAACTTGGCCATATTTCAAACTAAACGGGAAGCGCATTGGAACAACCATGGTTGCTGTCAAACTAACCTCTGTCACATCGCATGGACAAGCAAAACAATGGAAAGTGGGTGTGCTAGTCAAGCATCCGAAAGCATGCTGTGAACCCAGATTGAACGATGCTCGACACATATGCCTTGTTCCATCCAATGTCACGTTCTCGGATCCAGAGGTCGCCAGTTACAACATTAATTTCGGGTGGTTTTGTCGACTTGTGGATAATGACGTTCACGTGTTCACTAATGATGTTGACCTTGGAGTTCTTCTTCAACTCAACGAAAGCCCATCTATGGAGGGGATCCATCTGGATGTCTACTTCGAAGATCTTCAGACTCATCGAGTAGGTGTATTCTCAGGAGATATTGCTTCACAATACAGAAAATCACAAGTGGAGCAATCGTCCCTCTTCACATTGAAGAAGAACACAGCGACATCATAAGGAGATTGAGAGGGTGGCTTGGTCTCAGGTTCTTTACAGATCACGTTCAATTTGCTTAAAATTTCGGGAGCTGGAAGAGTGTGCCGAGAACATTAGAACAGCATCAATCGGGGATCACACATGTTGATTCGGATCGTAAAGAAAATCATATCGTTTTGTCAGCTGCACCTGTGGCATCCATGCTGCAATAAGCCACAAGGAAATGATGTTGGATGATAGATTTTTAGTGGGTTAAGTATTGCAGCGTCAACCCAAACTTCAATTACAGGCCACTCAACCAGGAACGTGTAGCTGAGCTCATGGAGAAGATGAAGGACGACAATTCTTACACCGTTCCACATAATGCTGTTTTGTGCGCATACTACGAGAGAAACAAAGGCGCTGACAAAGTGTGGATCACAACACCGGAACAAATGAGGAAGTTCAGACGGAGAATAGAAAATCATCAAGTACTACATCATTAGTGGCCAGCACACAATAACGGCAGCCCAACGACTTCTCGACGAACACAACAAAGGAACGATGGCAACAAAACTTTCCGAGCATACCCGTGAGAAGCTGACAAAAAGATCGGCGTTTTTAGCGAAGCCGAATCTCACAATCGAGCAGTACCATAAGTTATCGGCGGAATGGGACGCTGCAGACACCAACCACTACAACAGCAAAATATGGGAGAAGTTCAAACACACGCGAGCCGTGTGGGAATCTCTTCAGCGACCACAAAGAGCTACCGCAGGGAATACACAATCTGCGGAATACCGGGTAAGCAAATTGTTTGGGCGGGATTTATCTCGCCGGTATATTAATCTGTCTTTTTCTCAGAGAGTTGAAGAAATTGTAGCAGTTGATTTTGCCCAGGTGGGCGGGAAGGAAACATCCTTTTGATGATGTTGATTTCTTCCCGAGGATAGGATCTTTGCCAAATGGTTGGGGATTATGGAATCCTTTGCAAAAGGAACACTGAAGAAGAAGCAGACAAGTGAAGGGAGCCCTCAGAGAAGTCTGCAAAGAAACCCAGTAAGACGCCGAAGGCTAAGTCTGTTCAATCTATAAAGGATGTAGACAACGATTTCAAGCTCACATGGTTGAAGCCTTTAAATGGAACAACGATGGAGGAGATGGAAGTCTTGGCTGATTTGGTGATTGATGGCAAATTACAATTAACAACAGCAGCCCACCTCTCCTTTTCATCTCAAGGCAATGGAGTTGAAGACGGTCAGGCACTTCAAGGAGTGGTTGGGAATACACTGCCACAAACTGGGTTGGACCTCGCTTCAACATACGAAGAGGTCAGCAAATATTTGCATGTGACAAACGATGATATGCTTGTCGAATGGGTGAATCAATCGGAAGATCTGGGCAAGAATCTATTGCACGCCAACGCCAAAAAGGAGAACATTGCGATGACGCCTTCTCTTATGGCAGTCCTTCAGCAGCGGAGAACCGAGTTGAACCTTATAAAGGAGGATGCTACGAATCACGACAAGCCCTACAGATGTTTGTTGTTGGATTCGGAGACTTTATGGGGTACATCACTGCTTGTAGGAAACCGTTTCAATTGTTCGTGATGGATCGGCGGGTGTCAAAAAATCTTTCGACAGATACACTAGAGGATTGGTGGAGAAACTTAGCCGTGCAAGCATGTACAAAGAAGGTATTTATTATTGAATTCATACTTGCACTCTTGACTGATATCTACTTTTTCAGGTATTTATTTCTTGATTCTTGCTCATGTCACCGATACTTTGCCTTCGCCTTTGCCAAGAGGAATAAACATCGTTGGACAGGATTTTATATGAATGATGCTGATCCAAGTGCATTGATTCGGTTGTTCACTTGGTTGTTAGGAATGCGCCAAACAATTTCAAACTTCCAAATGACTGGCCAGGCATCTGTTTGCACTCCAACGGCCCTGAACCTCCATCCGATACACCGATAGGTGAGAGTGACGTATTCGGCAATGTACGTTATCCAAACATCACAAGTCAAGCGGCACGGAGCATCGTCAACTTGATCAGGGGTCCTCACAGTGATGCGTGGGTTTTTGACTACTGCACTAGGGGGTCCGTCTTGAAGGAGTGTTACCTTCGGCATACATGTGTTTTGCCGTTGAAAAGGATAAGACCATGGTTGAGGACCTGAACAAGTGGATAGATAGGTTCTCAACTGACTACCCCAACGAATCCATAAAGGAGTATTTGAGAAAGTTCCCTCCAGATAAGTGCGATAGCTCTGAAGACGAATCTGGTTCAATGTCGGAGTCTGAGGACGAACTTCAATCAGATATTAGACCGGAAGTTATCTCGAGGAGTACAGAACATTCGCACACTCCATTACCCATGGAAACATCAATAGAAGATGCAGAAGATCTTGAACCATCTCACAAGCGGCTTAGACCTTCTTCGCCTCACTCAGAAGGTAATAGCGAAGAAGAATTGTTAATGATTTTAGAGTGACGAATAGTTGTAAATGAGTGTAACATAAGGCATTTTTGTATATTTCGTTTATATTTGTACAGAAAATAAATTCTCAAGGATTAATGAAGCTTTTAGTTCAAACATGGGTCACACATTAACAAGGTAAATAATATACCTTGATAATTTTAAGGTCAGCTAATTATCATTTTGCAGATGTAATGAAACAATTGAGAACATGGATTTTCAGCATTGGCATGAGGTAAGAGAGGGGTTTGGCGACAATTTCTTGTGCCACATGTCAGAATGACAGAGTTCATGCAGGAAATGGATAATAATGCAGCTCAAAACATCGTTACCATGGGGCCACTTCAGTTTTTTCATCATCATTTTTATTGGCTTCAGTTCCGAAATCAATTTCTTCAGCGCATGCAATATCTGAATCTTGTAAGGATGATGTACAATTAAATGATGAAGGGATAGGCAACGAGATAGTGGCAACGGATAAATGTGAAAGGGAGCAAACAAGTGATTTGCAAAGTATTCAAGAGGCAACGCTATCTCATGTTACTCATGGCCATATTGTGTTGTTGGATGTCAATGGTGTTCTGCTTCATCGACAAAGGCCCGAGGATAGGAAAAAAGAAATCAAACAAGGAGATTTCATTCCTTGTCATGGTAAATTTCGATATGATATTATTTTTCGTCCAGGGTTGGATCGTCTCTTTCAAAAGCTTAAGGAGATGGGTGCGCTTGTGGGGATTTGGTCATGCATGCAGATTCATAACTTAACACCGCTGTTGAATTTGCTTAAGAAACATTGTAGTGTTGCAGAAGAGGTGATTCGTAAAGATTGGATTTTTGACCAGCGAATATGTTATAAACCTCTCGAATTTCACAATATAAGAAAGGAAAGCAAGCCATACTTCTTCAAGAATGAAAGAATAATTGGGACTCATGGGGAGATCAGTCGCTTAAGGATAATGAAGAATGCACATATCTTAGTAGTAGACGACTCTCCTCAGAAGGCTATGCTCAACCAAAACATTGCTTGTATTCATCCAATCACTTTCGATCCATATTCTGATATGATATCATGGATGAGCTAGTGAACTACTTGGATACGTGCCTCAGAAAGAAGAATCTCGAAAATTTTTGTGAGCAGTATCCACCGTATCATACATTTCCTGAAGCTTTTCTTTCTCGTGATTTTGAATTTTATAAAATGAAGGATAGCAACCGGGCGCTTTATAATATTATTCTTAAGGAACGTCATTTTTAGATGAGCCTTTATGCAGACCTGGTCTTATTACATCTTATGTATTAACAAGGATGGCAACTCCCAATTGCATTCGTGAGAGTGTTAAGTGGTGGCAACAACATCAAGATATTGACCAAAATGATTTGATTAATCCGGAGAGTGATGATTTAGACAAAATGAGGAGATTTCTCTGTATGTTAGGAAGAAAGTATTTATAAAAAATTAACATGTTGATAAGAAATGATTTCATTTGTAATTATGTTTGATAGTATTTCTTCATTATTGTAAACTATTTTTAGAATAATATGAATATTCTAAGATATTTTAGGAATATTCCTTACTAAGTAAGGTTATTGAAGGATTAATTAATTAATTAATTAATATTTAAGGCTTAATTACATATTAATTAAATGATTAATTAATAATTAAAACTTAAGTATTAATTAGTAATTTATTTTATATTCCCATTTTCACGTATCATGCCCACTTTAGTTACAACGTGCATGGATGCTCGCAAAGTATGTGAACTTTCAACATTTGGATTGGAATGGTTATTTGCTATCTCTCTGATATGCTTATGTCACTAGAGTACAAAGTTTCATTGGTACTTCCCCATATAAGCTCTTGTATTGTCACGACCCGATGTTGTCGACGATGTTGGGTTTGCCTTCTCGGTTACCAGGAGCTGTTGATGCTGCTAGGTCGTGGGATTAGTATCTAACGAGCATTCTTCCATTGGTTCGTGCGGAGTCAACAAAACACTTGGGCCTCTTACAAGTAGGACAACAACAACACTATAACTTGCACCATCGTCCTCATGCGGAGTATAAGGTTGATGAATTGGTGTTGGTTCGTTTTCCCAAACTTACTGTATGTGGTTTAGTTAAGAATCTCCTTCCTCATTAAAAAAGACCGTATCGAGTGCTACGGCAAGTAGAGCCGCAGGTTTATAAGGTTCAGCACAATATTCAACCCAATCCTCCGAAGATTGTACATGTGTAACGGTTGAAGCATTTTGTGTAACAAGAACAAGTTGTGCCGCCTACAAATCCATCAGTGCCTCCTCCTAATGTTCCTCCAGATCCGGGCCCATCTACCAAAGAACCCTAACCAACTTACATCCTTCCGAAAAAAAAGGATGATGTAAGATTCATGTGTACGACTGCATGTGCATATATTATTATTAACGTAATGGGTTTTGATAACCGTCGGATTGGTTTGAATCTGGACTCTTGCTCCTGTATATAAATTAGGGTTCTTGAACCAACGGATATACAAATTTTTGAGTTCTCACAATTATAATTTAATTTAATTTAATTACACAATCTGAAGACAGTAGTGCATACTATTTAGATTTAACTAGCTCATTGTGTTTCGGTTTGGCCATATGCATTTTAATTAAGTTTTAGAAAGAAGTTTTGTATTGTTGTGAAAATATTTAAAATGTTTTATATTAAAGTTGTGGTAATATTTAAATTTTTAAGTGTGATAAAATAAATATTATTATAATATGTACGAGTTATTATTCATTAAAAATGGAGATTGTATGTATTATAGGTGTACTGAATTAAGAAAAACTATATATATATTATGTGAATTTAAAGATAAAAAATAAATAAATGGTCCAGTATTTAAATTAATATTATTTTCATCAAGAAAAAACTTATTTAGAATAGTTTAGAAATGTTTTTTTAATTTTTAATTTTTATTTAAGAAGAACGAGAACAAATTATATTAACAATAAAAACATCATTAAAATTCACTTTTAAATTATTATAAGTATACTAAACAAAAATTCTTTGTTACAATAAGTCCGATGACTAATTTTATTCATAGTAGATAATAAAATATTATTCTTATTATTATTTATTAATAAATAAAAGAATAACCTTATTAATTTGAATGCTATCCCATTATCTAATCGTGTTGTTAAAAAAATGAGATCATTTATACGTAATGAATTTTGTGAAGGTCCCTCTCTTTGTTGAGGTTCAAACTTGCCGCCTTATGGGCCATGCACCGTTGTTGTTGGAGCTGAGCAAAGTTTAAATTCACTGCCTTTTTGGTCATACACCATGGTTGATGCCAAGGATAATGCATTGTCATACACTACCATTGGTGCGAGGATAGTGCATGGCTATACACTATCGTTGGTAAGGAACTCAAGGCACTTGCATCTATCTTTGCACCAACCATGGTGTATGGTCATGCACTATCCTCGGCGGTATCTCCTTCGGAATAAACCTTCACTGCAAATGTGCGGACAGCCTCATAAACTGCCCCAGAAGAACCATGGCCTATGTGTTTCTTCATGGTGAGCTGGTCATGAACAATTGTTATACCAAAGCTTACACAGCATTTGCATGAGTGATCCACTGTTCTTCTCCTTGGACATTGAAGCCAGCTGCACTCGTTAATGTCAGATTCCACTAACATACTGTGAGATCTTTTTCACATAGAGTTATAGGCTTTTGCAACATTAGACTTTTGCGAGTCAGAAGAGTCAGAAGAGGATCGATAGAAAAGAGGCGTTGTCCCCGATCTCTGTTTCGTTAGGTTAACCAAGAGCAAAACCCTAGCGTAGATACAAGTATGGTTAGGAGCACTTGGCTTACTTCCAGTCCTGAACAAGAGGAACTTGTTAGGACCAGTGGCTTAGTGAAGATGTCAGCAGACATATAGTCAATCCATATCACTCCTGCTGTTGCTGTTGTGCTGCCCCTCTTTGCCATGAGCTAATAAGCCCTAAACTAAAGTGTGAAGCACAACTAGCGAAACAGCGAGTTTTAGGGCTCCTCAATCATGTCGGAGTGGAGGCTAAGGAAGCAGCTGTCCGCGAGGTAGCTAAGCCCGACTCGCTTTCCTCCATTGCTATGATCCGCAACGATTATGCTTTGCGCCAGCAGGTTTGATCTTTGTGCTGTTGGTTAGTGGCTCCAGTTGTTGGTTTGGTTTGGTTTGTTTCTCCAGGCAAATGATGCGCAGCTCAGCGCCAGTACACTGGCTCCGGTTCAGGCTACATTTCAAGCTATATTTCGACGCATTCATGTCGGATTCTCTGAAGGTTGAGCAAGCTAAGGCTGGTATCGACGCCCTCACAGCTGCAGAGGCCGCCATTGCTCGCTTAGGAGAAAATTTTCTCGTCATCGACAAGTAAGAAATCGTTAGCTACAAGTAACATGCAACACGCAGGCTCTGTCAAGAATGCCAGACACTGATTGAACATCATGATCTTATTAAGCTTCTTAGTGATGTCCGAAACAATTTGAACGACGTTGAAGGTACGCAGCTGATGTTCTAACCGGTACAAGCATAAGCAGATTTTTTTTAATTTTTTTTTTGGACTTCTTAGGATGTGGAAGGGATGATGTCCATTTCAAGTGAAGCAGCTGAAGCTAGAGCATCAATAAGCGATGACAGGGAACTTGTCAGGACCTTTGAGGTAAGATCCTGAGATATACCGCAAGATACACCTTACTTGGTTAGCGCAGACCTTGACGGCTCGGGAAGGCAAGAGGAGATTTTCACTTGCCACAGCGTCATCGAGAAAAGAAGAGGCTGAAAAATTGAGGTAGCATGAAACCTTCTGGTTCACCCTTCGACATTTTGAAGATGTCAATCGAACCGTTATTATGGGCCATATCAGAAACTACTACCAGAAGAAGGTATGTACTGAGTTGTTCCTATAAAGAGATTTGCTCAGTTTCACTTTACATCGTCAACCCGCAGACTCTAGTTCGTGCCCTCAGGTTTGGCATCTGGCTATTAGTACCACAGTACTTTATCTAAGATCATTTGGTTTTAGAGTAATAGAGATGCAGGAAATATTAGATCAACAGCTGGCGGAGGAGGCAGCTGAGGCCGAAGGAGGTGGAGCCATGGCACTTAACGAGAGCCGCTCGCAAGTATGTGTTTCTCTATCGAGTCTTAGTTTTAACTGCGGTTTCCTCATATCCGCTTCAGCTCCAATCAGCTTCCGAGCAAACAGGAAAAAACAAAAAGCGGTAAAGGTATAAAATCAATGTTACGACGAGATACGCTAGTCTGTGGAAGACAGGTTCGATACACTGCTAAGGTAAATTCCTGTAACATATGGTACGATAATTAAGCAGTAAGTTCTGTGCAGCTCGTCAAAGAAAGATTTATCAACTGCTTTGGACGAAGCGAATGCGGTGAGTGAACACATGCTTCTTATCATATTCGCTATCATCTCTCCTTTACAGATCGGAGGCGAGCTACCAGACACGATTTGTAGCTCCACGCTTTCCTCCACAGTATTGTTTCAAGATATGTTTACGTTCTCATGTTTACTGTGGTATCCTGCACAGCTATGAAATATTTCAGCTCATGGTACAGCTGTATATGGAGCGTTTTATTCAGATGCTCTGGGCTCTTGCTGACCGAGCCAACCATCTGAGATATTGAAGGTATAAATTTTGTCTCATCTCCGAAGATTCCATTACTAAATCTTGTTTCAGGTGACAAGCTGGGTTGTACAGTACCAGGAGCAGCTGCTAAATCTTGGTGTTGAGGAATCTTTAGCACAAATTTGTACTGAAAGTGGAGCTATGGATCCTTTGATGAATGTTTATGTCGACCGTATGCAATCAACAATGCAGGTGATGTCAAAGCTTTGATGACATTACACAGTTGACCTCAGAAATGGTACACCAATATTCTTGAGGCGGATAAAGTGCAAGAAAATGGAAAACTCTGGACGCCAGCTGCAAGTTCAGAACGTCCAGGAAAACAGCACAGACGTCATGCTGTACCGTCTCGCTCTTGCTGTCATACAGGTTATCCCAGAGATATCTCCCCTCAAGATTTATATTAACCTCGTTTTAGTGATGAACAAGTAATGTGCGATTTCCAGGCTGCAGAACGGAAGCGGCTTGAGGAGCCAGTTGCGGAAATCGGCCTCGAAGCTATCTGCGCTATGGTATTTGTATCTCATTGTTGGCCACAGATATGTCTTAACCGCTTGGTTTAAAGGTTAACAACAACATCCCTTGCCATGACTTATCATTGGAGCTTAGCAGTAATATTATGGAGTCATATTATGGAGAACAAGTGAGTGTTTTGCATTTCCTGTTATTTTTTGTTCTCACCTTTTGAACTTGGCTCTGTAAGGATTTCTTGAAATAGCGAAGGTCAGCGATTTATATATGTCCACTGGAATAACGTATGTTTTTGCAACAGGGAACAAACTGTGAGGTGATTTTTGAAGACCCGGCGTGAAGGATTTACCAGTGAAACTCTATCAGAAAGGTTTGATATTTAATTGGTCTCCGATGGCGCTAAGAACCGTCTTATTGATAGATTGGCATGATGGTGTTGTCACCGAGTATTTGGTTGCGACGTTTGGCGATGTTAAAATGTAGCTTCCTACTGGATAGAGTTTATGTACGTGATGTTTTTGTGCTTGTCTGCAGGTACATTGAAGACAGATCTTTTCGAAGATTTGCCGAGGCATGCCTTGAGGTGATCTATGTCGACCATCTCCTCACACAAGTGCGCGATGCAATTCATAGAGTTATTGTTGCGTATGTTTCTGTTATATCAAAGAGGATATGCTGGAAAGGATGAAAGTCGACGAAGAAATCCTTGCAGACTTTTTCAGAGACTATATAAGCCCCTCGGTCAGTTGAATATCGGTTCCCTTCTCACGGCACATGTTCAGAAAGCAGACAATCACTATCAGAGCTCCGAGACCTTGCGTCTGCTGAGAGTTTGGATGCGTTCCCTAGAACCATCCTGATTGTCCAGTAAGTAGTATAGTACAAGTGTTTCAGGAAACAAACATGTTATGTGCAGCCGGAAGTTGAGAGAAGGAATACCCAGAAAAGATGCAAGAGAGGTACAACAGAGCTCACAGTTATCAATCTAATGGCTTGTCTCATGCAGGTTGTACAAAGCTGCAAAGATATATACACCACACACGTTCTGCAATCAAAATCTGGTCTTGTGTTTAGTAAGCTGAACTGCCTGCGGAAAAAGTGAAATTAGCCCCGAGAAATTTTGTATACTTGGTAGTTGGAGTTGCTCGAAGAAGGTACGCCTCCAAATTCAACAGCGTGATTCTGCGGGCTGACATAATGACTTGTTATGTTTAAAGCTTGTCTGGTTTTGATTAGTCTGCAGAATATGCTTGGAGGAACAGACAGCACGAGCGCTTTCCTTCCAGCATTTGGCGTCATGGCTGCCCTGTTGCGGAAGCTACTAATTTCTCTGAAGGTGAATGCGTCTTTTCGAGGAGCAGCAACTGCCGCTGCATTTTCAGGCTTCGACCTGTCTGAGGAGCTTCTTTGTGCCATATTTTTGCAACTGGATCCAAGGACTTGGTTAGCAGGTTAGTATGCAGGTTTTGGCATTCTGTCTCGCTTGATGATTCCATTTGGGAGTCTCTCTTTGAGGAAAAATTCTGGCAATTTATGGCCTTTTGTGCTGTTCATGGAGACGTGTCTACGTGAAAATATTTCTCTCAGAGCTGTTGTTCGTATTCTGCTGACAGATTTCTTACACCAGAAGTAGGTCTTCCCTTCTGTAAGATATACAAGCAGAGGCATCTGTTGCCGCATTCTCATTGTAGATGGTACACAATATTTTTCTTTTGTTTTCCTTCGTCCTCATTGTCAAACTGTTTCGTTATTGCAAGTATGGCTTAGGAAATAAGGAATGCTTGCCACTTTTTTGGTAGACAAGTCTCTCCAGATAGTATTGTGCAGGAATCGAAAGCAAATCCCTAATTATATTAAAGCATTTTTAGGGTTTTTCAAATCTTGTGCCGGAAGGGGAGATGGCGGCTGTGATTCTGCTGCGTAATGGGCAGCAGCTGGGAGCCTACATTCCGCATGCAGGCCTGACGGCGGATGTGGTACTTGATGATTTGCGCAACTCGGGGCTTGTGGGGCACCTGGAAAACGATTCCGGCTTAAAGGCCACCGGCAACTATGTTCTCGTTGCAGGAACATACAACTTCATCGAGGTGAGTCGGAAATGGGATCGGTTGATTTTCTAATGCATTGAATCCGCAGAAGCAAGGGGCAACCTGGTTTCATTTGCATCTACAGTTACCCTCACCGTCCAGTTTGGCTGCAGATCCCATAGCTATAAGGCGGTATCTGGGCGGTGACGAACCAATTTATAATCTCGGTCGGACCTCAGCAGCCATCCCGCTGCCCCTCACAGTTGAGGCGTTCGCTCTGTACGTCCAAAACCTCAAGTCCCGTCTTCTCAACGCATCGGATTGGAGCTTCGTGTCCAAGGTTATGACCATGAGCGACTTCTTTGAGAACGAGAAGCAGCGGGAACGTGCCTTCCTGGCATGTATCGAGGTTTATCTCAAGGCAACCTGCGCTGGTGTGCAGTTCAGGTTTAAGGCTGTCAATGGGAAAAGCATGCCGGACATTAGGATCGAGGCCTGTGTCCTGGGAGAGTGGATAACTATCTGCATGATAGAGGTGACGTTGGAGATTGGGGGAGGAGAGACTTGTGTTGAGCTGATGAAGTACTACGGCGACTACACAACGCAGCTATGGCAGAGGAACGATTGGTTGTATCGAAGCTCCTGCTGCCCGGTGCTCATGATTGAGGTTGTTGGTCCGCATATCCGAGTTGGGGGTGCGGTCAGGTACGTGGATAAGCCTGCTTATCAGCCATTCACTCCGCTTCTCCACATTTTCAAGTTCCTTCAGGATGCAGACCACCTGAGTATACTGGCCAGAGCTCTCGGCTCGATTGGTGATGCAGTAAAGTCTCTAGTGGGGTTTTACTATGGGTTGAAGCGTTCTCTTCAGCCTGTGAGGGGAGCTGAAGTGGAGTGGCCGTATGCGATCACACAGCTGCAGCAGCAAGGTGCAGTAATAGTCCAGAGCACACGTCCACGAAACGTCCTGGGTGCAATGAACAAGCAACTTCTCTTTGGCGTGGAATGGCAGGGACAACGCCGCATCATTAAGTTCTGCCAGCGTTACGGAAGTGCAGTCCACCAGGAGTGGGCTGCTGAAGGCTTTGCTCCCTCCTTCAAGTCGCAGACACTTGCCGGTGGCTGGATGATGATCGACATGGAGCTGTGCTCGCAGGATGATGGCTGGGTATCACTTTACGCCTTGGATCCCAACATTTGGATTCCAGGAGATGACGCAGCTAATAGGTATCGTCTGCAGTCGGAGGAGGCGTGGGAAGTTTGCAAAGAGAAAGTGGTGGAGGCGTACAGGACTCTGCGGCTCAAATTTCCTGGGGTGGTGCACGGGGATCTGCGAAAGGCCAACATTATGTACAATGTTTCGAGCAGGCGGGTAGCCTTTCTGGACTTCGACTGGGCCGGGCTGGAAGGACAAGACAAGTACCCGCTGCTGATTAACCCCCTCGTGGAATGGCCTGATGGTGTGGGTCCTTGCAAACCCATGAAAGTCGAACACGACCGACAGTTGCTTGCATCTGAGCTGGGGGTGACACCTGATGACATTTGAATGTGACCCCTTACGACGGAGTTGGTTTTTGTTCTTTTTGCAGGAAGCAAACGAGATCCGCTCGAAGTTTTCGAGCTCAATAAATGCAGAAGTAGTCTTCTGTTTGATTACGGGTAAATTTGTCAAGACGTAGCTGCTTGAGCGGCTGAATCCAATGTGCGTGAATGGTCAACTGCAACCAAAGTTTTAATAACAGGAGACATAATGGTGGACCACAGACGCAGGCTCCCCTCCATGCTCCCCTCCATGCTCCCCACAGACACCGACCTATTTAAGAACGAGCACTCGAGAGAAATGAGCATGCACTACCCTGAAGTTAATTAAACCATTCTCACCTTCAAACTCTGGGGCCTTCCTCCCTCTATCCGTTGCAACGCCTCTTTGTTCAAGCACCTACATGAGGGCCTGTAAAAGTTTACCTCAATTGTAGAATGCCTTGAGACAGGTAGGAACTTGCTCACATCATTCCTGCTGTAGCCGAATGTCATCTGCGTCAAGTTGTTTGTCCCAAAGGAGAAAAACTTGCAATCTGAAATTCAAGTTGACACAATTCTGTCAAGCGTCCAGAGTTCGGCCTTGGCCCACCTCACGCAGCGCATCGTACTTTATATTGCAAACGAGTACCCATGGCAGAAAAAACCTTTTCAGCTATTTTGTGAATTGCAGCAACTTGGTTCTCCAGCTCCTGAGTTCAATAGGTAAACACCAACAAGAACCTGAGTAGTCCCGACTAATTTCACGATGGACTGACACGCCTTGGTTGCTCATGGATGTTGCTGCTTCAAATATTGCTCGGGCTTGCATTCCTGTGAGCTCCGGATAAGAAATACCTAACGGCACAACCAACCTGCAACCACGGAAACCCAGCATGGGGTTTACTTCGGACAGTTTCTCAACTCGTAGCAGTACGTCTTCCTCACGGACGCCGGCTTCTTCAGCCAATTCTTCAACGATCTGGTCAAGGTCACCTTTCGGGAGAAACTCATGAAATGGAGGATCAAGTAAGTCCTGCATTCTTGAAGCGCAGTTTGCATGGTTATACCACAGAAAAAATGAAATCACATCGTACTTCCGGCCTCACCATCCATTACACGGAAGATCCCTTCAAACTCTGATCGTTGGTAAGCAGCTTGTCCAGTGCTACTTGCCTCTGTTCAACAGTAGATGCTATAATCATTTGCCTTACAGCTTTTATCCGGTCATCTGAAGCAAAGAACTGTGCAAAAAGTGAGTTTGTGCACCTGCGAGGATCCAGATATCTCAAGGATACACCACCTTGCTCGCAACAACAACAGTGCAATTGATAGATTGATCCCGGTTCCAAAGGTTCATAGTGTTGTGGGGGCAGATGTCCTAAGCGATCCAGCAGCGGAGGATGAATGAGATGTTGGCTTTTGATGTACACGTAGAACAGTACTCAAATGATCTGATTGGATGTGAGTGGCGGGGGGGGGGGATCTGCGAGTCCGCTGGCGCTGGAAACTAGCGATGGGGTTTGGCGATGGAGGGTGGGGATTGAGAGATGGTGGGTACACATGGGCGGCTGCGATTCGCTTGCTCTCTTTTAAAGCAAGCGCATCCACATACCCAGACAAGCCAGCTATGGCGCGTTCCAGCTTCGAGGCGGTTTGACATTTCGTGAAGGGTGAGGTGAGCAATCGTGTTGGAAACGCTGTTTGCCGATTGGCGCTCAGGAGGCGGGCCAAATGCCGGCTTCTGCGTGCTCTGCTTGTCGACAAATGCGGGTGTCTCGTCTGTGACCTAACAGTGGATCTTCTTCTCAGGAGCATGGGCGGCTCAATCAGCGTAAGCAGGCGCGAGCAGAATGACGATGCTGCCGTGGAGAAGAGGCTCGTGAGGGTGCTGCAACAAAGGGCTGCTGCTGGCCGTGGCAGCGTGAAATCCTTCGATGGGATTGTAATGAAGTTCGCGAAGATTGACAGAGCATTTGAGCAAGTCCGGCACGTGTTTAAAAAGTTTGGTCAGTTTTTCATTGGCTTTGCAGCAATCCATGCTGATTCTGTTTTGCCTTCCTTTGCGCAGATACCAGCAAAACAGGAGCAATTGACCTTGAACAGCTCAAGGCGTGCTTCCGGGAACTTAAGGTGGAGTTTACTGAAGAAGAGGTCCAGCTTTTCTATGAAGAGAGCGACGTTGATTGCAATCGACGCATCAACTTCAAGGAGTTCATTCTAGTACTTGCTCTCGCATACCTCCTGGGGAAGCCTATGAACTCGGATGGTGTAAGTAGTGTTTGCTTCCTATGTCTGCGTGTCCCCAACAACGCTGTTTCGTTTTGCAGAAATCTAGAATCGGACTGCCGGACCTGGAATGGAGTTTCGAAACAATTGAAGACGCATTCGTGTTTTTCGATAAGAACGGAGATGGATATGTGACCAAGGAGGAAATGATAGAGGCAATTCATGAGTCTTCCGCACTCGTCACTAAAACACCGCAAGACAGCATCGGAGTGGAAAGATTTGGTAAGTCTACTCAACAGTCATCACTTGGGTTGTGGTCCTGATCAATGTTTTTTGCTGCCTCTTCTGTAGAGGAAATGGATTGGGACAGGGATGGCCGAGTCACTTTCAAGGAGTTCCTCTTCGCATTTACAGGGTGGGTTGGTATTGAAGACGAAGAGGACGAAGACCAACAAGACCCGGAACGCCATGGTTCTTGACCGGGTAATTTCCTATAGATTATTTGGTTTTTACAACGAGTAGCCAAAGTGGCTGCAAAAAGTCATTACAATCGCTAGAATTGACCTGTGGAGATTTCTACAGTTGGTCGTCGAAGACAAGGAGCTAGAGTTCATGTTTGTATGTATATGTACTTTGTTTATAGCCGTGTGATGCAATTGTCACTTATTTCCTTGTTGTTTATAGCCGTGTCCTAAGCTTCATCGCCTACTGTTGACTTTGCAGGGAATAATGAACCCCTTTGTTAATGAATCCTACACCAGTTTACATGTATGTATTCAACATTCGTAATTGTACTGCACTAAGTATAAGTATGTTATTTTTATCTAAATGCCTATAATTTATTAAATGATGTCTCACATTACTTATACTTTAAATAATAAATAAATTTTTAAAAGAATATTCCTGGAATAAACTGGAATATGCTTGAAGCCGCCAAGTCATGTGAGATGGTACTAAAGAAAGTTTACATGGGTTTGTAACAAAGAGAAATTTATAAAATTCCTAGAATAATACATTCACATGACAATTGTTGTAATACACACTGTTCTACACGCGCGTGCACACACACACATATACATATACAGTACAGGTTTTGCTGCATCGTAAAACAAATCATTTTTTAAATACAAAAAGAATTCAAATAAGTTATCGACACAAAATTTTTAGTATTGCCTAAATGCTGAGGAAGAAATGTATATTGAAATGAGGGCATAAGATAAATGTCTAGCACTGTTTGATAAATGACTCGGTAAGTTGATAAATACGAGCGTGAGAAATAGCAACATTTCCTTGGGCAAACGCTTTGATTCCTGGACCCATTCCTGTTAAGAATACATTAAAACAATTACTAACGCACTCACGCACACACGCATACACACCCTCACGCACACACACTTGCACACAAATGTCATATCTCACCTATAATGCTCAAAGGCTGAAGCTGGAGGGTTTCTGAGTTGTAAAACTCCACAAGTGCATGAATGAGGCCTTCCCTCTCCGTCGAAATGAGCAGCTCTCGCTGAGAGAAAGGAACAAGCATAAGAGGGGTGTGTGGTGTGCGTGCGTGTTTTACCTTAAGCTTTTCAGTTTTATCATAATAACCAGTGACAACCAGCAAGAAATCTAGGTTGTGAGACCCTGCAGAACACATTTCATAAGATAAATAGATAGATAGATAGATACATACATACATACATACGCATATGTCTATATGTATGTGTGTGTGTTGCATCTTACTTCGGAGATATGATATTTCATCAGAAACACCTGTCTCAACAGTGAGAAACCTGCTCAATGAAATACCCATTGAACTAAGACCAACTCTAATCTCTTGTCCAGTTCTTCCTGAAAATAATCACCAAAAAATAGTATAAAATGTATGTCCACACACACTTACACACGCATGAATGTATACGTGTGTACGCACACACGTCTGTAAGACCTGTTTTTGGAGTCCGATATCTAAATCCTTTGTTGAGAATCTCCTTTGGACTGAGCACTGAAAGGTCAGAGACTTTCTTCCGGACTGTCCCAAAGAAGCCATATTAGAATGACCATATGTGAGTGTATGCGTGTGCGTGTGCGTGTGTGCACGCGTGTATATGCAATGCACCGTACCTAAATACTTCTAAATCATGTTTTATAATTATAATAACTAAATTAATATATACTTACGAATTTTGAAGAAGCCATTCCGACCATAACGTCCTGCTCCATTGAGTAAAAGAGTTGCCATACAAACATCTCTTGGAAAACACTGACCAATTGTCAAGTCCAAGTTGGATGTGTCAAGTAGAATACCCGCCAGCTGCATTTGAAATAAATCACACGCACGCACGCACAACACACATGCATCTCTGTGCGTGTGTAATGGTTTTACCAGAAGCCTGCTGAGTCCTCTTCCCATTAGAACATCCGGTGCTTCTGAGGCAAACTTCTCAGCGACCAAAGTGCAACAAGATCCAGCCTGAATATTATGTTCACGGTTTACAATATATGCATGTGTGTGTGCATAGGTACTTCACCTTATCAATGTCATACCCCTCGTTTTCTCCAAACTGTCATTCTCAATTATGTTAGTACTAAGTAAACACAAAACATCCACACACACACACACACACACACATGCATGTCTGTGCGTGTGTGTTGTGTTAAGTTATATTCAAAAGAGTATAATTATCTTACCATTTCCGGGTCAAGGATTTCCACAACTTCATCCTTAAAATTCTACACACATAGCATATAAATATTATTGTATATGAATTATGATTGTAGTTTTTATTTATTATATACTTAATATACTGTTAACCAACAAATGTATACGTTTATAATTATATATACTCTTGAGATATACTTCGTTAACAGGGTCCAGTTGGTTTGTGGTTCACAAGAACTAGCCTAAGATTGCCAAGCCGGTGGTAATACGACAAAGTAATCTACAAACAAAAGTAATATTTCAGATAAAACAACGTGAGTGTGTGTGTGTGTGTGTGCGTGTGTGTGTGTGTGTGTGTGTGTGTGTGTGTGGGTGTGAGTGAGTGTGTGAGTGAGTGAGAGAGAGAGAGAGGAGAGAGATTACCTCGTCTATAAAAAAGAGTGAATTTATATCAAGCTGTACTGTTTTTAAAAGCCAAAAAACTTCTGTATGAAGTTGTAAATCACTTCTTTTCATATTAATTACAGGAAGAAAGCACTGATCATCGGATTGCCGGCTTATATGTAAAAAATAGGCGTATGAAATTGAAGATACCACTGAACCAAGATCTACATGAACAAGATACTATATTACTATAAATTGCTTTATCAAAGTATATAATATTAAAAATGTGTGTACATATAATCAAAAGTTAATACATAGCTTAAGGTCGTATAGAGTTTTGACTGCATGAATAGAGAAGTACTCTGATAATACGTCATGTAATTATTTAGTATATACTATAGAATATACTAGTCTCTACACTCACTCAAACACGCGCGCGTGCACACACATGCACAGACACACACCTGAGAGCTGACTATTGATTACTACGGTCAACAGTCTTCCGGGCAAGCCAGAATGCAGGTCGCCCCTAACTTCAGTTAAAAACTCATTCAGTTTAGCGACATCCCTCTGTGAAGATTGTTCGGTTGAAGCTAACCAACCACCATTGTAAAATGCCGCAGCCACACCTATATAGATAGATAGAGAGAGAGAGAGAGAGGCACACACACACAACACACATGTGCATATAATTTATATATGTTATTATACAGACCTGAGATTATCAAGGGATTCCTTGTAGTGCTCATTGCACAACTCGTCACTCGCTGATTTAAGGCATAATACTCTTCTTTTGGCTTAAACAAAGTCTCAAAGCTTTCCATGCTCACCGTTCGACGAGGTGCAGAGAATATGCTATCTGTTTGATTTACTGTACTTTTGGGGGTACCTGTTGTACTGTTAGAAGACACTGCTGAGGATGTTCGTTGTGTGTTCAAATTTATTTCCGCACTGAAAAATAACAGAAGTTATTTATATATAATTCCTAAGAACACTTGTGTGGTGTGTGTGTGTGTGTGTGCGCACGTTATGTGTGTTATGAATACGTGTTTGTATGTTCATGTACAACTAGATAAATTAGCATACAAACGCCACACGCACGCACGACACAGTACGTACACTGTAGACTGTGGAGTTGCTGGAAATTGCTTGAGTTCAGGTATTGCATCTTCTTCTTCATTAGCCTGCATAGTTTGATCACACACACGTTTATATCAACTATATAGATAAAAGCCTACACATGCATACACGCACGTGTGTGTATGTGTAGTAGTATCCACTAACCTGTATTTTTTTCCCTTAAATGGCATCCATTGTCAAATGCATCAGTGATTTCTATTACATCTTGTCCAAAAGCAGGTTTAGTCGTTGTATTGTAACCAATATAATAAGGGCTCTCCTTCATCTTATTCTTCTGCAATTCATACCGCGCTCACACGCTTACACGTACAGGTGTGTGTGTGTGTGTGTGTGTGTGTGTGTGTGAGAGAGGAGAGAGAGAGGTATATATGGATGTGCAGAAGGAGGAAACAATAAGTACTTCAAACACCAAGATATATTACCAGTTATATGCATGTGTGTGTGTGTGAATACATTAATGTAGTGTATATAATTTATGTAGAGCTACAATCATATATTAAATAAAAAGCTTACCTTTGACACTTGGAAAAATTTCATTTTCGATACTTCTCTTCGAGAACACAGAGTTGGTATACACAAGCTTAAAATGGTTTAATCGTCATTCCTGAGACAATAAAGCCAGTTCTGGGCGGGTTCCACAAGGCCACCTATGTAAATATGTCCCTTCGAAGTATTCAAAATAACTTCCTAGAATATGTTTAGTTTCATAGGTACACGATGTTTACATAATGTATATAACTTATTTTGGAATGTCAAAAAATAAAGTTAATCAAGTGAGATTACAACAGTAATTATACAGAAATACATATCGTATTTAAAGTTAGGAACTGTTTTGGCTACGAATTAAGAGCAATACTTGTGTGTGTGTGCAAACATAATAAAATACTTATGCATACATACATACACGTACCGACTAAGAGTTCTCAGCAGTTACGATCTTTTGTGCTAGACTAACACACAAACACACGCACAGTACACGTCGAGAATGTAATATAAGGTCGCTTTACTTTATATACATTGCAATATACAGTACCTGCACCCGTTTGAATAGTCTAATTCTACCTTTGAATTGTAATATAGTATGAACATGTTCGTGCAGTTGTTCCTTAGATTGACCGCTTAAGACGAAACCCAGGTGAACGCAAATTCTAATAGCAACAATCCTCAGTGCATAATACAGTAGTATCCATGTTTATTTGTGTGTGTGTGTGAGAGAGAGTGTGCGTGTGCATGTGTTCGGGTGTGCGTACCTGTGGAGTAGACTGTGACTTGAAGAAGGCAATGAGATCTTCATATATATCTTTTCTAGCTCGAATACTTATGATAAAATCCAAGTGAGCATAATCTTCAATATAAAGGACCTATAATAATATATCTGAAGTCACGTAACCTCTCTCTCTAATAGTTTTTCTATATGCATCTGTATATAATATAATCTTCATAATGTGCATATACGCCCACACAAGTATAAACATACATGTATCTGTACAGTACTATACGTAAATATATAATGTTAATTTTACCTTTGGATTGCAAGTGAGTTCTTGCAGTGTATGAAGTACATCGGCCGTATCAGAAAGACAGTCTTTTCCACCGTATGCCATCCAAACCGGAAAATCATGCGGAATAATCGAAAGATCGTACTTCGGAGGTGTTAACTTTAAATAGTGCCTTAGATTTCCCGCCCAACCATAGTCAAATTTCTCAAAAGTTCCTCTTCTAATCACTGGAAATACAGGTATTAACATAGTGTGCGTGTGTTGTGTGTAAGCGTGTGTTCATATATACGTGTCTATATAGACACAACACAGCATATATACACTTACTCTGAGCTAGGTGTGCCATGTTCTTCAAGGAAGTGGACTGTGGTTCATATTGTAAGTAATATGGAATCCTCGTAGCGTTGAAACAGCAATTTGGTCCTATAGTTTGTAATCGTCAAATCATATTATATACTAGCTGTAGATAGTTACACCACATTATCGATAATTGTGCATACATACATATATACAAACATATGTGTAATGTATGGATGTATGTACATATGGATTCACATACGTATAAAAACATACTAACCAGTTATGGCCGTCAAAAAGTTTCCACAATCCACGTCTGGCTTTGCACAGATCCGATCAACAAGTTGTACACCGAGCTTACTGTAGAAAATGATTTAGCTTCATGCGCATACAACGTACACAATATATGTGTAAGTACGTAGATACACATAGAATACATACTTGCATATATAAATTAATATATATGCTCAATATATAAAAAGACACACATTAGTGGATACATATATTCATACGTATGGAGACACACACACACACGGCTTACCTGTAAAGGTTAAACTCATTAAACCCAACAACCTCACACATTGTATCAATGTATAAAAAAGCTGCAGTTCGAATAAACTTTGAAGTTATGTGATCTAAGTATGATATTGGACTTAAGAATGCTGCAGCTGTTAGTAAGCTTGAAACTCTCGGTGATGTTAAAGCTGCTAATCCAATTATTGTTCCCTGTACAAATATCATATATATCTTGCTTGATATAAATACATACATATATGTGCAGTGTGTATGTATCATTTAAATAATGCTTAGTATTTAGTATTAAACTTTAAAATTATACCTGAGAGTGACCAATGTAATAAAGTTGGGAGTTTGTAGTTCTCCGCATGAGTTCAAGTATAGCAGGAATATCATAAGTAGCAAGTTCATCAAATGTCCAGTCCCAAAATTTCTACAAGAACAAAGGGAGTGAGAAAGTACAGACACATGAGATGTACATCACATACACACACGTACATATTATGTAGGCACATCCATGTACACATATACAGGCACGTGTATATATGGTTGTATTACACATAACATAACAAATAACTCCAGGTTCATATTCATATTACCAACTGCCTCTTCAAAAAAAGAAAAAAACAGCAGCATATAGACACATGTTGTATGAATATATGTATAGACACATGTGCATATACATATATTCATACAACAGGTACCTGTATACATAAACATCACACGCACACGCACACGCGTTACTTTGTCATGTTTTGAAAGGGTTTCGTGGCCTTCGCTCCAATAAGTTCCACGTCCATTAGAAACCCAAACATCAAAGCCTTCATCAGCAAGTATGAATCCTAAAGATTGTGATGGTGGGTTTAGAAACCAAGTATCGCCTCCCTGAACATATTAACACAATAAACCTTTTAAGTAAGCATGCATACGCGTGTTGCACACTTAGCATACATACATTAATTACATGCACACTCGTATATGCAAGTGAGAGAGAGATCCCGATGCGTATGTGTTTATACACACACACACACACATATATGCATGTTACTATATATATCTTCTGTAGTATACATAACGTGTGAAACATACATGCATGCATGCATGCTTATATATATATATATATATATATATTATATATATAATTATATATATATATATATTATATATATATATTATATATGTGTGTGGTGTGTGTGTGTGTGTGTGTGTGTAACCTGAAGTAATCCATGCTGCAAAAGAACAGCAGGACGTGGAGAGCCATTATCCTTCTGAATGGATTGAGCACCATGTGGAATTCTTTGAACACCAATCAGAAAACCATCTTCCGTGGTCACCTAATGGAATAAAACTTGTCATCTCTCTCTCTCTCTCTCTCTCTCTCTCTCTCTCTTCTTCTCTCTCTCTCTCTCTCTCTATCTATCTATCTATCTATATGTATGTATGTATATATATATATAGGAGAGAGAGAGTATATATATATGATATATAAGCACGGAAACAATGAATCTTACCGTGAATTCGTAACAAGGGTAACCAAACGGGCGCACAAACACACTACATAAGCCGATTGTGCTATTGGGTTGTTGCGTAGCAGTGCATAAGATGAATAATAAGGAAGAAATTATGTATACGATCCACAATTGAAGGCCCATTGGAAAACCCTCAAGAAATTTTAACATGGTTTAAGCATATTTAAAACCCTTACAAAACGTTAAAGTATTTAATGCCTGTTATCTTCCGTGCAATCTACCACTTTCGCCTAAACAAACAGACCTCTCACTTGCTCCGTACGCATGCGTGCGCATTATCCGTACATTAATTATAATTTACATCTTGAGTGGAAGAAAAATCAAATTAATGACAGTAACCCTAATTGACTTTACGCAAAGTAATAGGGTTTCTCTGTTTTAGGGCTTTTCAGAAAACGGAGAATATTCCCAACGGTTATGTTTTAGGGTTCATGACGACAGGATTGTGAGGGATGCCGCGGCGAGGGTGGCGGCGGAGGCACGGCGGCGCCAGTATAGTATAGAGGTTGCTGGATTCATTCCTGCCCAGCTCTCCGCTTTCACAATTCTTGGTGTTTCTTCGGCGTGTCAGCTATTGTGGTTGGGCTTACATGGATCTATTCAAGTAAGTGTACAAATACACATAGTAGATATATGTATGCACATATGAATTTACAGGGAGACTCAGCTACTTGAAGAGTTTGGAGAGAATGCTCATGTGTTGGTGGGCATTTACGGGTCTTATACATATCATCCTTGAGGGCTATTTTGCTTTTACACCGGATTTCTACAAGAGGAAGGACGTGCATTTCCTCGCAGAAGTTTGTAAGTTAAACGCACCGGAGTACGTATATTATATACATGTGTGTATTTATGCACACACTCTAGGCTAGCTCTCAACATCAACATGTATATATACTATACATGCACTCTCAGGGAAAGAATATAGTAAAGGGGATTCAAGATATGCTTCAAGGGATCCCACAATTGTCACAGTCGAAGCCATGACTGCCGTTTTTGTAGGCCCTGGGTGCTTACTTAGCGCGTAAGTCAAAACACACGCGCGCGGCGCGCACTCACACGCACACTAATGATTATTGTTTCAGATATGCTATTGCTAAGAGGAAGCATTATCAATATCCACTGCAGCTGATTGTTTCATTGGCACAACTGTACGGGGACATTGTTTACTACGGTACGGTGTTTGTAGATGGGAGAGAGTTTGCGGCACCTGGGTTTCTTTACTATTGGTTTTACTTCATGTTCTTAAACTCAATCTGGATCCTGGTGCCTGCATCTGTTGCTGTATGGAGCTGGAAGAGAACCTGTGAATCCGTCCTCTTGAGTAAGAATTGGCTTAGAATACATAATAAATCTTTTCTTTAAGTATATTGTTATCACACACACACAACACACAGGGTCGTATATACGTTATAGAATATATTGTTTCATGCTTATCCATAATGTATCTTATAATAGTTTATTGCACGCTGGAATTATATCTTTCTCGTGAAAAGGCTGTCAAAGATGATTGCTTGCTTTCTTCTTAGTGTGAAACCTCGTTGAAAAGGGTGTGAAGGATGATTGCTTGGTTTTTTCTTAGTATAGTTTCACACTGACATATATAGGACTTTGCACACAACACACACACACAGCTCAGTTAACAAACAGGAGAAATATATATCCTTACACATATACGTATCCTATATATATGCGACATGTACTACGTAAATTCTTTGTTTTATCTATACTAATCAAAATTTCAAAAACAACCCCATCTCAGTTGCTTTTACGTTTCCGAAGCTCCTCAGAGAGTTTCTCAAGGGCAAGTCTGGCATCCCACCCTTGTGCTGTATGAAAATCTCAGCAACGTCGGAAGGTGTAATCTCTACACTGCTAATCAGCCCCTTAATGTCACACAAAACCTCACGAATCCCGTCCTCGTCTTCTCCCAATCCCAGATAGTTCTTGGTAAGAACCTTCACCCCATCAAATGTGCAATAAGACATATGAATATGAAGGTCCATTCTGCCCGTCCTTAACAGAGCCGGATCGATCTTGTCAATATAGTTCGTAGTGAAAACAATAATCCTTTCATTCCCACAGCTCGACCATAGCCCGTCAGTGAAGTTAAGCAGTCCCGAGAGTGTCATCTTGTTCCCCTTCTTAGCTTTCCTACGCTGTAAAGGATTCTCATTATCCACTATAGTATCCTTCTCATATTCATCATCCGAACTATCATCATCATCCCTGTTCTTGAAATCCACCGAGCAGTCTATATCCTCAACCACGATAATAGACTTGCTAGAGATAGCCATGAGGAGTTTCCTCAAGTCCGCATTAGACTTCACTTCTGTAAGCTCTAGATCGTATATATCATACCCAGTGAAGTTAGCCATCGCAGCTATAAGTGAAGACTTGCCTGTCCCCGGAGGTCCATATAGAAGATACCCCCTCTTCCATGCACGTCCGGCATTCTTGTAAAACTCCTTGTCCTTCATGAACGTGGACAGATCCGAGATAAGCTTGTTCTTCAGTGAGGAATCCATAGCCATGCTCTCGAAAGTAGCGGGGTGTTCCAAAGGTACAGATCTCCACTTAAGCTTATCGGAGCCCGCATTTGTGTGAAGCAACCTTGTCTTGTACTCGTGCTGGAGCATCTTAGCTTGGTCTGAGACATGATCTAGATACTCACCGAGAAGATGACTGGACTTCTCCGTGACGGATATAATGTAGTGTCTCTTTGCATCTGATTCCTGGTTATCCTCGTCGCTGTAGAAGGTGGAGTTCCTCTGCTGTGTGAAGAACACCCACCAGATCTTAACACCGTTGTACTCATCCATAAGACCTTCCCCATTTGCAAGAAGGTACCTGGGTTTAGCTGTGTTCTTGATTCTAGACGCCACCATTCTCTTGGCAGGCAGACTTGTGTTGGATCTAATGCTATCTGTGTTACCTTTGGAGATCTTGGTAAGCGATCCGATATATACCTCGGCCTCCCGGAAGAGCTCGTTCACATGTCCGCCATCGTATTCATGAATCTCTACCTGGCTGTAGACGTATGCCCATGAGAAGAGGCGCATAGTGAAGGATTGGAGGACGGCCCATGTCTCCGACGGGATTACGGACTTGAGGAAGGCGATGAGGCCGAGGAGGGAGCCAAGCCAGGCCATCGTGCCGCCCACCATGGCTAAAACCCTAGAAAGTCCCTCTGGTTAATTTAAGTTATAGTGACATTTTCACAATTCTCATATTTATTAATAAAATATTAAATAATATTTTAAAAATATTATATAGACAGCAAATTAATTTGATTTATATTCTTATATAATTAAAAATACATCTTTCTAATATAATTATTACTAAGTAAATAACTAATAAAAATGTTAAGATTAATTGTTCTGTTTATTAATTGAAACTTAAAATTATTGAAGGTTAATATGAATATAATAAGTCAGAATTTGACTGTCAGATCGGTATATTTACCTGCACTGAATCCTGGCATATGCTTCAACGCGTAAGAGTTTAAGTTAGAATTTAACTACACGTGCAGTTCGTGCACATTCCTTCAGCGGTGGTTATGCATCTGGAATCTACGTAGGCAGCAACACGTGTGTACGTATATGAGACGCTTTTGCACACAGTACAGTATAGTATTTCAGGTGTATTTTCTGCGTAGAATACTTGAACTGTGTCTGTTTTTCATTTCAGTCTGGTGGTCCGTTTCCTCTGTGCAAAATGTTGATAAGGCGGTCTTCAAGCCAGCAATGTCTTACCGATCTCCAGTCTCACACTGTTATCGAGCATTCCAGGCCAAATTTCGTCAAGAGTAAACCCAACAGAACAGTAGTTGCAAAACTACGCACCGAGAAGGTTACCGGTTTCAAGCTCCCCATTCCCTTGAAAGCGGTTAGTGTTTTTCTTGTTGTGTGTGTGTGTGTGTGAAACTGTTCCATTTGTGTATGGTGTTTATACAAACTTATGCAGGACGGAGCATGTAGTAAAGCAGGAAAGCACAAGGGCATCGTGCTTCTGAACATGCTCGCAGCACTGTACGGCGTCGGAAACGTGCTATCGAAGTATATAGAGAACACGCCTCTCAACTCGGCAGTCAAATACGCGGCGGCTACACTTGTATTCCTGCCTTTCTTTATACGCTCAGGAGAATGCTGTCCGAGACACGTCCGTGCCGGACTTGAACTCGGACTCTGGACTTTTGCACACGGCATCTTAACCGGATTGAGTCCAAGCAGTACGGATCCGTACACAGCTTCATTAATCTACACTTTGACCGTAAGCTACGTGTGTGTGTCTGTTTGTGTGTAAGCTAACGTGTGTTATGTTTGCAGACGTTTAGTGCTCCCCTTATGCAACTTTACACCGGTCGGTCTAGCAAAGTTAGATGGCTTGCCATAGTAACAGCCCTCTGTGGTGAGCTTTATACATATCTCACACAAGTTCATATGTTAATAACTCAAGCTTTACAGGAATGGGTGTTCTGGAAGAGGAAGGAAATGGATGGAAAGGGATAAGCTTACCTTCGTTAAAAACTCATGGGCGACACTCGATGCACTCGTATCGATCTTGCAACTTCTCCGCTCCGAAGCCCTTGCAATAAACCGCGATCCAGTTAAGCTAAACACAGTCCAATTAGCAGCGCTTTCAATCTCCAACGCCATGCTGGAGCTTCTACAGCACCCCAGCACCTTCACAGACGATCTACAGCATGTACCGTGGTACCCAGTGGTGTTTAGTGGAGTTTTAACCGCGGGTTTAGCGAGTTTAATTGAGATCAGAGGATTACAAGGAGTAGAAGACTCTACCATAGCCATAACGCAGCTCATGATACCTCTATGGGGTGCGGTTTTCTCTCTACCCCAACAAGTACATTCCGTACAAGAATATGGGGTCGTGGTCGCGCTTGCAGGCCTATGCAGCTTTATAGGCAGCCGTACAAGCAAAGAGGTTGATAACGAGACGTACGGAGGCTCGCGTTTGGTGGTGGTTATGATATCTTGCCAGCTGAAGTTCCCGTACTATGCGAGTCAGGCGCAAGCTCTTCTGGCTGACGTGGATGAGAATGTGAGAAGCTCTGGATTGTTAAATGCGTTTGAGGGTGTAGATATGTTACATGTGCTTGGGGATGCTGTCCATAGTATTTCCACAATTTTGGTTAAGTAGTGTATTGTATATCCATCTGTTATGTAGCTGTACAGGATTCATTGCTTAATTCAATTTCTCTACACTTGATGTAGAAATGTACAAAATCACTATATAGTTCTGCAAATATAAGACAAGTAATAGGCATCAGAAGATTCTTGTTATTGCAGATGGCATATTCTTTATCCAGCGCTCTCGTGCTGCCACGTGTCGGGACCAATTATCCCACAAGCAAGAGCCCAGCCTCATCCCCGGCAAGCAGTATATAAAGAAAGGGCCGGGACAAAAAAATTCATACCTTTTTCGGCGGCCTGTAGGCTAAGATCAAGTGTAGTATCTGTTCTTATCAGTTTAATAGCTGATATGGGGGCACGTCTCCCAATGCTATTAACCTAATTTTTTGTGGGAGGCAGTCCACCAGGTAGCTTGCTACCCGGGCTGCTACGTGTCGCCTTGGCCCTACACTACCGCCTTGGCCAGTCACAACCCAACCCCCCAAAATTAATTCTAAAGTGTAAAATGAAATAAATTATAATATTTCAACAAACTATAAAAACTGAAGGTTCAATTTACCCTAAACCCATTTTGATTTTTATTAAGTGTTTAGTGTGTGTATATATATATATTAGCTGATTCAAACCAAGACAATTCGTTAGAACCAAGACAACTCATTATAACATATTCAGTGCCATCCAAGGCCGTAATCTAACCCGGCTACCAATGCAATTGACAATGGATACAATGACAATGCCATTACTGCCGTCCACAGACGAAACGTGGTCCTGCTTCCTCCTAAACATCCCATTACGAAGGTTATCACTGCTATTACTGTCACTTCGGATGAAAAGTCCACACAAGTCTCCTTACTGAGACAATGGCCAGGAAAACTCCCAAGCACAGTGTGTTGTTCAATGTCACTGCACCGTATATCTGCACCATGACAAGTTACACACACCAACACACACACATATATATGCAGCATGCGTATACATCTACAGATGTAACCATGTTGTGTGAAAAACATAGAGTATACACCTACCATGTATGTTCTATTTAAAATTACCGCCCTGCATGTCCACACACACACACACGAGAATAGAGCGAAATTATATATGCACGTATAGATGTATATAAGCATTATATACCTGAGAGTAAGTCATGGAGATGTTGCGTTTCCTCTTCTTGGCAGCAAACAGAATGGACGAAACAGCTTCACTCGAATTGGTGGCAAGCGGAGTGGCAACAAAAGCAACGAAGAAAGAAGGAATATTGCTGGCTTTTGAGAAGTTGTCGACTGCGTCTACCAAAGGATCAGCAAATACTCCTGCTATAACAGCACCAATGAGGATATAAATGCAAGCTCTTATAATAACCCTGTTCGTGTTAAATCCTCGTCCAGTTCTTCCTTCTCGTCCTCCTCTTCCTCCTCTTCCTCCTCCTGGTCATCATCTTGGCTATCTAACAGAGCATCCAAAGAATCCGAGCTTCCTATAATACAGCGTGTTAATATACCTATATGCATGTGTGTGATATATTTATATGAAAGATCAAGACATGCCAATGCACACATACAACTTCATGGTCATGAACAAACTGAGTACAGCTCAAGCTCACTCTATCATCCGTGTGGTGTATGTGTGGGTGTGTGAGAGAGAGAGAGAGACTTACCTTAGCTTGACTGTACCAGAAATTGGGATTATTCAAACGGGAAGAAGACCTAAGATGGAAACCTGTCATCCACTTGCTAATCACTTGTATAAACTCATCTTGCGAAACCCTGTCATCTTTGGATTTGAGGTCGAATTTCCTCAGCCAGTTTTGCACTTCCTCGTCTTCTGGTAAACGCTTTTCGTGTGTTATTCCCAGACCAACAATCAGGCCTCGTAATTCTCTTTCCGATAGGTGGCCATCTTTGTTCTCGTCAAAGTATCCAAATATCCTAATTTATGCTGAATATTATTACCAATAATGTACATATGCATTATGTATATGTATGTGTGTGTGTGTGTGTGTGTGTGATTATATACTACATAAGATGCTTACTTAAGAAGAACTTCTCTATTTGGAGTAATCCCATTGTCCAGAAACAGATTACCCATGACTGCTCTTTAGTGTAGAGGGAAACTCTGTGTAAGGTATGTGTTTGTCGATAACGATGCCTTGCAAAGTATATCTTCCTCTCTTGTATCCAAGGTGACACGACCTGCATAAAAAACAGTTCAATAAATATAATAGACTGTAATAATTAAGTACACACACACCTGATATCCACAATATGTAAAAAGACCCCCAAGTGAGAGCACACAACTTAGAATAGAAAAAGGATGTCCATAAGATGGCTTTCCAAGTGAATGTGGTAACTGGGCCAAAAATAGGGATTACTGACAGAATCATTATCCATGCAGATAGTTTAGTCTGTGCATCAGTTGTAATCCCACTCCCTGTAGATTAATATCAAAAGTGTGTATATATGTATAAAAATGACGCACAATATAAATATACTGACCAAATAGGCTAAAGCGTCTTGTTAGAGTCCGGTCCTTAGCGATAAACTCGTTGTCAAGCTCGTATACATCACACCGGCCAACAATGAGGGAGCTGCCCCATAAAAGAGTTAATAGCATTATTGTCGATCCAGCAAGAAGTCCCATTCCAACTGAAACTTGTGACTGGGCCTCCTCTTGAGTTCCACCCAATCCAGAGACTGTTCAATATAAAATATACAAAACTGAGAAAGAAATGCATGCGTGTGTGTATAGAGAGAGTAAATGTGATGTGGCTCATCAATGATATGTTTTTCATCTCTGTCTCACACACACACACACACGCACACACAGTTAACAGTTAAATATCCACAAGTAGTTAACATGTGGCATGACAATCTTTACTAACCATATCAAAGTTAATTTAATTTAATCACGCATTACAGTGGTTGCCACGATATGTTATAATAAAGAAACGTCTGGCAAGTTCATACTCTCGTCACAATGATCTCTAAACACAACATATTTTAAATGACTTTGGCATTCCAGTCAGATCTCTCTTGCACGCACACGCACACAGTTGTCATGTGGCCATCAAGGGATGACATCAACACTAAGATATACAATATACCTTTCATATCAAAGTTAATTTAATTTAATCATGTATTACACGTCCAGTCATAGTGGTTGCCACGATATATTATAATAAAGAAACGTCTGGCTCGCGTCAAATGATCTCATATCTTGAATGACTTTGTCAGATCTCTCTCTCTCACGCACGCACACACGCACACACACACACAGAGTTAACAGTTAAATGCCCACAAGTAGTTAACATGAATAAGATATATAATAACCATATCAAAGTTAATTTAATTTAATCATGTATTCCATAGTGGTTGCCACGATATGTTATAATAAGTAAACGTCTGGCAAGTTCATACTCTCGTTAAATGATGTCTTAAATCTTGAATGACTTTGAAACAATGGCATTCTAGTCAAGACTTTTGATCTCTCACACACACGCACACACACACACATACACACAATTATAACTGACCAAGAATTAGAAGCGCATCAGGCAAGGCACCAAGGATAGGAAGAAGAGACCGCCAATAATCCCAGGATTAAGCACAATTAACAGGAGCTCACTTCCTTCGGATAAGAGCTGAGCAGCCTTAAGCATCACAAATCCATATGTTGCAAGAAGATACAGATTTCCCACCACACTATTGGAGCAAGGCAGGACACCATAGCTCTCTAAACACTTCTCCATCTCCTATTAATTAGCCCTAGTTTAAGGCTAGCAGTGTTTATAGAAATGAAGTTCTAGATTCCGAGTATATACCTAAGTACGTATAACTATATATATATATTTATTTTATTTTTTTAAACATATAAAATACGTATAAAACTGTACATCTGACTGACATAGACCGTAGTTATAAAGCCTACATGTGTCAATATATAATGGTGACAAACAAGATGTGTTGAGTTCACAAGGAATCGCGGGAAACTAATTTGACACTTGGCAACATTTGGTAGCCGTATTCTCAGCGGTTCAATCTCAGCCGTCCGCTAAAACCCTTATGATTTTCAAGCCCTAATTTTCCCCTGCTCATGGACTATGGACGAGCCGCTGCTGCCCCCGGAAGATAGCGATCAGGAAAGATTTCCCATACATTCTCAGCAGCTTTGTTCTATCTGTGGAGTTTGTTATTCAATCCAGGAACAGGGGAATTTTGATCAGAACGCAGCGTCAGAAGATTCAGATAAATGCCGGATTGATAGTCAAGATTTTCATGTAAACACTGGCATTTCTAATCTTCAAAATGGGGACGCAGATGCGGAGTTTGTCAGAGTTGGATTGAAGAAATCTGGTTCTAGACTGTTCTATTCGGATTTGGAGTCGAGCGATGAGGATCAGAAATCGGTCATCGAAGTGGGTACTGCTACTTCAGTAAGACCGGATGAAATTGTTGTTAATGTTATATGCTCCGCTAATCCACCAGGAAGAAAGCTTGGCAAGAAGTGCAGGACAGCCCCAGCTCTGCTCTCCATGCACAGGTTAGTTCTTGACAACACACACACATGAAGCTATAATGGTTTCAGAAGTAACACGTATGTTGTACGTTTTATGCTTCATTTTAGGTTGATGGTTGGGCAAGGCAAGGCACCAGATATGGTTTCCTACTTCCCATCAATTGTAGTACAAGCAAGCATCGGCCTATTTGTATATCTTCTTATAGGGATCTTCATCTATCTCTGGAAACGTGAAGAGTTCTCAGGTATATATTCACACACACACACATATAGCACTAGTATTTTCATATATTTTAAATTTGACGCAGTGCATATCTTCATGGTAGTATGCTAGTGTATTAAACACGTGTTTGATGTAAGGGAACTCGACTTATGCGCTGATCGACGCACTATATTTCTGCATAGTGACAATGTGTACAATCGGATATGGAGACATTACACCGGTCACACCTTCAGCCAAAATGTTCTCCTGTCTTTTTGTGTTGGTTGGCTTTGGTTTCATAGACTTTCTTCTGAGTGCTATGGTTGCATATGCCCTTGATAGGCAGGAGATGCTTCTCTTAAGCACAGTTGACACGACGGCGAAAAGCTACTTAGTTAACACTGAGAAAGGCCGAATGCGAACACGTACCAAAGTTGCACTGGCACTTAGTGTAGTCTTTGCCTGTATTGGAGCAGGTGCGTGTGTATGTGTGTGTGTGTGTGTATACACATATCACATTTCTGTTCATTTTCAGGTACTGTGGTTATGCATCATCAAGAGGAGCTAGGATGGTTAGACTCCTTTTACCTTGCATGTATGTCTGTGACCACAGTTGGCTATGGAGACCATGCATTCAAGAGTACCCATGGAAGACTTTTTGCGGCAATCTGGTTGTTGGTGAGTACCATAGCGGTTGCAAGGGCTTTTCTGTGCCTTGCCGAGGCACATATTGATCGTAGGCATCGTTTGATTGCTAAATGGGTGCTCAAGAGGAAGCTAACTGTTGGGGACCTGGTTGCTGCAGATCTTAACAACGATGGTTTTATCAGGTTAGTACTATTTACATTTGATCACACACACACACACCCACACGTATCTTGTGTTTGTATCGTTTTTAAAAAAATTATATATATGTGCAGTAAGTCTGAGTATGTGATTTATAAACTAAAGGAGATGGGAAAGATCAAGGAAAAAGACATACTAGCAATTTGCAACCAGTTTAACCAGATACAGTGTGGCAACTCTGGGAAGATAACTTTGTCCCATATTCTCGACGATGATTCCTGAAGATGGTCTTATCTGGTTAGTATAAATAGAATACGTATGCATGCATACGTATGTGAAATCTCTCTCTCTCTCTCTCTCTCACACACACACACACACTCATGGAGATACATAATTTTTCTCTATGTTTATTTTTATGTTTGCAGTGGAGGTCATTGGAGATATCAAGCGTACGGGGAGCATTAAATGTAAATATTGTAAACCGGTCTTTGCAGTTCTTGCCTGTGTATACATTTACAGCGGTCATTGTTTTTGCAGCTGAAAATTTTCAAAGTTGCTGCTCAATATTCTTGTTAAGCTTTGTGTATAGAATCCCTTTTTCTAACATCATGCTGTGCGCATGCAGATCGCGGGTGTGTGTGTGTGTGTTTATAAGAGAGAGAGAGAGAGAGAGAGATTGGCCAGCACATAAACAGGTACTCGCGTGCTCCCCTTGGGTGTTTTTATGGATGTCCGTAGGTTTGTACATGTATAATGTGTATGAGTGTTTTTCTGATATTTCATTCATTTCAGCTACGGACGATTCTCTGCCATATGTCCTTTCCACTTTATAAATATCAACACACACACACACACCGTATATTTTTAAATATATTATATGTAATTATATATATATATATATTTGACTTTTATGTTGCTTCCCGACAACGGAAATGTTATTCTCACAGTCAGAGAAAGAGCTACAAAAGTTGATGCTTCTTATCTAGTCAAGAGCCTCGTGAAGATAGGTGCGCTGGAGCACTCACAAGTTGTCACTGGTCCTGTTTGTACATGCATGTTTGTGGTGGTACGGTGTGCGTGCGCGTGGGTGTGTGTGCGTGCCTCTGTGTGTGTGTGTGTGTGGTGTCTGTAGAATAAAACCTTTAATACTGTGTAGAGTGAGCTCAATTCATCTTGCATTGCCTTTGGGAGATGAAGCTTCTCATCTGGATTCTTGTATTTGCTAGCATCAGTCTCACATTTGCACGCAGCCTTGGTATGTGTATATTATGTCAGGTTTGCTGAAGTTGTATCTTTGTATTCCGCTTATCTTCTTTGTCTTTCAGGAGCTGCTGGACGATCATTGCATGGGAATTATGCACCAGGTGCTTCTTTGATTATGTACTTATATAGATGGATAGGGGAATATGCAACAAACGCACACACACTAATGCTCGAAGTTTGTCGCAGGTGTCCATAAACTAGAGAAGCGGTATGGATTGACCTCAGAAACAGAACCAAAATCAGGTGCTCATTTCTATACACGTACCCACCTACTATTTTACAAGCTCTCCCTCCCTCCCTCTCTCTCTCTCTCTCTCTCTCTCTCTCTCTCTCTCTCTCTCTCTCTCTCTATAGTATAGTTTAATGTGTCTTACACCGGGTTCTGTCTGGATATACTCAATGCGTGCTTAATCATATTATCTTGCATTGTCAGGTGATTATGGAAAACCCAGCGGAGATGAACCGAAACCAGGTAATGTATTTTCCCATGTAAGTTTCATTATATTACTCAAAATTTTTACAGGAGATGAGCCAAAGCCAAACCCTGAACACGAACCAAAACCAAAACCTGGAGATGAACCAAAACCAAAACCTGGAGATGAACCAAAACCAGGTAGGGTTTACACACATACACGTGTGTGTGTGTGTGCATATCGAATTTTTCTGTAGGGGACGAGCCAAAACCGAAGCCTGGGGACGAGCCAAAGCCAAATCCAGGTAACAACTACAGTAACAACGTATAACTATTGGTGTTACACAGACAAAATATAAACATATGCTTTTATAATTCCGCGTTCCTACATTTTTAGGGGCCGAGCCAAAGCCAAAACCAGGTTAGTTCTCATAACTTGAAGATACGGACGTCATAATGCATTCTACTGACATGCAGGAGATGAGCCAAAACCAAGGCCTGGAGATGGACCAAAGCCAGGTACTTCCACTTATATATACACGTATATTGTACTTTTTAAAGTACGTAAGGCTGTATTTACCGTAAGTAGATAACTGTGACATCTATATGTGTGTGTGTCTCTCATCTATCTATCTATATATGTATGTACGTATGTATGTATAGTATGTGTCCACACACATAGATACATGATATGTTGTTTTGTTATAGGAGCTGATCTAAAGCCAAAACCTGGTGATGAACCAAATCCAAAACCAGGTATATTCACGACTTCAAGTATAGCATAGATACATGCTATGTATATATTGTACACATCACTTCATTCAACATTCATAGGAGTTGAGCCAAAGCCGGAACCTGGAGCCAAGCCTGGTGGTGAACCTCGACCAAAACCGGGTAGATTCACGTCTGAATGTGCATGAGCAAACCCATAAACATGCACGCACACGCACACACACAAACAGAGAGAGAAGAGAGAGAGTTCCTATAACATTGTTATATGTACTTACTGAATGTGTCTAACGTGTATAGGAGATGAGCCAAAGCCGAAGCCTGGTGATGAACCAAAACCAAAGCCTGGTGATGAGCCTCAACCAAAACCAGGTGATTCAGTGTGCCCCCCTCCCTCCCATACACACAAGCACGCTCACTTCAAGTTAGAGGCATCACTAAACGTACAATGCTGCATGTTTTTGTCAATGTACTATATTTATAACATTTCCTCCTAACATTTTCTCCTAAACGTATATTAGGAGATGAGCCGAAGCCGAAGCCTGGAGATGAACCTAAACCAAATCCAGGTATGTTCAACACACACACACATTTCAAGTTATAGGGCATCACATGTTTGAAATGTGCTTAAATATTAGGTGATGAACCGAAGCCAAACCCTGGAGACGAACCGAAACCAAATCCAGGTATGCTCAACACACGCACACACGCACACACGCACGTACAATGTTGCATGTTTCTAATGTACTATGTTTCCGTATTAGGAGATGAACCGAAGCCAAAGCCTGGAGATGAACCTAAACCAAATCCAGGTATGTTCAACACGCGCGCACACATACACGCAAGATGCACATGTACACACGCACACGCACACACTTCAACTTATAGAGCGTCACTAAACGCACAATGGTGCATGTTTATAATGGACTATAGTTAACTCTTTCTTTTAAAACTTATTAGGAGATGAGCCGAAGCCAAACCCTGGAGACGAACCGAAACCAAATCCAGGTATGCTCAACACACGCACACACACACACACGCACGTACAATGTTGCATGTTTCTAATGTACTATGTTTCCGTATTAGGAGATGAACCGAAGCCAAAGCCTGGAGAAACCTAAACCAAACCCAGGTATGTTCAACACACGCGCGCACACATACACGCAAGATGCACATGTACACACACACACACTTCAACTTATAGAGCGTCACTAAACGCACAATGGTGCATGTTTATAATGGACTATAGTTAACTCTTTCTTTTAAAACTTATTAGGAGATGAGCCGAAGCCAAACCCTGGAGACGAACCGAAACCAAATCCAGGTATGCTCAACACACGCACACACGCACACACGCACGTACAATGTTGCATGTTTCTAATGTACTATGTTTCCGTATTAGGAGATGAACCGAAGCCAAAGCCTGGAGATGAACCTAAACCAAATCCAGGTATGTTCAACACGCGCGCACACATACACGCAAGATGCACATGTACACACGCACACGCACACACTTCAACTTATAGAGCGTCACTAAACGCACAATGGTGCATGTTTATAATGGACTATAGTTAACTCTTTCTTTTAAAACTTATTAGGAGATGAGCCGAAGCCAAACCCTGGAGACGAACCGAAACCAAATCCAGGTATGCTCAACACACGCACACACACACGCACGTACAATGTTGCATGTTTCTAATGTACTATGTTTATAATGTTTCCGTATTAGGAGATGAATCGAAGCCAAAGCCTGGAGATGAACCTAAACCAAATCCAGGTATATTCAACACACGCAAGATGCACATGCACACGCACACACCAAGTTGTAGAGCGTCACTATATGCACAATGGTGCATGTTTGTAATGTATATGGTTAACTCGTTCTTTTAAAACTTATTAGGAGATGAGCCAAAGCCAAAGCCTGGAGACGAACCTAAACCAAACCCAGGTATGTTCAACACACGTACAAAAAAGTACACACAGGGACACACACACTTCAAGTTATATAGCATCACTATATGCATGCTTGTAATGTACTATTTTCTTTAACACACATGCACACACACACGCACGCAAATAGAGGCAACAGACACACGCACGGCGGACACACACACTCCGGGAATCATTATATGCACAATGGTGCATGTTTGTAATGTACTATCGTTAACTCTTTCTTTTTAAACTTATTAGGAGATGAGCCAAAGCCAAAGCCTGGAGACGAACCTAAACCAAACCCAGGTATGTTCAACACACGTGCGCGCACACACACAGTGTGTGCAGTGTGTGCATATATACGTAACTTCTGTAGGTGACGAGCCAAAGCCAAAGCCTGGAGACGAGCCAGAGCCAAAACCAGGCACAGGTACGCGTGCATACTGTACACAAGAATGTGTATGAACGTACTATTATCACTTGTATAGTGTATATAATATATATAATAGTGTATGTGTGTGGAGAGACAGAGTGTCGCATGCCTATATATAGAGGGTATGGATACACAGGTGCTACTGCCAAGTGACGATCGAAAGGAAATATGAAGGCTAAAGTTAATAGAGAAGCAGGTAACTTGTTTGGTTTATCAATAATGCTAGTTCATTTTGCGCCTTGTGTGTGTGTGTGTGTGTGTGTGCGCGTGTGCGTGTGCGTGTGCGTGTGCGTGTGCGTGTGCGTGTGCGTGTGCGTGTGCGTGTGCGTGTGCGTGTGCGTGTGCGTGTGCGTGTGCGTGTGCGTGTGCGTGTGCGTGTGCGTGTGCGTGTGTGTGTTTTTAAGCACTAGACACTAGATAGAAAAAGGTAGTTAACTGGGTTAGGGTTTTTTTATATATCTAGCAGAACTGGGTTTGGGTTAGGGTTGTTGTAAGACAGATGGAAGGAAGAACAGTAGAAATTGGTTTGAAGACGATCACAATTGTTGAGGATAATACTGCTTACACAGGATCATACATATGGGATTGTTCACTGGTTCTAACATATTGGTTAGACAGGATAACTACGAGCTCCTACAGATGCCCAGTTTCTGAGCAATTGGGTTTAGACATCTGCGGCTTCAAAGACAAGAAGGTAGTGGAGCTCGGTGCTGGAACAGGTCTCCCAGGAATGGTGGCTGCCCTTCTGGGTTCTTCCCAGGTAATTCTCACTGACCGTGCAGGACTCTTGCCTGGATTGCAAAAGAATGTACAGACAAATGGGTTAGAAGGAACCGTCAAGGTTATGGAGCTTGAATGGGGGAGGATTGTAGTGAAGTATTGAGATTTGGTCCTGTTGATTTCATACTTTGCTCGGATATATTGTATAACTTGGAGTCTATGCCGGCCTTGGCAAAGACTTTGAATGATCTGTGTGGGGAGAATACAAAGATTTTAGTGTCTTATGAGCTGCGGGCTGGGACGACAGAGTGTTTTAAACTGCTGAGGGAGCATGGTTTTAAGTATGTGCGGGTGCCGGAGGAAGAATTGGACCCGCATTGGCAGAGTGAAGATATTGGTATATTCATCTTGAGCAAGAGTGCTGAGTGACACGTGGGTTGTTGTATGTTCTCACTCGATCGCGTGCGTGTGTGTCTGAGAGAGAGATTGCTATCATACAATTATATTATTTAATTACAAACAGTAAAAACAATTAAAATTATTTGGGTAGTTCCAGACAAATATGTTAATTAAATTTATTATAATTTATAAGCATATTAAATAATATATAGAGAGAGTTTATTTCAGATATGGTTCTTGATAACCATTTGACAATTTTAATCACGTATACAAAATTCTGTTGTTCTTAATTTAAATAATTTAGTAAAACATATGGTTTATAGTATCTGCGGAAGATTCGTTTTTGCGATGTGAATAAGCGCAGAATATTCTAAAATCATCAGATCTTGACACGTGCCGCTGTCATGATAGATTTGATCTGCACCATACAAATTCCGCTATTGGATGCTCAACTAGAACAGGTAAATTATAATGGATTTATATCTGCTTATATTTTCATACATTATAAATTTCATACAGATGAGTTTAGCACTATGAAGTTTCATAAACTACAACGATTAAACTCGAGAACCCACCAAGAGTATTGCGATTCAGTGGGCACTTATTTTGCAGCTTAGCAACCACAGGTCTGCGTGTGTGCATGTGTGTTATATATACACATACACGCGCGCGCGCGCGCGCGCGCACACATATATATAGTTTCTGAGGACAGAAGCTGAAAGCAATGGAAAAGAGGGCACTGATATTGTATCATGTGGTTTCGTAAAAGATTTAGAGGCAGACAAGAATACTGGTCAGGTATTTTATACATACCGATATATATCAAGTATTTAATATTATATTAAGTTTTAAACACTTACATGTAAGTGTGTAATATTTTATTACTAGTTTATAGTTTGCTTAAAATATATACAGACAACTTTACCATATTGAGTATGTTCAGGTCTCATTCCGTCTAGAGCTTACTACTCCTGCATGTCCTGTAAAAGAGATGGTAATTTCCCTTGATTAAGGCTTAACATAATAAATTAACTAATTAAACTACATTTTAGTTTGAAAGACAAGCAAAAGAGGTGGTTAAGTCACTACCATGGGTAACCAATATCAAACTTACAATGAGCTCACAAGCACCAAAAGCACTTGTTTCTGAAAGCCTTCCCAAAACTCTACGGAAAGTTTCTAATATCATTGCTGTTTCAAGCTGCAAGGTTCTCTCTCTCTCTCTCTCTCTCTCTCTCTATATATATATTATATAGAGAGAGAGAGAGAGAGACACACACACACACACACACACACACACACACATATATATTATATATATATATATATATATATATATATATATATATATATGTATATATCAATTATTTAATCCCTTTAACGATGGTAAACATGTGCGCTAATGTAAGTGTGCTATACTACTAGTTTGCTTAAAATATATACAGACAACCTTAACATATCTCTCTCCGTAACACAGGGAGGTGTTGGTAAATCGACTGTAGCAGTAAATCTGGCATATTCACTAGCAGGAATGGGTGCAAAGGTCGGAATATTCGATGCTGATGTTTATGGACCAAGTTTGCCAACCATGGTCTCGCCAGAAATACGTGTGTTGCAAATGGTGAGGTAGTAATCTTCCTCAACTTTTCACTTCATGACATGTACATATTTATCACAATCACATATGTAATATTTAGTATTTATACATATATAGATATACAGGTGGAAGAAAGTAAGCTGATAATTCCAACTGAGTATGTTGGAGTAAAGCTTGTGTCGTTTGGATTTGCCGGACAAGGCAGTGCTATCATGAGGGGACCCATGGTTTCTGGAGTCATTAATCAACTCTTTACTACTACTGACTGGTACACGAACAAACACATACAGCTTTGATTTTCATGCAAGTTACATGTTTTCAGGGGAGAGCTAGACTACTTGATCATTGATATGCCGCCTGGAACAGGAGACATTCAACTTACATTGTGTCAGGTAACCTGTGTGTGTGTGTGTGTGCGCGCGCGCATGCGTGCGTGTAGCTTCATGTAAGTGTGTTATTACATAGGTTGTTCCTTTGACGGCAGCCGTGATAGTTACAACTCCACAAAAGCTTGCATTTATTGATGTTGCTAAAGGAGTTAGAATGTTTTCAAAGCTCAAGGTAAAGCCGCAAAGTGTATAAATATATATCATCTAATACACATTTTACATAAGGTTCCAAACATGGATGTGGTGGAGCTACTTTGACGCAGATGGCAAGAGGTATTATCCATTTGGAAAAGGCTCTGTGTATGTATACACCTTAATATGCATCATGTTGAACACAGGTCGTTCGACAATTCGGAATTCCAAACTTATTTGAGTTTCCCATAAGATCTGAGGCACTTAAGTCCACACACGCACTCACACACACCCATATATATATATATATGTAGTATGCGTATAACTTCGTCTTTTTTAGCTTTCTGCAGCAGGAGATAGCGGAAGACCTGAAGTTGTACGTGATCTACAAGGGGAAATTGGAAAGCATATTCGGATCTTGTATCTGTGTTGTTCAACAGTGTTCTAAGATTCGGCAACAAGTTTCAACCGCAGTTGTTTACAATAAAACTTTACGAGCTACCGTAGTTAAGGTACCTGTAGTAAGGAAGAGTTTTACCTTCACCCTGCTACAGTTCGTCGAAACGATCGGTCTGCCAAAAGCATCGTAAGCATTGGGTGTGTGTGGAGAGAGAGAGATGTTTATTGTGTCTTCAACAGGATGAATGGACTGGTGAACAACGTTATGGAGTTATTCCCGAAGACATAGAACCCGAGTCCATACAGCCCTTAGGAAACTATGCAGTTATGATAAGCTGACCAAATGGATTCAACCAGGTTGTGTGTGTGTGTGTGTGTGTGTGAGAGAGAGAGAGAGAGAGAGTTATGTATATGAACAAATGTGTATGCATAGGTTGCACCGTATGATCAACTGGAACAAATGGAGAGGCTTGTAGATGTCAAACAAAGAAAAGAAGCTCCAGCATCCAAATTTGAAACGGAGGGAATATTCTCTATGAAAGCCGAGAGTGCTGCTACAGAAATACTGGAGCACGCTAAGGCTCTTAATCAAATCACCGGGAAGAGTTAAAACAAATTTACATACCTACTGATACTAGAGCGTATGCATAAAAATCTAAATTTATATTTGTACATATATATTACTGTTAAAATGCGCTAAGCACAATTATCTATTTAATTTGGGGTACCAGAGTAGCCACACTGCTTTGTATATATGTTCTCTATACACATAGGACATATAGATTTAGCACATACATATATCATACAGACACACGCATACACACGGGCAGTTTTCAATTATGCGCATTTCAAGAATATTCTAAAAGGTTATATGGGAATATCCAAATTAAAAAGAATGTGAATATTCTAGAAAAAAGGTAGCACGTAAAGGTTTGCTATATATATATTATGTACTAGGGTTTCCTTTCTTGTTACCCTAGGAGGCGTCTGCGCAATGGCAGCTGCGACAGTAGTGTCTTCTTGGATGAACGCTCATTATGAATTGGGGAAGTGTCTAAGTCAAGGTGCGTGTGGCAGCATTTATATCGTGCGTTCTAAAAACACGGACTGTTTCATTGGCCACTTCACAAACCGCACTATTACGTTTGCAAGGTACAAAAAGATGAAAATATTATTTATTATAAGCAAGAGGTTAAGATCATGAGACTTTTAAAAAATATAAAAAGTGTGGTTACATTAAAGAGTATCACGAAGACAATCGTATTTCTTACATTATTATGGAAAAATGTAAGTGTGACTTGGCTGATGCAATTAGACATACCTTTATGATACGTGGTGAAGAAAAAACAGCTAGTCTCTTTGAAGAACTTTTAAAGACTGTGAAGAACATACACTTGAAAGGCATCGTACACAGGGATTTAAAACTGGAGAATGTACTTGTAACCAAGGATGAACACTTGAAGGTGTCCGACTTTGGAACTTCTATTGAGTGTAAGCCAGGGGAGCGCCTACGTGGTGTCATAGGTAGTGCGAGATATATAGCTCCGGAGATTTACAGAGAAGAGCCTTATGGGAAGCAGGTGGACGTGTACAGTTTAGGGATCATACTCTACTACTTGGTGGAGAGAAATAGTGAGCCTTATAAGCTGAGTGGACGAGAACTGGGACATCTTTTAATGATGGAGGCTAACAGTGGTATTGATATTGCCAGGAAACACTTAAAGTTCACGAGCTGTTCAGAAGGATTAAGGAACTTGTATTGAAAATGACACACCCTGATCCCGAGAAGAGGATAACTATTGAGGAAGCACTAAGGGATCCCTGGTTGAAAAAGAATGCCAAGGCGTATACATCCGCGGCATATCATGGCTTTGATTAGATCATGTATACATTCTTCATGGTGCTTCGTGTGAATTTGATACATTGAACTGCCAAAACAAGTCTGACGTACTTGTGTATGAGAGAGAGACTCATAAGTAATTTCCTAGCAAACGCAAAAAAGTTGTCATCACACGACATTGACCAAACACTTATATGTCCGACACATCGTCCCAAGTTAATATATAGATTAGTGGAAGTCGTAATATATATGGCAAGTTTAGCAGTGCTAACAAGATTTAAGCAAGAAATTTTGTACTTATTAAATGTGATTACTCATTTTTCTTAAGCTTGTTCTATTCTTTCTCCACAACATCCACAAATTAATAATTAATAAAATATTGATAGTTTGTAAATTAATTTTTATTATATATTAAGTATAAAATCGTGTTCCCATGAGCAAGAGCTCAGCTTCATGTCCGGCGAGTAGTATATAACAAAGGGCTAGGGTAAGAAAACTCGTACCTTCCTCGGCCTTGGCTAAGATAAGTGTACTATTAGTTTAACAGCTGATATAAGGGCACGTCTCCCAATGGTATTAACCTAGTAACTTGCTACCCGAGCTGCCACTTGCCAACCCCCTAATTTAAATTTAAAATGATAAAATTTTACCTAATTGTACAGGTTTTAATTTTTTCTCCATCTTTACCTCTGTAGGGTGCATGAACTATGAAATGCAATCGTCATCGACAGGGAAACCAGCCAGAGATGTAAGTAAAGTCTGTATGTATAACTCTCCTCAATCAGAACAAGAATAGCAATGATAAGCTCACTGTTCCAAGCTTGGTTGCTGCATTGAAACAGTGTGGTCGCTTCAAGGACTTAGCAACGGGAAAGCAGGTTCATCACCGAGCTATTGAAAGCAAGCTGTTTACAAACATAGTCGTCGCAAACACAGTGATCAACATGTATGCGAAATGCGGTGGCATGACAGATGCTCACAGAGTCTTCGATAGCATGCCCCGGCGGGATGTAGTTTCATGAAATTGTCTCCTTCAGGGATACGTGGAGAATGGGAGAGCCTAGTGGCTATCAAACTTTTTGATATTATGAAATGTAGCTATGTTCCAGACTCTGGAACTTACATCTTCATACTCACGGCTTGTTATAACTTGCCAAGCACAAGGAACCGTGATATGAAGTGGTTAGAGAAGGCAAGGGATATACATGACCAAGCAGTGAAGAACGGTAAATGTGACTTATTTGTGCAGAGCAGGCTTGATATGCATGTATGCCAAGTTCGGAAGTATGTTAGATGCTTGTAGAGTGTTCAACAGCATGAGTTACCTGTGATATAGTCTTGTGGAATGCCTTGTTGCAAGGATACGTGGAGAGAGGAAAAGCCACCTCGTACTGGAGCTTCTCCATGGGATGGACTTTAGACCTGACGGTTGTGTTCCAGACGCTAGGACTTACGTTGTTGCACTCTCAGCTTGTGCTAATTTGGCCAGCGCCAGAGATGATGAAGTTTGAAATGGTTAGAGACAGGAAAGGAATATTCAGTCTCGGGCAGTTTCAAGTGGCTTCTCGAGTGATATGTATGCAAAATGCAGGAACATGTCATACGCTAAGAATGTGTTCGATAGAATGGTTAAACACGACACTACTCGCTTCTCCAGGGATATGTGGAGAATGGGCAGCATGAATTTGTTCTGGAGTGTTTGAAGACATGCAAAAGGACAGGTGTGTTCCAAATGCTCGAAGTTTTGCTGCTGCTTTTACAGCATGTGGTGCGTTAGTAGCTGAGGATCTGCGGTTTCCTGGACAGCTTTGTTGCAAGGTTACGTAAACAACGGAGGGAGTGAATCAGCTTTAGAACTGTACGATGTTATGAACGAACTCGATATGCAACCTTCTGGCCCTTCAAACTCACATTTTTCAGAAGCATCCGTGGTCTCTACACAAGCACGAATCTCCTGACTGTGACTGCACAGATTTCCGAGAACAGCAGCTGACTTTCCTTCGCTTTTGATCCTGTTTCCAGTAGCTGCACCAAAGGAGGTATACCACCTGCAGCAGTGATTGCCCACTTGCTCTCGTGGCACATTTAGTGCAGCTGCATATTCCTGTTGTTGCTCCGAAGAAAGACCTAGTAACTAGATGAGCAGTTGTACCCTTCACGACCCTTCAGTGACCGCCATTGTGACCAAGCCAACCATCATTTTTTTGGCTTCTGCGTGCTGTAATCCTTGTCCCAGATACAAATTACCGTACAGACTAGCCATTGCACGCTCTTGCACCAACACGTTCCTCAACTGTTTCACCAGAATGTGTTCGATCACTGTCGGATCAACTGCCTCTCCATCGTCAGTATCTATATTATAAACTCCTAAAAAAAAACCCATGCATATGTGTGTGTGTGTCCCTATCTATGTGTAAATATCGACTAACTACGATACACGAATATATATATATGATGAGATAGCAACATAATTATAACCAGCAATAATACACACACACACACACATACATATATATGTATATATAATCAGACGCAACTAATCAGATGGTTACCCGACTGTTCAACTATGACCATGAGAGCGTATCCGATAATATGCGCAGCTTGACTGTCGGATTGCGACTCCTCCACAGCCTTGGCAAGGCTGAGTATGACGGCAGACATGCCACCAGATATATTTGCAAGAGCTGCAGGGTCTGAGCACATTCCCCTTGCATGAACTCTTTCGACGGAGCTACAGATGAGCTTAGTGATCCCACCTGCGCTTGCAATCGCTTGGCTAGCTTCCCTGTGCTCCAGCTGCTTCTGCCTATATCATAACCCTAAATCAGAGCGCGTCGCTCCAGGAACAGCCGGATAAAATCTGCCAATCCACACGGATTTTCATCGTTTCCTCACCCACAACATGACATCGTAGCTCGCTACAGCTTCAAGTAAGTTAAGGATGAATCTATATACACTTGTCTATTATAACAGCTATATGTATGCACACTATGTGTAAATGTACGTATATATTCTGGTATGTATTATTCCTTAACATATAAACTGTCATAGTATAAAAACAATTATACTTTTATTAATACAATAAAAAGGCGATACTTCTTTGTTTTAAATACCCAGTTAGGGCTTGTAGGATTCAGATAGGACCTAAACCAGCAGCTTTTTGACGAATTGAATCCAAACAAAGAGGTACTAATTGAAGATTTGAAGAGCATCCCATTGGGAAGCGGAAATACAGAGCATTTGGATGGATATTTCATGGAGGTAGAGAGCAAAGAAGAAGAGGGAATGGAACAAACTAAGCAGTAACAAGAGGAAGAGCGAATGGAACACATTAAGCAGTAACAAGAGGATGAAATTCTATATCGAGGACCCACTGCAAGTAATAATCAGTCGCTTGGACATGAAATCTCTATTCAAGTCACTTGCAGTATGTAAGTCATGGAACTCATTCATTCGATCACCCGGTTTTGTGTGGAAGCCGACCTCCACGGAGGTCTGCCTTCTGTCCCACGCATCTCCAGAAATCGGCGCACCTCCGAAGACGGTCATGTCGAGTCAGTTCGATCCTCTCACTTTCACTCAGTTCCAGTTTCAAGCACTTTGACCTGGTTGCATCTTCTCGAGGACTGGTATGCGTGCGAGCAGCAGACACCCACTGGATCGAGTACCAGTTAGCGGTTGGGAACCCGCTCACAAAAGAGTGGGTTGACCTCCCTATTCTATTCGCCAGATGCGTCTTATCATGCACAATGGAGGTACTAGATTGTGGTGCATTCCGAGTGGGCATCTTTGTACCGGAGATGGGTTGTAATGCTTATTATGTGTACGACTCGGTCACTAACAGGTGGTCTGTGACGAGGCTGCATTTCCGACCTGGTGAGGCTACCAAGTACATGTTTTATAACTTGGTGAACAAATGCTGGGAGACTGACTTACTCAAGGACATGCGTATCACCACAGGATTGGAGGTCGAGGGAGAAGAGCATGCTATACCGTATTCGTTTCTGGGGTACAACCCATGTCTCTGGAGGTATAACAATCAGCTGTATGTCGCGAGCCCATGGTACCGTAAAGGTCGAGAGATGGACAGGTTCGATGGGTTTGGAGTGTGGAGGGTAGACAGAGACAAGAAAGAGCTCATACTGGTCGATGCGACACTTGTCAGCAGGTTTGCAGACAGGTTTGCAGACGACAAGGCCTTGGCTAGTTCGTTTATTCCAGTGCGGAGGACAACCTTGTGTGCTTCCATGAGCTAATGCTACCTGCTATTGTGTATGACATGAGCACTGCTGCTTGGAGTTGTCACGGCTCCAAGCTCTTACATTATGTGTGTGATGAGCCTAGGAGCCTGGTTTACTCCCCATCCCTGTGTTCACCTCATCAAGGACAAGCCTAAATTTGTAATGACAGTTATCTCTCTCTCACACGCACACGCACACGCAGCCACGCACCTTGACAGATGGGAGAAATTATCGATGAGATTGTTGATGTCGTCGTGCTTATATAATAAATTTACAGAATATATTGAAGGAACAACAATGCCTTTATAAGTAATATAAAGTTGACCATGTCTATTTTACATTTTTATATGGTTGGTATATTGAACATTTTTTAAATGGTTGGTAATCTGTACATTTATTATGTAAACCATATTAAAAATGTACATAAAAAAAAGTTCTAAATACGCTATTTTTTTAATTTTATTTTATGTTTAATGATACTGTATGTTTTGCATTCACACGCACATAAATGTATCTAATATGCATATGCACAAGATATGGTAATATATTCATGTGCGTGTATGTACTTAGCTACAACACATGCTGACTTCATCAATAGATGTCCATGCATTCAAGTATGTATGTATCTCTCTCTCTCTCTCTCTCTATGCAAATGATGATGAATCTTACTAGTGTGCAGAAGTACTTTGTGTTTGACCTCGACTTCGCTGCTCTCACACACACACACGCTTACGTGCATGTATACAGTTATTCAACAGATTCGTTATCGAAACTCGCCTTACAACCAAAACCAGCCCCTTATTTATCTGTCCTGTTGCCATTTAAAAGCCAGTTAAGAGCGATATGTCATGTTCTATTACTCATATAAACATTTATTTGTGTTCTGTATGTTTATGTTTTAATAATACCTGCAAATCCTTCGGGCCACCCACACAATTAGCGACATGTGATTAATGCTCAGAATATGCACATACAAAAAAGAATAAAGACACATGCACAAACATTCAATCAATCAATCAATCAATCAATCAATCTCTCTCTCTCTCTCTCTCTCTCTCTCTCTCTCTCACACACACACACACACATGAAAAACTACATTGCCAAACTTACCGAGTTACAAACAAAGCCGATAGGAACCATACATAGAACGACCAATCCTGTGACCAAGTACATGGCCCGCTTCACTGCGTAATATTCATAACCATCATATACTGTATTACAAACTATTATATTACATAATTTCTAGAGGCAATGAGTTACCTTCGTATGATCGGTCTTGAGGTATATTCTCTTTTGCTTGTGGAGCAGATGATACGACGTCTAAGTGCTCCGAGCTCCCTCTGCACAAGCCCCTCGTTTATCAAAAAAGACAACTCTCGTTCTGCATCATGTGTGTGTGTGTGATAAATGACCTTTATTTCTTCTTTTGATACTTCAGTTTCAAAGTTGATACCCTCCTCCTGGATAGCATCAGCTCGATCCTACATGTTACATACATAAATATAAAAATTATATAGAATATGCATGTCTGAGTAAAATATAAGAGAGGAGAGAAATGAATTTACTACCTTAAGAACGTTAAGATAGTTTTGCACAAGTGCCTCGTTAAGAAAATGCTCGAGTTGGGAAAACTTCTCCTGAAGGTTCACATTCATGATCGTGTCCATAATGAACCTGGTTGTAAATTATCAAATTATTACATAACAATGTCTTACTCTATAGACTTGTATATATTATATATTCTCACGCATACATTCGTAGATGCATTTACAGATACAGTATTATTCATATGCATTACGATTTAATCATTACAGCTCTATGCGTGCATGCGTACGGTGTGTGAGTTGTGGGCGTGTGTGCGTGTTGTGTGTGTGTGTAACCTGAGACGATAGTATTCCCCTTGAAACTTCTCGTGGTATTTGAGCAATATGTCCTTAGCGTGGTTTTCAAGCACATTGTTCTGAGCGATAGCTTCCAAATGTCCCTTGTACGTGGTGAATTTCTAATATTCAAACAATATTAGTTGCGTGTGCGTATGTGTGTGCATGCCTGCTTGTGTGTGTGCATGTTACTTCTATTGAGTGAGGTAGCAAGCTAATTACTAGTAAAAGTATTTTACTGAATAGATTACTACTGAATTAAAGATAAAAATACACTTAATAATAATACAATAAACATTAATACCTAAAAAGCCTTCCAAAGTTCGCCTGGTGAGAACCTAGACATGATTTAGACGACTGTTCTTCTTTGCATACAGTAACAGTGTCAATGCTTAACGAGTTATTAACTATATGCATACAAACGCACACTGACATACATACATACATGTGTGTGTGTGTGTGTGTGTGTGTGTGTTGGTGAATGGTCAACACTTCCGGAGCAAGAATGCTGTGAAGAAGCAACAGGATTCTCAGGAATATCCTCACTAGATTTTTCATTGCTTCCCACATTTTCAGCAATATCTGGAACTTTCTCCTGGAGAGACGCATATTACAGCTATTTATTTTTCATTTCTTCTGGATATATAATGTAAAAAAATGTACACACACACATACACACACACACACACAGATATATATACATGTCCAATTATAAACATATACATACAGCCTTTACAAGCACCTTTTCAGAACTCCCAAACCGATTCTTTGATTTGAATGAACCCTTTGAACCGCTGAAGATGTCACCCGCACAGATATTGTTATGTGTTTATATAAGAGATAAATGTGATCATATATAAGTATACAATATATGCCCAGTTCTGTTTATATATCTGCTTGCGATACATATTTATGATTCTTTTGAGCCACCTTGGATATTAATTCGTCTTGCATGGGATTGTTTGAACGCCATTTAACTATCGGTTCTGGCTCAGTAAGCAGCTCCCTCTTCACAGAAAAGTTCGGACTGATTAATAATAGATTCTAGGTTATGTACCTTGTGAATTCTCTTTCCAACTTAAACAATGTGAAATGTGTTTTATTTAATTTATAAAAAAAAATTTATTCATTCTGTATATTGTTAAAGATAAGTATGTCCATGTATATATTTATAAACTTTATTATATAAAGAAAATACTTACGGTAAGATTGATTCGGCTTGCGCTTCCCAAGTATGTTCTTTGGTGAAGGCACCAGGTTTCAGTAACTTTGAATATTTTCCACTTGCTTCTGAACATTCTTTCGGTGTTGATTACACACACACTATGAATAAAAGCATACATGCTGCCTGTGTGTGTATATAGTGAATAGATAAAACACATAAAGAACTGACCTCCGGGTAGAGAAGGGCTCTTCTTTGGTGTTACAGGAGACCTAGATCAATCTGGGTTAAACGCCATGGTTCCTGTAAGAGAAGAAATTAGAACTTAAATGTGTCAGTGTACCCTTTGCATTAAGACATAGTGCATACCTGTTTGGCGTTTGTCTGAAGATTCCTCGCACGTTTCTGGCGTTTGCCTGGTTTCTCTTCGTGGCCTGCGTATAAGCGTTGTGCACATTATTCACGTATATTGTTTACATTATTCACACGTACTGTCCACTTTGTGTTATCGGTGGTTAACTGCCTGAACCAGTATAATTAAAAGAAATTATTTATTTTATTGTGGGTTTATTTACCCACCTGCTAATTATTTATTATTATTTATAATCTATATAGTACTTACATAACTTTTTTCGGTGGTATCTAAATAACCAGTAATTTTGTATAATTCAATAACACATGTATCAAAATGAATTAATTAAATTTTATATTTTTAATTTATAATAAAAAGTAAATACAGGTGAGGCAACGGAAGGAATGTACAAGGTCATCTTTTTTATAAAAAAAAACATTAACTAACGTATTAATGTGGATAGTTTTTGAGAGTTTATTGTATATAATATAGACATAAACACGTGTGTTTTTCTTTATATATAATTAATATTGTTTCATTCAAACTTACCATGTATTATAAAAAATAATCTGAGTTTTATAAGAGATTAATAAAACATGTATAATAATTATATATAATATATATATAATATATATACATGTATAACATTACTTTACATATGTATGTGTATAGAAATCTATATTTTTTTATATATAGAGAGAGAGAAATAAAGAGTTAGATCTCCTCGTAACTATATATATATAATAATATCACATATAGGGTATATAATAACTAAAAGATCTTTCTCTTTCTACACACACGTGTACACACACACACACACACACATATATATATATGTCTATTTATGCATAAGAATTATTTATTTTAATTATTTATTAATTATGTTTGTCTGTATGTATGTGTATATATTGTCATATATATATATTATGTATGTATAAAGAGAGACATTAATAAATTATAACTAATGATTCTATATAAAAAAAATAATAATGGAGTGATTAAAGAGTTAGGGATTTAACTTATCTTTTTAATTAACATATTGAGTAGTTGCACCTTTATTATATATATTATGTGTAACATACATTTGTAAAAAACCTTGTTTAGTAATTGATTAAATAAAAATTGTGCATTAGTAATTTTTTTAAAATTTAATTAACCACTGTAATGCAAAAGCACAGTGATAGTAATAATTAATTAACATTGTTTTAATTTACCAAGAGCCAAATAACCATCACTAATGGAAAGTATGTATAATATACATTTACTCTTGTGAGGATTACTAAGGAACAAATCTTTTACATAAATGATAAATAAAGGTGGTGGAGATGAACCATTGCTTGCCACTCTACATATCTCTTAAATGTAAGTACGTGTTTTATGCAAGATGGTATGCATGTTGTGGATGAGATGCAATAAGTTTGTATATGCTAACATAAATCGTACCCATACTTCAAAAAATGAACACAACTTGTGCGTCCTAAACAATTACACCAATTATATTAAGATCACCTTATAAAATAAAAAGATTATAATTTAATAATTATATTAATTACCCTAATTTAAAATATCTTACCGTAGTATATAATAACTCTTTTACATTTACGTTCTCATGTAATTAATGAGTATTTTTTTATTTTATTTTCATGTTCTATCTAATTTATTAAATTGTAATCCAGGTTGTGTACCTTGTGAATTCTCTTTCCAACTTAAACAGTGTAAAATGTGTTTTTATTCAATTTATAATAAAAGAACATTTGTTCATTCTGTATGTTGTTAAAGATAACCATAAATTCATAATCACTTTCCATAATTTACAAGAGATCCTCGATAATTGTTAAATACCTCTTCATATTTATAAAGAATTAACCTTATTTATTAAGGCCTATAATTGATTAATTGTTTCAACTAATAGAATTAAAAGAAATTATTTATTCTATTATGAATTTATTTTCTTACTTATTAATTATTTATTATTTATAATTTATACGGCACCTATATAACTTTTCGGCGGTAACCAAATAATTAGGCAATTTTGTTTAGTTGTATAACTATCGAACATAATTTAATAACATGTAGAATATAAGAAGGTGACAGAAGAAATGCACATTAACAAATGCATTAATGTGCATAATATGCATAGTCTTTTAAGAATTTATCATATATAACATAGACACATAAACATGTCTTTATATAATAATTAATAATGTTTTATTCAAACTTACCATGTACTATTTAAAATGACATGAGTTTTTAAAAGATTAATAAAAACATGCACAATGTTATATTTATACATATATACATGTATAACATTACTTATATGTATGTGTATAGAAATCTATATATTCATATATATATATATATATATATAATAGAAAAAGAGTTATAAGTATAATTAATAAACAATTAAAATAAATAATTCTTATGTATAAATAGACACACACACACATATATAAAATATCACATGTAAAATATGTAATAATTAAAAGATCTTTCTTTATACACATTCACATGTTTGTGTGTAATATATATGTATGTGTATATATATATATATAAAGAAAACACTAGTAAATTATAACCAATAATTCTATATAAAAAAATAATAATAGAGTCATTAAAGAGTTAGAGATTTTAATTCATCATTTTAAATCGAGTAGGTGCACCTTTATTATATACATTATGTGTAATACACATTCATAAAAACCTTGTTTAATAACTGATTAAGTAAAAATTCTGTGCATTGTGTGCATTATTCAATTAACCACTATAGTGAAAAGATACAGTAGTAATAATAATTAATTATATAGCATTATTTTAATTTATGCGGGCAATTAATAATTATTATGTGGCATTATTTTAATTTATCCGGGTAATTAATAATTATTACGTGGCATTATTTTTAATTTATCCGGGTAATTAATAATTATTACGTGGCATTATTTTAATTTATCCGGCGACCCGCTAGTGAAAAATGGGTCTTAAAGTTAAAAAAGCTGTTTTAAAATACGTCACCTCGATCCGACGCCCAAGGCGGCCAATCCTACGTCAACACCTAACTTCCAAGCCGATTACCCTAATGTGTGCAAAAGTATAATTTTTTTTTTATAAATGCAGTCAGAAAGTAGTAGAATCTCCATGCGCTATCAAAATGCATCTGGCGTCTGTTATAATCCAGACAAAACAACGCTGGGAATCAACAATAGAGAGAAAGAAACCCTGATCTGCTCTGGATCAAAGACGTACCAGTTCAATCTTTGCTGGAAATCTTCATGTGAAACGCCTAAGAAATCGATCCAAAGGAGAGATTTTCTGAACCGCAAATCGATCAAAAATCCCTTTTTTGCATTTTCACACCAGAAATCGATTGAACACCGTACCTGGCGCCACAGAACCTTCATGCCCGCTTTAGCTGCATTGTTCATCTTTCTGAACTCAAAATCTTCCGTTTGAATTCAAATCTGGGGTGCGGAATGCTGCGATCCTCGTCTTGATCTTCACATCAAAATCCCTAGCACCTGGCGCCAGATGACCATAGCCTGAGCCTTCCTCTGCGTTGGTTGCTCTGTTCGATCGCCAGGAACAAACATATAGAAGAACGTCATTAACGGCACCAAATAGCCGTCATGCCCGTCTCGTGACGTGTACACGTGGACGGCCCAGAACTCATCTTTGTATCTTGTTATTTAACCATACGGGATATAAAAATATCTGAATATTCAGATTTGTTTTTTTTTTCTTTTATTTTCTTTGAAGACCATATGTTATATATAGCAGGGAAGAACAGACAGATGTACGGTGCGAAGTTGTATTAAATCTGGATAACATTTAACCTGTTGCTGCGGGCACACACACACATGCACGCATGAGTGCATCACGAGCGCGCGCCGCACACACACCGAGATATGTATTAGTAAGAGTTTACCACATCTGAGTGAATACAACATGTGATGGAAGTTCACACGTTTGATAGCTTTCTCTTCCTCCTTTTCTTCTCAGCGAATGCAGTGAGCCGATCGCAAGCCACCTGGAGGTGCTCTGGAGGCATTGATGCATAGCATACCCGGAAAAAGCCTGGCTCCGCATAGTGACACGCTTCTCCTACGTGCAGGACAATAGATTTAGTACTTATTGTGTATGTGTGTGACTTATGTAAGTTTCTAACTCTGTCCAACCTCGAAGGATGGGGTACCGGTGTGTGTGTGTGTGTGTGTGTGTGTGTGTGTGTGAGAGAGAGAGAGAGAGAGAGAGAGAGAGAGAGAGAGAGAGAGTCCAGTAGTTTCACCTGGAGTAAGCAGAATTTGGCATTCTTCAAGAATTTCCCTCCACAGCACCCGTTCAGCTCCAAAGCTACCCTGGAATGGTATACCTTCATATTTATTTATTTAACACACACACACACACTTGTGTGTGGTACATAGAACATATTACTACTCCGATAAGCTATACACAAGTGCCAATAAAACATGCATAATGTACATATATTAGACACGCATGTGCTTGATACATATGAAATGACAGTACATAAAGATATAGATATGCATAAGTGCATACATGAATTACATTCTTTTATACATAATGTGCACATATATACTATATGGTACAAATGTTCTAAGTAGTTTCGTGTGTGCCCGCGCGCTACTATATATAAACTTAGTCTACTATTACATATCTTGATTGTAGATAATATAAACTACACTATATGTAGTATTCACACTTACCTCGGACAATAAACTTCTGAGATCCAACCAGCAAAACATTGCTGCACAGGCTGGCATGTAGTTCAACTTGACAGATTCAAACGCGCTTGTAAGCAGGTTATACGAGTTCTTTAGCCGCCTGGAAGCACATCTCAGACATACACCCACACACACACGTAAACACTAACCTCTTATTTCCTCAACATAGTAGTCAATGAACTGGTCATCCTATGACTGCCAGTGCATGCTGTGTGTCGTTGGACACGGCTGCAAACATCCCCGTGTTCTGCCATACCTGCAACATAACACACACACACACAGGTAGCATGTATGCTTTTATTCATAGTGTGTGTGTAATCAACACCGAATGAATCTTTGCAGTGAGGCCTATTTCTCGAAAAACACTAGAGCACCAAAAAGAGAATGAGCATTCCACAAAGACATGTTCAAAAGCAAGTGGAAAATATTTAAAGTTACTGAAACTGGTGTTTCTTCATCAAAGAACATACTGGGGAGCGCAAGCCGAATCAATCTTACCGTAATAGAACACGTACTTATCTTTTCAATTAACATATTGAGTAACTGCACCTTTATTATATATATTATGTGTATCATACGTTCATAACAAATTTATTTAGTAATTGATTAAATAAAAATTGTGCATTAGTAATTTGTTTTTAATTCAATTAATCACTATAGTAGAAAAGTATAATGGTAATAATAATTAATTAACATTATTTTAATTTATCAAGAGCCAAATAACCACTTGCTAATGAAAAGTATGTATAATATACCTTTTTTCTTGTGAGGGTTACTAAGGGGCAAATCTTTTACACAAATGATAAATGAAGGTGGTGGAGATGAACCACCACTTACCACTTTATACATATCTTAAATATAAGTATGTGTTCTATTACGGTAAGATTGATTCGGCTTGCGCTCCCCAGTATGTTCTTTGGTGAAGGAACACCAGGTTTTAGTAACTTTGAATATTTTCCTTGTGGAATGCTCATTCTCTTTTTGGTGCTCTTGTGTTTTTCAAGAAGTAGGCCTCACTGCAAAGATTCTTTCGGTGTTGATTACACACACTATGAATAAAAGCATACATGCTGCCTATGTGTGTATATAGTAAATAGATAAAACACACAAAGAATTGACCTCCGGGTAGAGAAGGGCTCTTCTTTGGTGTTTTAGGAGACCTATATCGATATGGGTTAAATGCCATGGCAAGAATCTATTCCTATAAAAGACAAAGAAGAAGTTAGAACTTAAATGTGCCAAACGTTGTGCACATTATTCACATATATTGTACCTTTTCTTTACATTATTCACATGCACACATAGGCCATTTTTTCATTAATCGGTGGTTAATTGCATTGACCAGTAGAATTAAAACAAATTATTTATTTGATCGTGGGTTTATTTGATCATTTGTTAATTATTTATTATTTATAATTTACATGGCACCTATGTAATTTTTTCAATGATATCCAAATAACCATAATAATTTTGCACGGTTGTATGGGTATTGAACATAATTTAATAACACATGTATATCAGTTTTACATTTTTAATTTCTAATGAAAAGTAAATATAGATGAGGCAATGGAAGAAATGTACAATGTCATCTTATATTATAAAAAGAATGTTAACAAACGTATTAATGTGAATAATATGCATAGTCTTTTTAGAGTTTATTACAGACACATAAACATGTGTTTCTCTTTATGTATAATTAATATTGTTTTATTCAAACTTACCATGTATTATAAAAATAATGTGAGTTTTGTAAGTGATTAATAAAAACATGTGCAATGATATATTATATACATATACATGTATAACATTACTTTACATATGTATGTGTATAGAAATCTATATATTATATATATATATATATATATATATATATATATAGAGAGAGAGAGAGAGAGAGAGAGAGAGAGAGAGAAAAAGAGTTAAAAGAGAAAAGATCTCCTTATAACTATATAATTATATATGTATATATATAATATCACATATAGGATATGTAATAACTAAAAGATCTTTCTCTCTACACACATGTACAAACACACACACACATATATATATATGTCTATTTATACATAAGAATTATTTATTTTAATTGTTTATTAATTATGTTGTGTGTAATATATATGTATGTGTATATATTGTCATATATATATATATATAAATAAAGAAACACTAGTAAATTATAATCAATGATTCTATATAAGAAAATAACAATTGAGTGATTAAAGAGTTAGGGATTTAACTTATCTTTTTAATTAACATATTGAGTAGGTGCATCTTTATTATATATATTATGTGTAACATACATTCATAAAAATCTTATTTGGTAATTGATTAAATAAAAATTGTGCATTAGTAAATTTTTTTTTAATTCAATTAACCATTATAGTGAAAAAGCACAGTGGTAGTAATAATTAATTACTATTGTTTTAACTTATTAAGGGCCAAATAACCACCCATTAATGGAAAATATATATAATATATCTTTTCTCTTGTGAAGATTATTAAGAGGCAAATCTTCTACACAAATGGTAAACAGAAGTGGTGGAGATGAACCACCACTTACCATTTTACACATCTTTTAAATGTAGTTACGTATTTTATACAAGATGATACGCGTGTTGTGGATGAGATGCAACATAAGTCGTGCCACATGCATCCTAAATAATTACATTAATTATATTAAGATCACCTTATAAAATAGAAAGATTATAATTTAATAATTTTATTAATTACCCTAATTTAAAATATCTTACCATAGTACATGGTAGCTCTTTTATGTTTACATTTTTATGTAATTGATGAATATGTTTTTTATTTTATCTTTATGTTTCATTTGATTTATTATATTGTAATCCAGGTTGTGTAGCTTATGAATTTTCTCAACAACTTGAACAATGTGAAATGTACTTATATTTAATTTATAATAAAAGAACATTCGTTCATTTTATACGTTATTAAAGATAATCATAAATTCATGATCACTTTTCATAGTCCGCAAGAGATTCTCAAAAATTATTAAACACCTCATATTTATAAAGAATTAACCTCATTTATTAAAATCTATTTTCCATTAACAAGTGGTTAATTGCCTTAACTAATAAAATTAAAAGAAATTATTTATTCTATTATGGATTTGTTTTTTATTATTTATTATTTATAATCTATGTTCAAATAATTGGGCAATTTTGTTCGATTGTATGGTTATCGAGTATAATTTAATAACATGTGTATCCAAATTAATTATTTAGGTTTTATATTTATAGCTTTTAATAAAAATTGGATATAAGGAAGTGATAGAAGAAATGCACATTAACAAATGCATTAATGTGACCACTGTCTTTTCAATGTAGTGGTTAATTGAATTAAAAAAAAATTACTAATATACACAATTTTATTTAACTAGTTATTAAACAAGGTTTTTACAAATGTATGTTATACCTACTCAGTATGTTTAATTAAAAAAAATGTATTAAATCTCTAACTCTATATGTTATTTTTTATATAGAGTCATTGGTTATAATTTACTAGTGTCTCTTTATATATATATATAAATATATAAATATATGACAATATATACACATACATATATATTACACACAAACATGTGAATGTGTTGAGAAAAAGATCTTTTAATTATTACATACTTTACATGTGATATTTTATATAAATGTGTGTTTGTGTGTGTCTATTTATACATAAGAATTATTTATTTTAATTATTTATTAATTATACTTATAACTCTCTCTCTCTATATATATATGAATATATAGATTTCTATATACATACATTTATAAAATAATGTTATACATGTATATGTATAAATATAACATTGTGCATGTTTTTATTAATCTTTTATAAAACTCATATCATAGTACATAGTAAATCTGAATGAAATAATATTAATTATATATAAAAAGAGACACGTGTTTATGTGTCTCTGTTATATATAATAAACTCTTAAAAAACTATGCATATTATGAGTAATAATTAATTACATGACATTATTTTAATTTATAAAGCGCCAAGTAATCACCCGCTAGTGAAAAATAGGTTTTAAAGTTAGAAAATCTGTTTTAAAAATACGTCACCTCAATCCGACGCCCAAGGCGGCTAAGCCTACATCAACACCTAACTTCCAAGCCGATTACCCTAATGTGTGCAAAAGAATAATTTTTTTTTTAGAAATGCAGTCTAAATTTACCTAGCAGAATCTCCATGCGCTATCAAAATGCATCTGGCGTCTGTTATAATCCAGACAAAACAACACTGAGAATCAACAATAGAGAGAAAGAAACCCTGATCTGCTCTGGATCAAAGACGTACCAGTTCAATCTTTGCTGGAAAATCTTCATGTGAAACGCCTACGAAATCGAGAGATTTTCTGAACCGCAAATCGATCAAAAATCCCTTTTTCACATTTTCACACCAGAAACCGATTGAACACCGGACCATGCAAGTACCTGGCGCCACAGAACCTTCATGCCCGCTTTAGCTGCATTGTTCATCTTTCTGAACTGTAAACCTCCGAATCTTCCGTTTATATCCAAATCCGGGGCGCGGAATGCTGCGATCCTCGTCTTGATCTTCACATCAAAATCCGTAGCACCTGGCGCCAGGAGCCTTCCTCTGCGTTGGATATAGAAGAACGTCATTAACGGCACCAAATAGCCGTCACGCCCGTCTCGTGACGTGTACACGTGGACGGCCCAGAACTCATCTTTGTATCTTGTTATTTAACTTTATACCGTCTCATATAAAAATATCTGAATATTCAGATTTGTTTTTTTTCTTTTATTTTCTTTGAAGACCATATGTTATATATAGCAGGGAAGAACAGACAGATGTACGGTGCGAAGTTGTATTAAATCTGGATAGCATTTAACCTGTTGCTGCGTGCACACACACACACACATGCACGCATGAGTGCATCACACGCACGCGCGCGCGCACACACACACCGAGATATGTATTAGTAAGAGTTTACCACATCTGAGTGAATACAACATGTGATGGAAGTTCACACGTTTGATAGTTTTCTCTTCCTCCTTTTCTTCTCAGCGAATGCAGTGAGCCGATCGCAAGCCACCTGGAGGTGCTCTGGAGGCATTGATGCATAGCATACCCGGAAAAAGCCTGGCTCCGCATAGTGACACGCTTCTCCTACGTGCAGGACAATAGATTTAGTACTTATTGTGTATGTGTGTGACTCATGTAAGTTTCTAACTCTGTCCAACCTCGAAGGATGGGGTACCGGTGTGTGTGTGTGTGTGTGTGTGAGAGAGAGAGAGAGAGAGAGAGGAGTCCAGTAGTTTCACCTGGAGTAAGCAGAATTTGGCATTCTTCAAGAATTCCCTCCACAGCACCCGTTCAGCTCCAAAGCTACCCTGGAATGGTATACCTTCATATTTATTTATTTAACACACACACACACACACACACACACACTTGTGTGTGGTACATAGAACATATCACTACTCCGATAAGCTATACACAAGTGCCAATAAAATATGCATAATGTACATATATATTAGACACGCATGTGCTTGATACATATGAAATGACAGTACATAAAGATATAGATATGCATAAGTGCATACATGAATTACATTCTTTTATACATAATGTGCACATATATACTATATGGTACAAATGTTCTAAGTAGTTTCGTGTGTGCCCGCGCGCTACTATATATCTACTATATATAAACTTAGTCTCCTATTATAAAACTACACTATATGTGAGTATTCACACTTACCTCGGACAATAAACTTCTGAGATCCAACCAGCAAAACATTGCTGCACAGGCTGGCATGTAGTTCAACTTGACAGATTCAAACGCGCTTGTAAGCAGGTTATACGAGTTCTTTAGCCGCCTGGAAGCACATCTCAGACATACACCCACACACACACGTAAACACTAACCTCTTATTTTCCTCAACATAGTAGTCAATGAACTGGTCATCCTGGAGCATGACTGCCAGTGCATGCTGTGTGTCGTTGGACACGGCTGCAAACATCCCCATGTTCTGCCATACCTGCAACATAACACACATGTTAACACACACACACACACACACACACACACACACACAATGTTACTTACGTCCAGAAGATCTTTACTTTTCGTGTGAAGGCATCCAACCCGGAAGCCATTCATCCCAAAGTCTTTACTCATGCCATAAGCTGTATGGACTAGCTCGGTTACCGCATCTGCTGACACCAGTTTTTCCTCCACAGCATTCTGGGCCACCTTCTCTATGCTTACAAACTCGTCCCTTGATGTACTACACACAAACTGCCTGTCAGATGGTGTGTGTGTGTGTGTGGAGAGATATCCAGACGTGCATACATATGAACTTCCCTACCCAAACTTGGAGTTGGCATAGATCTCATCTGAAAGCACGTGAATCTCCCGTTTCACAGCCCAAAGCAAAAGCTCCTATACACAGTAGCACACATAATGTAGTTGTAACGTGTGCGTGTGTGAGACTGAATACCTTCAGTGTTTCTTCGGGATAGAGAGTTCCTAACGGGTTTCCTGGATTGGTTATGAGAAGTACTCTAGCCCGCACGCCCCTATTGGCAGCCTCTTCAACAGCTGCATCCATCTCAGCCGTCGTGGGTATGTAAGTGTGTGCATCCTGCGGTTGCACAGGCAAAGGCACAACCTCGTTCTACAGGTACAAACCCGTCAGCTGTGTGTGTGTGTGTGTGTTTGAGTTACCCGGATATTCATATCATTGTCAAATGCTGGGAAGTATGGAGCAGGAATAATGCATCCATCTCCTGGGTCGCAAGTTGCAAAGAAAAAGAGATCCAGCACACTGGGAAAACAGAAAGTTATTAAACACAAATACACATGTGTGTTAAACCCGACACACACACACAAACACAAATGTATACATATAGAAAAGTTCATAGACTTACGCTGTAACTCCGCTTGAAATACACAAGTGGGAAGGATCCACCTGCAAAATATAAATATGTGTCTTATGTGTTCTTATATGTGTTTGCGTTTTTGCTCCGGACCAAATGCAGTTATCATATCACACACACACACAATACGTACCTTCACGCCCATGAACGTCCTTTCCATCATCTTGGCGAGGGCATTCCGCAGCATCTCTCCCCCTCTAAAGTTGCTATATAAGCCAGCAGTGGCTGGGATCTCCCTGCAGCTCCTGAAATGGGTATGCATGAAAATGAGTATGTAAAGAAACGATTTTAAGAAACGCACCGTATCTTCTCATGTATCAGGTCGAACGAGAGCACACTCTCTGCAGTAGCCATCTACAAGTGAAAATCTCAGCATGTATGCACGCGAGTGCGTGTATATGTGTATACGAACCAGGAAATAGCCCTTGTCATTTGAAGGAGACCACTGGTTGCCCTTAGCTTCATTCATGGCCTGGATGTAAGGGGAGAAGGGCGTAAGGGCCTTGCTGCCCCGAATTGACAATCGCGTCCGCCTCCCCTGTTCTTGCTGTGGACTCATACATCCTCCACAGCAGCAATCCATATATCCTTTCTAGGGATCTAAAGGACATTCATCTTAGCTTGTTTGTTTTGTCGTCTAATTGGGGCCGCCCTTACTACCCTTAATTACGTATAACTACCTTTATTAGCTTGCCCTTAATGCTACCCTTAATTCTTGGTGGGTCAACTAAATCATAGAACGCATTTTTTCGCATTCTAATCACAAAAGTTTTCATTTGGATTCCCTAATAATATAAGTATATATGCTTGTCCGTACGACACTCTGTTTTTAGGGTGGAATTTTAGGGTTCCTCCGGGAGATGGGAGGGCATGGCGGGCTGAACATCCTCCCGCAGAAGCGATGGAATGTGTACAATTTTGACAACAGGGAGCGTGTGCGCAAGGATGAGGAGGAGGCGGCACGCCAGCAAGCGCAAGAGCAGCAGCAGGAGAGAGCGCGCGAGACAGTAGCCCGTGTAGACAAGCTACGCAGCAATGCGCGGTCCCGTGGCGGTGGTAAGAACAGCGGTAATCCTACGAATTCTAGTCCGGGGATGAAGAGGAGGCGGCACAGCAGCAGCAGGAGCAGCCAGAAGCCCGTCTAGATAAGCTACGCAGCAATTCGCGGTCCCGTGGCGGTGGTAAGAACAGCGATAGTGCTACGAATTCTAGTCAGGTGGCTGTGGAAGAAGCACCAGAAGAACCAAAAACCCTAGGTACGCACGATCAATTGCTTGATTTGTTCCGTGAGGAGAATGGTGGGGATCAGAAACGGAAGTGTCATGATAAACTGAAATATCTTGAGAAACAAAGGGAACCCAAGAGGCAGCGGAAGGACGAGAAAGAGCCACAGCCTGAAGACGAGATATACAGGCTAGCGTATGGTACCCATCCAGATTCTCGTCCCTGGTACATGTCTTCTAAGGGTTACTACGAGGAAAACACTCCCAAAGCGTCTGTCCGTAGCTCTGGTAAGTGCGTGCGTGCGTGTGCGTGTGCGTGTTTTTTAACATTGTCACATGGGCAGCCGGAAAGCAGAAGAAGAAGACTGTGGAGGAGCTACGTGCTGAAAGATTGAAGAGAGAGGAGGATGAAAAAGCCAGGGCACGCAAACTGTTGCGAGAGCGACAAAGTGAGCCGTCATCTAGTGCAAGAAAACGCTACAATGCCGGCTTTGGGAATGCACGGAGGTTTGATTAACTAGAAGGTATTGCTTAACTCTTATACTTACGCACAACAGATAGTCTGTAGTGTCTTCCATCTATATTATTCGGACCACGCATTATGTGTGCAAGATCATATGACCTCGTGTTAAACTTCATATACAATTTAGACTATGATACATGTCAAGGTCTTAGGAAGAGAAGTAAGCCAGGGCACCAACAAGTCCAGCATTGATGTAAGTAGACGGCTCAGATTGAGTGTAGTCATCTCGGTTATCCGAGTAGTTGTCATTTATATCTGGTCCTCCCGTGACTGCACCTACAAACAGGTTCGGATTGGGGTTCTGTGTATGAAGCCAGTTGAATCCTTCTCCACACGCAATGTGTTGTGGATGAACATGTATCGACGGCAGTGATGCACCCCGATGATGAATATGCTGTGGATAATTCGAGCCGAATCCAGCCATGTATGAAGCTTGCCTTGGGTTGCTTCCAAGGATATAATCCACCTATAAATAATACTATGTTAGTTATATCCTATAATTTAGCTATTTACTAAGGTTTACTTGTTGTTTAGCGAAATTAATTAGCTGTTCGGGCTGGAATCCTCCACAGCTGACCGTTTGATGAGCTTTGGTGAGGTATCTTGAGTAGGTTATTAAGAGGAATGCGTTGCTGGTAACGTACTGGAGGTTATTGGTACCTTGATAAAATAACCCTCCTGCATTATCAATGTTATATATGAGACTTCTTCATTATATATATATATTATATATATATATAGAACCTTGTGTGATGGTGGCTCTTCCTGGCATGGCGGAGCACACAAAATCATCTGCGCGCGACTTATAGACAGAAAATTCTCCCCTGTTCCTCTCAGTAAGGAAGACCTACACACGTCTGTGTTAAAACTTCAACACACGCACGTATACGCACACGCACGCACACACCTTTGCCAAGAGAATATCTACTCCTACAAATTTGTTATCCCAGTTAAATGTATTGTAAGAGGTGGAAGGACCTCCAAACTCATTTCCATGGCTTGAAATATATTGCAAATAAGTTTGATCAGCAGTGGCCATGTAGAGCCAGATAGCACCCCATAATAGTTCATCACCATATCCTGAATAACTCGTGTAGAATGGGTTCACAACGCCCCCTAGAACGTCGCTGTATTTGCCTCTGAATGTATCTGCAAACGTAAAGACCTAAGTTTCAAATTCAAAAATCAGTATATTTTAACGGGATATTCTAGGTTCTTGCCTGTTTTGATGCGTTGAGCAGCCTCTGTGAATATGCAGGTTTTGAGTATTTGAATACAATGGATGCAGCAGAAAGAGCAGCAGCTGTTTCTCCTGCAACATCTGATCCAGGAGCATTTGCATCTACTTTATATGCTGTTCTTGGCGTGTCCATGTCCTCTGGCCTTTCCCAGCAGCTATGATCTGAGTTTGGATCACCTACCTGCGTGCGCGTGTGCGTGTGCGTGAGAGAGAGAGAGAGAGAGAGAGAGAGAGATTGCCACAAACCTGAACCCATAGTGTGTTGGGTTGTTTAGAGGCTTTCAACAGGTAATCAGTACCCCAACGAATAGCATCTCTTGCATTCTGGAGCTCTCCTGCTCTCTTTAACTGTTTCTCAAATTCTATAACACTCCATGATAGAAGTGTAACAGTAAATGCCATTGGAAATCCAAACTTGATATTGTCTCCTGAGTCGTAATATCCCCCTCTCAAATTCACCTGTACCACAATACACACCCATTAACATGTTACAATACACACACACACACGTGCATAGTGTATTTGATCATCTTACACCTTGTTCGATGTTAACACACACACACAAACACACGCTACATTTTCTTGTTGACCATCGGTGAGAGCCGAATCACCTCTCCAGCTAGCTCGTTGTTTATTTGGGAGTTTGCCAGATCGCATACCCTCGTAGAAAAGAATGGATTTAGAGAGTGCATCTCTATACTCAGAGACTTGAAAGCCTTCAACCATATATGAGAAAATTACAACGAAAATAATTGAATATATCTGTGGCATGATCCCCATACTTGGTTATACAAGAACATACAACAATCTTCTCTCTATATATACTGTGAAATGCGTTGTTGAGGGAATGTAGCCGCAAACGTGAACGCTAAACTTACTTCCATGCGCATGGAGTTCACCAAGTTGCACAAAGTATTAAAAACTGTTTTAGTGCAATTAAAGCTGCTCAATCTTTGACTTATAAATTTGTTTATCAACCAAGTAAGAATGTCTGACCATATAAATAGGAACGTTCCCTTAATTATTGGATATTATTTGTAGATATATTATTCACTTGTGCAACTTCATCGGCCTGATCATCTCGTTATCTTCATGTTCAAGTATCTGCAAATCAATAAAATAACGAACAATATCGGTTTTTCAATGTTTAAGAGCTTTATACGACACCACATTTTTACGGCTTGGACTTTGTTTAATACATCATGCCACACGCTAACGAATTAAAATGCTATTTTCACGTAACAGACATGCGATTCAACGCATCCGATAAGAATACACACAAATAGTATGTATATTTAAAAGACACACTTTGTCTAATACACGCGCGCGTGACCTACTGCAACTAACTATGGGCAAAATGTGGTTGTTTGGAAGATGATTTTATCATAGAATTTCCTTCTGCAACATTTACATGAAAGAATAACGTGAGCTTTTAATGTACAAAAGCATATTAAACATAGTTTGGAGCATTTTAATTAGTCGAGAAGCCTGTATATCAGGCATCATTGGGAGCATTTTAATTAGTCGAGAAGCCTGTATATCAGGCATCATTGGAAGCATTTCTGCAGGATTCAATTTAAACACGCCAACATAAGCAGTGCAATAATATTAACATCGCAGGTGTATATGTAATATTCGACCAAGGTCTATATATAGTTAGAGAAATATTCGACCAAACCCTAAAAGGCGCTGAAGACGGCGCTGGATCCTCTCTTCCTTCCGAGCGCCTTGGCTCCATTACTAGTGTTTATGTAGAAGGCACCAGCCCGCTAGCTACCTGTTCATGCAGGATTCTTTAATGCTTGGCGGCAGTAGCAGCATTCTATTCTTTTTTCTGCTTGAGTGCCAATCCACGAAAAACCGTAAGTTATTTTCAAAATCTATCAATCCATCGTGTAATCTGACTTCCGGTTCGTCTATGATTTCAGGTACAG